>JAKSZT010000142.1:89248-235330 GCA_026826555.1 Tolypeutes matacus | reverse complement strand
CATGAAATCTAGGTGGAGCTGCAACTCCTACCCTACAGCTCAATGGACTCATCCAAGTCACCTGGTGAGGAGACAACGATGGGAAATGGCCATCCCAGGGAATGGAGAGGGCCTGCATCTGCAGGCAGGATCATCCCACCCACCATATCCATGGGATATAAGCCCTCTCTCACTTGGAGTTGGAGTGGACATCACCATCCCAGTCGCCTCTGGATTGGGGGAAGAACTATGGACTAGAGTGGACTTGATGGTATTCTTTTGCTCACATACGGTGATTCTTGCAATGCAAGAAATTATAACAATGAGGTGGAGCCAGTGGCCACTTGACAGTTTTTGGGTAGGGAGGGGATGAGCAGTTGAAATACAGGGGCTTCTTTGGGAGTTGGAGGTTGTCCTGAGTACTGAGGCCATTTTAAATCAGCACACACCACTCAGAACTGAGTGGGAGAGAGTGTGGTCTACAGTGTGAACTGTGGTCTATGGTTGGTGGCAAGGCTCCAGGATGTGTAAGTTCATTGAGGTTGGTGGGCCACACTGTGGGAGATGTTTGTGTGGGATGTGGTGGGAGGTGTGGGAGGTGGGCAACATGGGATCCCAGTGGGTTCCATGTAATATTTTAGGTAATCTAAGCACCTCTTAAAATATATGTATATATATATATATATATATAAATAACATTTTTGTAAGCAAATACACACAAAAAATAAAATAAAATAAAGGGATAGGTGATGATGAACAACAAAAAAAATAATAATAAAATAAAAATACATTAGAGGCACATAAGAGCAGATTTAAATTGCTTGAAGAGAAAATTAGTGATTTCAAAGACAGAACATCTGAACTGGAAAAGACAGGAGAACAGAATGAGTAGAGAATGGAAAAAATGGAACAGAGTTTCAGGGAATTGAATGACAACGCAAAATGCACAAATGGTCGCTTATTGGCATCCCAGAAGGAGAAAGAATGGAAAAGGGACAGAAATAATATTTGAGGTAATAATGACTGAGAACTTTTCAACCCTGATGAAGGATATAAATATTAATATCCAAGAAGAATGATGCACCCTAACAGAATAAATCTGAACACTACCTCAAGACACCTACTATTCACAATGACAAATATCAGAGATAAAGAGAGGATTCTGAAAGCAACAAGAGAAAAGCAGAGCATTACATACAAGGGAAATTGATAAGATTAAGTGCTTACCTTGCATCAGAAACCATGGAGGAGAGAAGAAAGTGGTATGACATATTTAAGGTACTGAAAGAGAAAAACTGCCAGCAAAGAATTCTTTATCTGGCAAAGCTGCCTTTCAAAAATGAGGGTGAGCTCAAAATCTTCACAGACAAACAAAAACTGATAGAATATGTTACCAAAAGATCAACTTTCAAGAGATACTGAAGGGGGTGCTGCAGCCTGAAAGGAAAAAACAAGGGTGAGAGATTAGGAGGAGTTTAGAAATGAAGATTATTAGGAAGGGTAAACTAAAGGATAAGAAGACAGACAATAGAACAATATGACAACAGAGAGCCGAAGGACAAAATGGTTGAAGCAATTCGAAGTTTTCAAGTAGCCCTTCACATCTATCCAATGAACCCTGATTTATGGAAAGGAGACCTTTCTTGGGCAAGAACACTACAGGAGCAGCAGACAGTGGCGCAGAGGATTAGAAAGAGTGAATCATCAGCAGAAGTAACAGATTTCTCACCAAAGTCAACTCCTGACTATAACTTTGAAAGTGATGAGTTTGTTGCTGTTTGTGCAGCTGTTGCTGAGAAACAGAGGACAGCTTCAGCAAATAAAACAATGGTTATTGTGCCTGATTCTGGGACTGTAGAGACTGTAACTGAGAAGGAAGATGGTGCTCTAACAACAGATGGTTTTGTCTTTATCAAAGCTCAATGAAGGAAAATGCATAAAATGAATTATTTGAATCTGTCTTTTTTTTTATTATCATTTAAAGTTTTAGACATAAGGACATTTATTCTGGAGAAACAAGGCAAAACTCCTGTTTGTAAGATAAGTTCTTCAGATGAAGCATATAAATCTAAGTGGTAGCATTCTTGTATAGTGTTTGGACTATGCATTGATAAATTATGGTTTATACTTAAGATTAGAATTCTGAGCAAAATGTTTTTTGATGTATAAATTTAATTTAATCCAAATATATGGATGAACACATTTTAAAGACACAACTTGAAAAGCAAATTCTTGAATAGTAAATAGCTTGATCAGTGTTATCAAAATGTTGACTCGTTGACTTTTGCTTTATGATAAAGGAAATAAGTGATTGCTTTCTCTCCTAGAAATATACTGCTGTTACTATTCACTCTATTTTCCTTGCTTCTATAGAGTAAGTTTGTCACAAGGCTTAAATGTTTTTAATATTCATTTGATTCAGAGTTGTGATTTTTGTCATATGTGGAATCTTTGACAGTTCAGCCAAAAGTGCATGCAAATGTGAACATTCTGAAGTTTCTTTTAATTTTGATTTGTGCCTAAGTTTTTGGCTTGAAAGAAGCTATAGCAATATTAGTTGCCTCCTTCAGTATTTGTTAGATGTGTGACGTACTGATTAATGTCACAAAGATGGTTTTATTTTTTATGTTATTACTGTAGGTAGGTTAGTCCTTACCACAAGTGAGTCATTTTTTTTAAATGTGCATTTTTCAAATGAGTGGATTTTACATATACATCATAATAAATTGAACTGCTACATTTTAAAAAATAGGGGATATGTAGGAGAGGGAGAGGGTACATAGGAATCCCTCATACTTTTGATGTAAGTTTTCTGTAATCTAAAACCTTTTTTAAAATAAAGTTTATTATATTAAAAAAATATAAAAAGACTTACATGGTCTATTTATTTTTAGTAATTATCTTCTTTTTTATTCATTTGAAATACATTTTGGAATTTTTTTCTGTTTCTGTTTACATTTGATTTTGAAACTCCCACCCCAACCCCAGTAATCCTTGTTGTTTTTATTA
This sequence comes from Tolypeutes matacus, assembly GCA_026826555.1. Lineage (NCBI taxonomy): Eukaryota > Metazoa > Chordata > Mammalia > Cingulata > Chlamyphoridae > Tolypeutes > Tolypeutes matacus. Next base: position 232,342 of record JAKSZT010000142.1, on the reverse strand, counting down.
CTTATTTATTTTGGTGTTTGGAGCAAACAAAACATAAACCAGTTTCCATAAAGAAAATATTCAAAAAGGTTTAGTCAGAAAGGTGTCACTCTTGACCCTCTCTACTTCCCCTGTTCCCACCCTCCACATAGGTAAAAAAATCTTTTTGGCATCTTGTTTAACCTTTCCTTGTTTATTTATGAGAAATAAGCAGACACATGTATGATTATCCATTCCTTTTTCTATAAGATACAGAAAACTATAGCTAGTCTTTTGTACCTGGATTTTTTTTTCAGTGTGGTTCCAGAAACCACTCTGTATACTTTAGGGAGATTTTCCTCATGTTTTTTCTTCTTCATGGTTTCCATTGTGTGGATACACGAAGGTTTATTCATGTTTGGTCATTAAGATAGTTTCTCCTATTTTGAAATTACAAACGATTTTGCAATTAATAAATTTATGCATATGTATTTTTTAAACTGTTGGGGTGTATCTCCATGGTGAATTCCTCCTATAAGTGGTTTTAGTTTAAAATATGAATTCCAATTTGTTTTTTTTAAGCTATTGCCAAATTCAACTTTATAGAGGCTTTATCAGTTTTGAGAGTCTTGTTTTCTGTAGCCTGGCCAACCAAGTATGTTTTAAACTTTAAATTTTGGCAGATTTGATAGGATAAATGATATTAGTAGTATAGTTTTAATTTGAATTATTCTTATCATGAGTGAAACTGAATACCTTTTCATATGTTTAAGGGTTGTTTTAATATCTTTTTTTAGTTGTATGTTTATGATTTTGCATGGTTTTTCTATTGCTTTTTACAATACAATTTTATGAGTTCTTTACACATTAGGGAGCGCCCCACAGTGACCGGGTGGCTATCTTATCTTCCAGTTCAATGTAATAATTGTTGTGTCCTGGTGGACACATACCTCCTTTGGGAACTAAAACCTGTAGACCAGCAGAGCATAACATTATGGGGACAGGAATCAAAGAAGTTTCTAGTGGATCATTAGAAGAAATAGTGTATGGTGCCACTCCATTTTCCACCCCTTGATTCTTGGACTGATGACTACTGGCTATGGGAGAAACAGCACCATAGTGTAGTTTCTGATTTAGAGCACATCCAGCCTCCTGGATAACATTGCTCAAGCCCTACAATGTGTCTTCAAAATACCATGCCAGGAGTGACATCAACATGGCAAAATAAAACATCCCTTGAAAAAGTCTTCTGTGAGAATCGACTAATAAAAGGGCAAATGCCATTTGCCTGGAGCTCTGAAAAATGAAAGAGATTGGAGATGGATTCCACAAATGCTGAGATGGAATCACAAATGTTGAGTTGATTGAAGGAAAAATAAAACACCAAAATGAGGTAGGAGATGTACATCCCAGACCTGTCATTCTTGACCACTCCTCCTTGGTCTCACAGGGCCAACATTACCTGGGTACCTCCTGTCATGGATGCAGACCATAGAGTCAATCAAAGCAGCCAAAAACACACCCATATCCAGGTACAGGGACCCAAGTCCGTAGAGCCCAAGGGTAGAACACAGGTGGCAGAGAGTGCCACACACAAAAGGGTTCCCAGGGGAAAAGGAGACCATAGAAGAACTGTTGGCGGGAAGTGCACACCCTCAATCCAGTCTCTGTTTGTAGGACCACTTAAATGCAAAACAGGCTTTTCTGGATTGACTCCATCTGGTTCCATAAGCTGGGATATCCTAATGGGGAAGAAACTGGAAGCAGAAAAGCCTCCCAGAAGACTGAACTGCTTTAATTCAGAATAAGTCCCAGAAATAGAAAGTTTAATGAAAAAGAGGCACTGAGTGAGAGAGAGAGAATTTAAACAAATCATAGGAAATGATGAGAAAGTTCTGTATAAAGACAAATAAAATAGGTCAAGATTCCCAGAGAAGGAACAGGAGAAAGGAAGCTTTCTCTTGAAGGTAAAAATAATTGCACACAAAAGGGCAGTCTTAAAAATTGTGCCACATATCATGGCAAAATTATACCAGGGCAAAAATCAGGTATAGAAGACCTGAAACAATATGAACAGTTAAATATGGGCTACTCTAAAGGTCCAGAAGTAGTTGGACCAAGCATCAAAGAAAAGGCTTAACACAAAGCCAATCAACAATAAAATCCTAAGCAAGAAGGAGAAACTGACTTTCAGAGTTAACACATCAAAATTTTCAGATGTCCAGACATAAGCAAAAAATTACAATCCATACTAAGAAAAAGGAAGATAGGGCTATATCAAGGAAAAAAAATTATAACTTCAGGGGAAACAAAGAATTTGGAACAACTAAACAAATGCATTCAAACAATTCTTCTAGGTCAATTCAAGAAGATGAAGGAAAATATGGATAGAAATAAATTAATGGTGATTATAGAACTAAAGGATATTAATAAAAAAATGCATGAACAAAAAGAATTCAAAAGTTTAAAAAAAAAAGAAAAATTATGGGTATGAAAGGCAAAATAATGGAGACTGAAACTAAACTAGAGGCATACAACAGCAGATATGAACAGGCAGAAGAAAGAATCAGTGAACTATAAGACAAAATAATGTAGTCAGTAGAAGAGATAGAGAAAAGAATAGAAAAAAATGCGTAATGTCTCAGGGACTTAAGTGACAGCATGAAGCATACAAATATACATATCATGGGTGTCCCAGAAAGATAAGAGAAGGGAAAAGGGACAGAAGGAATGTTCGTGGAAGTAATGGCCAAAAATTCCCCAACTCTTATGAAAGACATAAATATACATATTTATGAGATACGTATATATTCGGAGATCTACTCTGAGACACACACTTATCAGAATTTCAGATGTCAAAGATGAAGAGAGAATTCTAAAAGCAGCAAGAGAAAAATGATTCATCACATCCAAGTGATCCTCAGTAAGACTAAGTGCAGATTTCTCATCAGAAGACATGGAGGTGAGAAGGCAATGGAATAATAAATACATAAAAGGTGCTGAAAGAGAAATACTACTAGCCAAAAATTTTTAGCTATCACAATTGTCCTTCAAAAAATGATGGAGAGTTTAAACCATTCATAGACAAACAGAAGCTGAGAGTTCATCACCAAAGACTTGCCCTACAAGAATTGCTAAAGGGAGCTTTTCAGGTTGAAGGAAAAAATAAAAGTGTATGGCTTGGAGCTCTGTGAAGAAGTGAAGATCTTCAGCAAAGGTAACTAAATGGGTAAATGTAAAACCCAATAGTACTGTATCTTCAATGTATAACTCTACCCTTAAATTTCTATAAGAGGGAAGCGATGTGGCTCAGTCGATGGGGCTCCCATTTCCATATGGGAGGCCCGGGATCGATTCCCGGGGCCTCCTGGTGAGGGCAGGCCAGCCCGTGTGGCATGGTGAGCTGACGCAGCAAGGTGACGCAGCAGAGGGAGACAAGTAGACACAGAAAAACGCACAGCAAATGGACACAGCGAGCACAAGCGGCAAGGGAGGATAAATAAAATAAATAAATAAAATCTTAAAAAAAAAAAAATTCTATAAGAGTCAGAATAAAAAAACTCATATTCCCTGATAATGGACAGGCAAAATATAAAGAGGTAATCTGGGACCAAATTCATTTTAAAAATATACAGAAAGAGAAATGAGAAAGGATTCAGTCAGATACATCACAAAAAATCAACTGCAATAAAGGAAAAGAGACACAAAAAGAATATGACATAAAACCAAAGGACAAAATGGCTGAAGTATTGTCTTTATAGTAGTAACATTGAATGCTAATGAATTAAACTCCCCAATCAAAAGACAGATTGGCAGAAGGGATTTTAAAAATATGTTGTTTTCAAGAGACTCACGTTAGACACAAAGACACAAATAGTTTGAAAGTGAAAGGATGGAAAAAGATAATCTATGCAAATAATAATTAAAAGATACCTGGTGTAGCTATACTAATATTGGAAAATTTGACTTTGAGTTAAAAGCTGTCACAAGAGTCAAGAAAGACAGTATATATTAATAATAGTGTCAATCCACCAAAAAGGATTAACAATCACAAGTATTTATGCATCTAACCAAAGTGCCATAAAATACATGAGGCAAGCATTGGCAAAACTGAAGGGAGAAACAGACACAGCTACAATAACAGTTAGAGACTTCAATACACTACTCTCATCAATAGATAGAACATCTGGACAGAAGATCAATAAGGACACAGAAAACTTGAATAATATGATAAAAGAACTAGACCTAACAGATATATACAGAACATTGAAGTCCCAATCAGCAGAATATACATTCTTCTGAAGCACATATGGAGTGTTCTCCAGGATAGACAACATGTTGGGTCACAAGACAGTTCAAGAAATTTAAAAGATTGACATTATACAAAGCATCTTCTCTCACCACAATGAAATAAAGCTGGAAAACAATAATGGAGAAAAATGGAAAATCCATAAATACTGGGAAGTTAAATAACACACTTTTTTTTTTTAATTTTAAAAGATGCTTAGATTACATAAATGTTACACAAAAATTACAGGGATTTCATGTTCCCCACCTCCCACACCTCCCATAACATCCCACATAAACATCTTTCATTAGTGTGGCACACCACCTACAGAATAACACACTCTTAATCAATGGGTCAAAGAAGAACTCAAAGGGAAAATCAGTAAGTATCCTGAGATGAATGAAAATGAGACTACAACATATCAAAATTTATGGGATGCAGTGAAGGCAGTGTTGAGAGGGAAATTTATAGCCCTATATGCTTACATTAAAAAAGGAGAAAGAGCTAAAATTAATGACCTAACTGCGTACCTGAAGGAACTAGAAAAAGACCACAAACTTAAATCCAAAGCAAGAAGAAGGAATTAACAAAATTAGAGCATAAATAAAGATCAATAAAATTGACAAACCCTTAGCTACATTGACAAAGAAAAAATGAGAGAAGATGCATAAAATTAAATAAGAAATGAGATGATGAACATTACTAATGATCCTACAGAAATGAAAGAATCATAAGAGATATTATGAGCAACTGTAGGCCAACTAATTAGACAGCCCAGGTGTTAGATTGTAACTTACTGACTCTGAGCTCAAGCTGTGTGTCCAAACGCAGAATGCTCCAGTCTGGCCCCTGCTCTTTTCACACCCCGGCCAAACCACAGAACATTCTCTTCCCCAACAATAAGGCAGTCCTCAGAAAGTCACTTCCTTCCCTGAGAACAGCAAGCATGGTAATTTTCCACCCCATGTCTTCACACCCCTCTCAAACCTCACTCATCTCTTCCAGTTCAAAAGGTACTCCACAGCACAGTCAGGGGGACTGAAGTCTCTCTTCAGACCACCACCATACTGGCAACCTAATAAACTCCTGCCTGAATCTTAGTCTGTCTCTGAGCCTCATTGAACTGGAATCTAACACTAGGTTAAATGGGCGCATTTCTAGAAATACACCAACAACCTATACTTACTGTAGAAAAAGTAAAAGATCTCAACAGAATAATTACAAGTTAAGAGATTGAATCCGTATCAAAAACTTCCCACAAAAACAACGAAAAGCCCAGACCTTTCCTTCTCACTGCATGCGGCATCAAGATGGTGGTACAAATTTCCAAGAAGAGGAAGATTTGCTGATGACAACCTCAAAGCTGAAATGAACAATTTTCTCACTTGGGGGCTAGCTGAAGATGACTTCTCGGGTGTTAAGGTTTGAGTTACACCAACCAGGACAGAAATCATTATTCTGGCCACCAGGACACAGAATGGTCTTTGTGAGAAAGGCCAACAGATCTGGGAACTGACTGCTGTAGTTCAGAAGAGATTTGGTGTCTCTGAGAGCAGTATAGAGCTTTATGCTGAAAAGGTGGCCACAAGAGGTCTTTGTGCCATTGCCCAGGCAGAATCTCTGCATTACAAACTCCTAGGGGAGCTTTCTGTGTGGCAGGGCTGCTATGGTATACTGTAATATATATTATATATAATTTTTATTGTGGTAACAACACAAATACCCCCATTTTAACCATTTTTAAGCATACACTTAAGTGGTAGTAGTTACATTCACAAAGTTGTGCTACCATTACCAAAATTTTTCCAGCATTCTAAACTACACATTGAGCAATAGTTCTCCATTCCCCACACTCCCTGGCCCCTGGTAACCTCTAACCAAGAGTTTTGTCTGCGAATTTGCCTGTTCTAGATCTTTCTTATAAGTGAAATAACAGTATTTACCCATTTGTGTCAAGCTTATTTCATGCAACATGGAGTCTTCAAGGTTCCATCCATGTTGTAGCATGTACCAGAAATTCCTTTTTATACCTGAATAATAGTCCATTGTATGTATGTATCACATTCACTTTATCCATTCATCTGTTGGTGGATACTTGGGTTGTTTCCATTGTATGGGATTTGTGAATACCCATAAATAAGATTTTAAGATGATTTTTCCTGATAAATAAAGAAATATATACTGCATGTAGAAAATAAACTGACAATTATGTTTTGGTAATACTATGTTCTAGGGGCTGCATATTACATATGTTCTCGTGTAGTCCTCAAATCTCTAAAGTGTAAAAGGAACTTGCTTGTCATAGAAATATGAAAATTGCATATATAAAAGTCCAGGACTGGATGGCTTCACAGGTGAATTCTACCAAGCATTTTAAGGAGAGTTAATACCAATCTTGCTCAAACTCCTTCAAATAATTGAAGAGGACAGAACACTACCTAAATCATTTTATGAACCCAACATCACCCTAATATCAATACCAGATAAAGATACTACCAGAATAAATTACATATAAATTTCTCTTATGAATATAGATGCAAAAATACTCAGAAAAAATACTAGCAAATCAAACTGAACAGCACATTAAAAGAATCATACAAAGAGATCAAGTGGGATTTATCCCAGGTATGCAAGAGTACTGTGACATAAGAAAATCAATTAAAGTAATACACCACATTAACGAAATGAAGGGAATAATTCACATGATCATCTCAATTGATGCAGAAAAGGTATTGACAAAATCCAGTATCCTTTCTTAATTAAAAAAAAAAAAAAAACACTTAGAAAAATAGGAACAGAAGGAAACTTCCTCACATGATAAAGGTCATGTATGAAAAACCCACTACTAACATACTCAATGGTGAAAGACTGAAAGCTTTTTCTTTAAGATCCCAAAAGAGACAAGGATGCCCACTGTCACCATTGCTTTTCAACATTGTACTGGAAGTTCTACACAGAAGAGTTAAACAAAAGAAGGAAACAAAAGCATCCAAATTGGAAAGGAAGGAGTAAAACTTTCACTATTTGCAGATGGCATTATCCTGTAAATAGAAAGTCCCCCCCAAACCACAACAAAGCTACTAAAGTTAATAAATGAATGTAACAAAGTGATGGGTTTTAAAGATCAACATACACAAATCAGTAGTGTTCTACACACTAGCACTGAGCCATCTGGGGAGAAAAGAAAGAAAAATTCCATTTACAATAACAACTAAAAGAATTAAATTATCTAGGAATAAATTTAACCAAGGATATAAAGGACTTTTATAAGAAAAATCCAAAACTTTGCTAAAACAAGTCTAAGACAATCTCAATAAATGGAAACACATTCCATCCTCATGGACTGGAAGACTAAATATTGTTAAGATGTTGATTGTATATAAACGATTTACAGATGTGACACAATCCCAACCCAATCAAAATTCCAACAACCTACTTTGCAGAAATGTAAATCCAATCATCAAATTTATTTGGAAGTGCAGTTGCACCTAATACCCAAAAACTTCTTGAAAAAGAACAAAGTTGGAAGAGTCACACCTCCTAACTTTAAAACATATTACAAAGCTACAGTAGTTAAAACAGCATGGTACTGGCACAAGGATATATAGAGCAATGGAATTGAATTGAGATTTCAGAAATAAACCCTAACATATAGAGCCAATTGACTTTTTATTTTTTTAGGAGCTACTAGGGATTGTACCTGGACCTTGTATGTGGGAAGCAGGTTCTCAACCACTGAGCTACACTCGCTCTCCTAACTGACTTTTGACAAAGCTGCCAAGTCCACTCAAATGGGAAAGTATAATCTCATCAACAAATGGTGCTGGGAGAACTGGACATCTATATTCTAAAGAGTGAAGGAGGACTTTTATATCACAGTATATTCAAAAATTAATCAAAATGGATCAAAGACCTAAATAAAAGAACCAGGATGGTAAGACTCTTAGAAGAAAACATAGAGAAGCATTTTCAGGATCTTGGGTTAAGCAATGGTTTCTTAGACTTTACACACAAAGCATAAGCAACAAAGGAAAAATAGATAAATAGGGCTTCATCAAAATTAAAACTTTCATGTATCAAAGGATATTATCATGAAAGTGAAAAGATAACATATTCAATGATAAAATATTTTGAAATCACATATCTGATAATGGTTTCATATCTAGAATATAGAAAGAAATCCTACAAGTCAACAATGAAAAGACAAACAGCCCAAATAAAATATGGGCAAGGGAGCAGATGTAGTTCAAGTGGTAGAGCACCTACTTCCCATGTATGAGGACCCAGGTTTGATCCCCATACCTCCTAACAAACAAACAAACAAAGAAAAAACCAACCTTCTTTGGGGAGCAGGTGTAGGTCAGTTGTTGAGTGACTTCTCATGTATGAGAACTCTGGTACCTCCTAAAAAAAAAAAAGATGTGAGCAAAAGACTTGAATAGACATTTCTCCAAAGAGGACATACAAATGGCTAAAAAACACATGAAAAAAATGCTCAAAATCATTAGCTATCAGGGAAACAAAAATGAAAACTAGAGATACCACTTCACACCCACTAGATGGCTCCTATTTAAAAAAATAACAGAAAATTACAAGTATTGGAGAAGATGAGGAGAAATTAGAACACTCACTCATTACTTGTGGGATTTGTCAATGCCTCCAAAAAGTAAAATATAGAATTACCATATGACCCGGGAAGATCACTACTAGGAATATACCCAAAAGAATTGAAAACAGGGACTCCAACAGATAATTGCACACTGATGTTCAAAAGTGTTCATCAAACAATAATGGATAATGTATGTACATACAATGGAATATTATTCAGCATTTTAAAGTCCCGATTCATGCAACAACATGGATGAAACTTGAATACATCATGTTAAGTGAAATAAGCCAGACTCAAAAGAACAAAGTTTTTTTATCTCACTGATATGAAATAATTAGATTAAGCAAATTCACAGAGTCAGAATCTAGAATATAGGTTACCAGGGTTGGGCTAAGGGGCAGACAATTGGGAAGTTAATGCTTAAATTGTACATACTTTTTAGGTTGATTGTAAAGTCTTGGTAATGGAAAGTTGTGATGGTACCACAAAATTGTGAATGTACCTAAAAGCACTGCATTATATATGTGAATGGGGTTAAAAGTGGGAAATTTTATGTCATATATATGTTACAAGAATAAATTTTTTTAAAAAGCAGGACTGCCTTACACAGTGAACCCTATTGCAAAAGATGCACTGTAATTAATAATACAATTTTTGAAATGTCCTTTCATGAATAATAAAAACTGTATCACACTAATGCAAGGTGTTAGTAATAGGGTGGTGTGTAGTATATGGGAACTCTGTGTTTTATGTATTTTATGCATGATATTTCTGTGAACCTACAATTTCTCTAACAAAAAAAAATTAATTAAAAAAAGCAAGGAGAAGACCCCAGCATCACTTCCATGATGTTTCTGCCAAAGTTGCATAATTTGAAGCCAATGTTAACATCAGATAATCAAAAATTGAGAAACATATTTCAAAGAAACTGGATTGTAATCTTCAAGAGTTAAGGTCATGAAAGTCAAAGAAAGACCAATAACTCTTCCAAATGGAAAGCACTATTGTGACAACAGCAACATGAGATTCTAAATGGACCTTCTATTGTAAAGGACACTAAAATGCAAAGAGTTAGATGGTAGTGACATATCAATGTTAATTTTCTGATTTTGATGCTTATTATGTAGATAAATAAGAGAATATTCTTGTTTGTAGGAATTACACATTAAGTACGTAAGGGTGTAAGGCATCAAGTCAGCAACATACTAATAAACCTAAATCTCTTCAGATTGTACTTGCAACTTTTCTGTAAGTTTAGGAATATTTCAAAGTAAACAAATATAATTTTAAAAGCATGGTGTAGGGAAGCGGCTGTCGCTCAATCAGTAGGGCTCCCGTTTACCATATGGGAGGCCCCGGGTTCGGTTCCCAGGGCCTCCTGGTGAAGGCAAGCCTGCCTGCACGGCGTGGTTAGCTGACCCAGCGAGCACAAGCAGCAAGGGGGGGATAAATGAATAAATAAATAAAATCTTTAAAAAATAAAATAAAATAAAATAAAAAGCATGGTGTAGTAACATATGTGGCTCTTTATCAATGCATTAAATAAACAAGATCGAGGTCTAAATTTAAAAAAAAGCAAAAAACTATCATGCCATCATTCTATCAATTCAGGTGTTTCAGGATGATGGAGAACATAGTAAGACCAGTGAATTCCACAGGCACGTACCCATTCCTGTACTTCATTTGCCATGAAGTGGGTTCCTTAATCAGAAGCAATGCTGTATGGAATGTTATGAGAGTGGATAAGGCATTCTGTAAGTCCATAGATGGTAGGTTTGGCAGAAGCACTGCATACAGAGAGACAAACCTTATCCACAGTACATGTCTAATCCAGTAAGAACAAAATGCTGCCCCTTTTATGATGGAAGTGGTCCAGTGCAATCAACCTGCCACAATGTGGCAGGCTGATCACTTCAGGGAATGGTGCCGTAAGGGGGAATGGGTGTAGGACTCTGCTCTTGGCACTCAGAGGTGGGTTTGGCCAGGTCAACCTTGGTGAGTGGAAAGCCATGTTTGTTCCTGAGCTCATGGAAAACCTCCATCCCTACCACAATGGCCACTTTGTTAACAAGTCCTTTGGGCAGACCAAGGAAGTGCATGTTAGGAAATAAAAAGTAAATAAGAAAGAGAGACTTTTTCTTGCCTTGATAGACTCTCTCCCCAAGGCCCTAGGAAACAGGTCTGCAACCCATTACTGGGTCCAGAGCCCAGTTTGAGCAACTGACAGAGGCAATCCTAAAAATCCAGATTGAACCAAGAATCAAAAATCAGCAGTAACACAGACTCCCACCACTAAATCTCTATGAAAGAGAGAGAGATTGGGCATCTGAGTAAACATCAGATGCCTAGATATCAGCAAAAAATTACAAACCATTGACATGGTTCAAGAAAAAGGATATATCAAATCCCCAGAAGAAATGCAGGATTTGAGACAACTAATTAACAAGATGCACACAAATTTCCAAAATCAAATTAATCAGTTGAAAGACAATGTGGCTAACAAGATAAACAACATCAGGAAAACATTGAATGAGCACAAAGAAGAATTTGAAATCCTGAATAAAAATGTAATGGAGCTCATGGGAATTAAAGACATAAGAGGCACACAACAGCAGACTCAAAATGATAGAAGGAAGAAAAAGTGATACCAAAGACAGAACAATGGAAATTGAAGAAAGAAAAGAATGGAAAAAAATTGAGCAGGGGCTCCGAGAGTTGAATCACGACATGAAACACAACAACATACATATCCTGGGAGTTCCAGAAGGAGAAAAGAAGGGAAAAGGGGAAGAAAGAGTATTTGAGGAAATAATAGCTGAAAATTTCCCAACTCTCATGAAAGAAATGAACTTACATGTCCAAGAATTGCACCGTACCCTAAATAGAATAAATCCAAATAGACCTACTCAAGACACATACTACTCAGAATGTCAAACATCAAAGATAAAGATAAAATTCTGAGAGCAGCAAGGGAAAAGCAAATCATCACATACAAAGGATGTCCAGGAAGATTTAGTGCAGATTTCCCATCAGAAACCATGGAGGCAAAAGACAGTGGTATCATACAATTAGGATACTGAAAGAGAAAAACTGCCAGCCGAAAATACTTTATCCAGCAAAATTGTCCTTTAAATATGAAGGTGAGTATAAAATATTCACTAACAAACAGAAACTAAAAGAGTTCATAAAAAAGAATGCACCTTTGGAGGAAATATTAAAGGAAGCCTTAGAGCCTGAAAGAAAAAGATGAGAAAGAGGCCTGGAGGAGGGTATAGAAGAAAGAATAGCAGAAAGGATTTTAAAAAAAAGAGCAAAAAAGACAGATAAAAATATGATATGACAAATGGAAACCAAGAATAAAATAGTGGAAGGAAATAATGCATTTACAGTAAAATAATTGAATGTGAATGGATTAAACTCCCCCAATCAAAAGAGATAGGCTGAAAAAATGGATTTAAAAAAACATAAGCCATGGTGCTTACAAAAGACTCACTTTAGACCCAGGGATACAAACCGGCTGAAAGTGAAAGGTTGGAAAAAGAGACTCCATGCAAATAGTAACCAAAAAGAGCAGGGGTAGTTATACTAATATCAGACAAAACAGACTTTAAAAATTTTTTTTCTTTTATTTTTTACATATATATATATTTTAAAAAGGTATTTAGATTACATAAATGTTACATGAAAATATAGGGGATTTCCATATGCCCCACTTACTACACCTCCCACATTTGCCCACATTAACAACATCTTTCATTAGTGTGGTACATTCGTTACAATTGATGAAAACATTTTAGAGCATTGCCACTAAGCATGGATTATAGTTTACACTCTCTCCCACACAATTTTGTAAGTTATGGCAAGATATGTAATGGCCCATATCTGTCATTGTAATGTCATTCAGGAAAATTCCCAAGTTCCCAAAATGCCCCCATATTTCACCTGTATTTCCTTCTCCCTGCCCTCAGAACCTCCAGTGGCCACTGCCTCCACATGAATGATATAATTTCTTCCATTGCTGGAAGCACAATAAGTCTATAGTAGAATACCAGTAAGTCTACTTTAGTCCATAGTTCATTCCTCAATCCTGAGGATTCTGGGATGGTGATGCCCACTCCACCTCTAATTGAGAGGAGCCTTTGATCCCATGGGGCAGATGGATGGGACTCTCTTGTTTGCAGTTGTAGACTCTCTTGGTTCCTTGGGATGGTCGCAAAACAGACTTTAAATGCAAAAAAAGTTATAAGAGATGCAGAAGGCCATTATATATTAATACAAGGGCCAACCCACCAGGAAGATATGACAGTTACAAATATCTATGCACCTAGCCAGGGTTCTCCAAATTACATGAGACAAACTCTGGCAAAACTGAAGGGAGAAATAGAGATCTTTACAATACTTGTTGGAGACTTCAACACACCACTCACATGATTAGACAGAACAACTAGACAAAAGATCAACAAGGAAACAGAGAATTTGAACAACATGATAAATGAGTTAGACCTCACAGACATATAAGTTGCATCCAAACTCAGCAGGTATTAGATTCTTCTCAAGTGCCTATGGATCTTTGTCTAGGATAGACCACATGTTAGGGCACAATGCAGCTCTCAATAAATACATATAGAAAGATTGAAATTATACAAAGCACCTTCTCAGATCATAATGGAATGAAACTGGAAATCAATAATAGATAGGAAAGAGGTAAATTTGCAAATGTATGGTGGCAAAACAACATACTCCTAAATAATCAGTGGGTCAAAGAAGAAATTACAAGTGAAATCAGTAAATATATTGAGAAAAATGAAAACGAGAATACAACTTATTAAAACTTGTGGGATACAGAGAAGGCAGTCTCTTTTTTTCCCCAAAGGCAAAGTCTTTGAGAGGCAAATTATAGCCCTAAACACCTATATTAAAAAAGAAGAAAGAGTTAAACTAAAATATTTATGTGAATACCTAGAGAAACTAGAAAAAGAACACCAAACCAATCTCAAAGCAAGCGGAAGGAAAGAAATAATACGGATTACAGCAGAAACAAATGAAATTGAGAACAACAACAATACATAGAGAAAGTCAACAAAATCAAAAGATGGTTCTTTGAGATCAATAAAATTGACAAAGCCTTAGCTAGACTAACAAAGAAAAAAAGAGAGATGATGCAAATAAATACAATCAGAAATGAAAGGGAGGAAGTTACAACTGACCCTACAGAAATGAAAAGATCATAAGAGGATATTATGAGAAATAGAGTACACATTTGTCCAAAGAAGAACCACAAATGGCAAGAAAACACATGAAAAAATGTTCAACCTCACTAATGGTAAAGTAAATGCAAATCAAAACTATAATGAGATATCATTTCGCACCTATCAGAATGGCCACTATTAAAAAGACAGAGAACTAAAAGTGTTGGAGAGGATGTGGAGAGATAGGAAAACTTATTCACTGTTGGTGGTAATGCAGAATGGTACAGCCACTCTAGAGAACTGTTTGGCAATTCCTAAAGAAGTTGAATATAGACTTGCCATGAAACCCTGCAATACCACTAGTGGGTATATTTCCATAAGAACTGAAAGCAGTGACACAAATTGACATCTGCACACCGATGTTCATATCACCATTATTCACATAAACAAGCTGGTGTATTTACATGATGGAATATTATGCAGCTGTAAGAAGAACTGAATTCGTGAAGCATATAATAACATGTATGAACCTGGAGGACATTATGTTGAGTGAAGCAAGGCAGACACAAAAGGACTAATACTGTATGATTGTGTTATTATGAACTAAATATATGTGTAACAGATTGCATGATTTCATTTAAATGAAATGTAAATATAAATCAATTTATAAAGATGAAATTTGATAAGTGGTTATGTTGGGATAGGGAAGACCTTCCAAGGGATGTGGACTTTTTCTTTATGGAATAATGAAATAATTATAAAATGTTTGTGATGATGAATTCACAATATTGTGATTATACAAAAAGACTTGATTATACACTTTACATAGAGTGTATGGTATGAGAATATATCTCAATAAAACTGCTTAATAAATAAATAATTGTGCAAGAATTGCCAGAAATAGCAGCAATGTACAGCAGGGGAAACAGAGAAATTGAGAGGCAAAGAATTATCTCTTTGTTTGTATGCTTTTATTAATATTATTGAAATAATGAAAGTACTGTAATAATAAATGAAGTGATGAATGCATAACTATGTGATTATACCAAATATCATTGATTGTACACTTTGAATGAATTATATGCCTTATTAATATGTACTAATAAAATTGATTTGTTTTAAAAAACTATAGAATGAGAAACTTTAGCTAAACAGAGGCTTTGAACAGCTACCAATAACTGTCAGAAAATCTTTCTCAAAGCCCTATAAAACATTTAAAGGATTACAGTAGCAGGGTGAGTGCCAAATCAAGAAAAGGATTACTTAAATGAGGTAGGATTTTATGACACTGTAGCTGGCTTCTCAAGCATTCCCTCACTGGCTTCATGCAGGGCTGGTACATGATCCTTGTTTGGGCTCCTGGTCCCAGATTCAGAAGAAGCAGAGTAACACTTGTGTGTGTGTCAGGCCCAATATTCTGGTGGCTGCCTGATAGGTAGAACCAAGACATTTGTCATAGGTAAAATGTCCCAGAACTTGCCCTTTGTGTAGAAGACACCTTACAGAATTCTCATACAAAGAAATTTGAGAGATTAGTTAAGTCATGGCTGCCTGGGACAAGGGATTGCTGCCTGTGGGACATATGGTGCAGTGCCTGGGATCATAAGGAAACTGTTTCCTAGAGAATGGCAAATATTCATATCCATGAAAATTAGGGAATTCCTAGGGCCACACAAGAAAGAATAAGACAACGTATATGTAGAAATGATGAGGGAGGCCCCTATGCTTTGGCCTTGAGCTCTTCTCTAAACAAATTGTATGGAAAAGCTCTGAAGGAAAGTATATACACAAGTCAGAGTGCAGAGAATGGGAAAGGTGTTTTCTTTTTTCCTTCTTTTTTATTTTTGTTGTTATTAGCTCCCTGCTCCAGGTATTCAAAGAAAAGTCTGTCATAACATTATATGGTTACAAGTTGAAGAAAAGACATTTCAGAAATAAAATCAAGTGACTGTAGAGCAGATGTAGCTCAGTGGTTGAGCACCTGCTGTGCATGGATGAGGTCCTGGGTTCAATCCCCAGTACCTCCTAAAAAAAAAAGTGATAACACATTATAATTTCATAATATACAGGTTTGAAAAGAAGATAACAAAACATACAAAGAAACACGTAGAAAATGGACCCCAAGCAAAGGATGTGATTAAAGCATTCAAAACCATCAAGAGCGAAGATCAAACATGGGGCATACCAGAAAAAGATTTTTAAAAGTGTTCCTGAATATGCTCAAGGAGCTAAAGGAAAATGTGGAAAAAGAGCTAAAGGAAATCAGGAAAATAATAGAGGACCACAAAGAGAATTTCAGTAGAGAGATGCAAATTATGAAAAGGAACAAAACAGAGCTTAACACCACAGAAATGGAAAGTAAAAATTCCTTAGAGGGTTTCAGCAACAGAATAGGAGCTGGCAGAAGAAAGAATCAGTGAACTTGAATATAAGTAAATAGAAATCCTGTCTGAGGAGCAGAAAGAAGAAAGAATGAAGAAACATGAACAGACTCTGAGGAACCTTTGAGATGTCATCATTCATACCAATATACACATTGTGGGAATACCAGAAGGAGAAGAAAAAAGAAGGTAGGGAGAATATTCAAAGAAACAATGGCTGAAAAATCCCCAAATTTAACAAAAGACATGAATCTACATACCCAGGATTCTCTGTGAACTAAACAGGATGAGCCCATGTACAATCACATGACAACATATTATAATCAAAATGTCAAATTCCAAAGATAAAAGAAGAATTCAAAAGTCACAAGAGAGAAGCAATGTATATGGACAAGGGAGCCTCAATAACACCAAGTGCTATTTTCTCATCAGAAGCTATGGAGGCAAGAAGACAATGGGATGACATATTTAATGAGCTAAAAGCAAAATATTGCCAACCAAGAATTCTATATTGGAAAAGCCTGTCTTTAAAAAATGAGGGAGAGTTTACGACATTCCCAGATAAACAAAAGATCAGGGAGGGTGCAGCTGCCACTGGAGGTGTCCTCAGCACAATGAAGCTCATCATCCTTGAGCACTCTTCTCAGGCCAGTGAGTGGGCAACCAAATACATCAGGAACTGCACCATCCAGTTTCAGCTAGGGCCAGACAAGTACTTCACCATGGTGCTCCCTACTGGAGCAGTCACTTGGCTGCTACAAGAAGTTGATTGAGTACTACAAGAACAGGGACCTGTCCTTCAAATATGTGAAGGTGTTCACCATGGATGAGTATGTGGGTCTTGCTGGAGACCATGCAAGTGTTAACACTCCTTCAAGTACATTGATATCCATCCAAAAAACACCAATATTCTAGATGGGAATGCAGCCAACCTGCAGGCTGAGAGTGATGCCTTTGTCTTCAAAGATCCTGGTTGTGGGTAGGAGTGAGCTGTTTTTTGGAGGCATTGGCCCCAAAGGACACATTGCTTTCAATGAACCAGGATCCAGCCGGCACCCAGCACCTGTGTGAAGACTTTGGCCATGGACACCATCCTGGCCAATGCTAAATTCTTCAATGGAGATCTGGCCAAGGTGCTCACGACAGCCCTCACAGTGGGCATGGGCACAATCAAGGGTGCTAGAGAGGTAATATGATCCTCATCACTGTTGTGCACTAGGCATGTGCTCTATACAAGGTCATTGAAGGAGGAGTGGTCCACATGTGGACCATGTCAACCTTCCATCAGCATCCCTGCATAATGTTTGTGTGTGACAAGGATGACACCCTACAGCTGAAAATGAAGATTGTCAAGTAGTTCAAAGATTTAATGCTTGTTCATAACAAGTTGGTGAACCCCTTGTTGAGTATAAAAGTGGAGGAAACAAAAAAAAACTAGTCTACTAAGAAACTATACAGCGCTTAACCAGTGTTGTACCTAGTGTATTAGCTAGCCAAATGGGTGCTGATGCAAAGTACCAGAAATCTGTTGGTGTTAATGAAAGTTATTTATTTTGGCATAAAAGCTTACAGTTACAAGGCCCTAAAGAGTCCAATTCAAGGTTTCTATAAGAGGTATATTCTCACAGAAAGTCTGTTGCCACGTGTGAAGCAAGATGGAGGACAACGTCTGTGAGGGTTCAGCCTTCCTCTTCCCTCTTAAGGCTTCATGGGTCCAGCTTCTTCCAATCTCAGCTGTAGGCTGGCATTGGGCTTTATCTTTCTTCCCAGGGATTGTTTCTTTCTGGCCTCAGCTGCTCTGTTCTCCTCACAAGGTCAATTGTAAACTATCAGGCGAATGGCTCATCTCTCTTCCTGGGGCCTCTGCCGTATCTATGGAGCTGTTTCTCTTCCTCTGTGTATCTTCTCTGTATATGTACTTCTGTCTCCTTGATTGAGCATCCATTTATATATCCCACCAAGGAGGCAGACACTTAACTCTGAGTCGCCCTCATGACATGGTCGAACCAAAGCCTTAATCTTGATTTAATCAAGTAAACATTGAGCCTTTGAATTTAAACCAATCAAAGGGTATCATGCCCAGAGGAACAGACCAGTTCACAAATATAACCAATATCTCTTTTTGGAATTCATAAATAATATCAAACTGCCACACCTAGTATAAAGTACCTCATAGAGATGGGCAAATTCTTCTGGAAATTGCTTTTAGGAGAACAGAATTCTTTAATCCAGTATTGTTATTCCAGATAAATGGGTAAATCTATTATTCCTGGCTATGAGATGTAAAACCTTGCCCTGCAGTTTAGCTATAGTGAGAATGAGTTGTTTGCAGTTTACAGATTTAGAAAACAATCTCTGAAAAATATATTATATTATCTTGGTGTCTGCCACACCTGGGTTAGGAGTTTTAATTTTTCTTCTGACTCTGACACTGTTCACATGTACAAAACACTTCCTTCAGGAACCTGTATCATTACATGCACTGATTCAGTTGAGAGGGAATTAGGGGCTTTGTATATTAGACAGAACCTCTTTAGAAAGTCTTGAGATCCCCTCTTGAGAAAGCCTGCCACCGTATTTGAAAATCACTATCCTAGATTAATGTTTAAAATAAGTATAAGGAAGCAATCCCTCTGGTTAATAACAAGTGCCATGGAAAGAAAATGCTCACTGCCTTCCTCCCAGTTTTTATTTTCTGCTCTCAGAGCTGACCTTTTATGAACTTGGAGGACTCCTTGGGGGAGGATTTGAATGAGGGGGTGTGGCAGCCTACAGAGAAGACATTTGTTGTAGAATTCAGAGCCTCTGTGGGCTCAGTCACATCAAATTCCTCTCCCTTGGGCACTGTCTGGCACCTGGAGGACATAAAAATAAGTATCTGAGAAAGACAAGCACTCCAAACAGAATAAATCTCAATAGAACTACTCCAAAATACAAGCTATTCAAAAGCACTAATAAGAGAGATAAAGACAGGATTCTGAAAGCAGCAAGAAAAAAGCAATGCATCACATACAAAGGAACCTCAATAAGACTAAGTGCCCATCTTTCATCAGACCATGGATGTGAGAAGAAAGTGGTATGATGTATTTAAGATATGGAAAGAGAAACACTGCCAATCAAAATTCAGTAACCTGAGGAATGAACTGCCAGTCAAGAATTCAGTTAAGAATTCTAATTATGAGGAATGAACAAACATAAGGTGGGAATGCAATTATGGACTAAAGTAGACTTGTCGTTATTGTAACAATAGAAGAACTTGTAACACTGATACAAAGGCAGTGGCCACCAGAGATTCTGAGGGGAAGGAGAAGGAAAAACAGGTGTAACATGGGACAATTTGGGGACAATTGGAATTGTTCTGAATGACATTGCAATGACGGATACTGGCCATTATACATTTTGTCAAAACCTATAAAAAAACAGGCAGTGCAAACTATAAACTATAATGTAAACTGTTGACCATGGTTAGTAACAGTGCTTCGATATGTATTCATCAATTGTAACAAATGTACCACAATAATCAAAGATGTTAATGAGGAAAAGTGTGGGAGGGAGATGTGTGGGGATTTTCTGTGTGTGTGTGTGTGTGTGTGTGGTACCAGGGCCAGGGATTCAACCCAGGACCTCGTGTGTGGGAAGCCGGCACTCAACCACTGAGACACATTGATTCCCCTGAGTTGGTTATTTCATTTGTTTGTTCATGGTTTTGTTTTGTTTTTGTTTTTGTTTTTAGGAGGCACTGGGAACCAAACCCTGGAATTCCCATGTGGGAAGCAGGTGCTCAGCTGCTTGAGCCACATCCATTCCCCCCAATATTTTCCATGTATCATTTATGTAATCTGAAGCTTCTTCAAAAACAATTTTTAAAGATGAGTTTGAGTTTAAAGTCTATAACAGATATGTTTAGAGCATTACATGCCCAACTTCTTTTCAAGTGCACATGGATCCTTCTCCAGGATAGAGCACATGCTGGGTCATAGGACAGGACTCAATAAATTTAAAAAGATTGAAATTATCAAAGCACTTTTATCTGACTTTAATGGAATGAAACCGGAAATCAATAAAGAAATAAAATGGAAAATTCAAAAATATATGGAGATTAAACAATACACTCTTACATAATCAGTGGGTCAAAGAAGAAACTTCAAGAAAAATCAGTAAATATCCTGAGACAAAGAAAAGTGAGAACAGAACATATAAAAATATATGAGATACAACAAAGGCAATGCTGAGAGGGAAATATACAGCCCTTAAGCTTATATTAAAAAGAAGAAAGAGCTAAAAATCAAAAACCTATCTGCATAACTAGAGGAAATAGAAAAAGAACAGCAAACTAATCACAAAGCAATCATCAGGAAAGATATAAGAAAGATCAGAGCAGAAATGAATGAAATTGAGAACAACAACAAAAAAAGAGTAGAGAGAATCAACAAAACCAAAAAGTTGGTACTTAGAGGGAATCAACAAAATCCACAAACACTTAGCTAGACTGACAAAGAAAATAAGAGAGAAGATGTAAAATAAATAATTTCATAAATTAGAGGGGGACATTATCACAGACCATGCAGAAATAAAAGAGATCATAAAAGGATATTACGAACTGTATATTAACTAACTAGACAACATAGGCAAAATGAACAAATTTCTAGAATCACACAAACAACCTACACTGACCCGAGAAGAAACAGATGACCTAAACAAACCAATAATGAAGGAAGAGATTGAGATAGTCATCAAAAACTTCCCCAAGTTCCCCTGAAAATCCCAGGACCAGATAGATGGCTTCAGAGGTGAATACTAACAATCATTCAGAGATGATCAAATGCCAATCTTGCTCAAGGTTTTCAACAAATTGAACAGGAAAGAACACTAATATACTCATTTTATGACAGCAACATCACCTAATATTAAAACCAGATAAATATACTATAAAAAAAGAAAATTACAGACCAATTTCTCTAATGAATATAGATGCAAAACTCCTTTGCAAAATACTTAAAGAGCCCAAAAGCATGTGAAAAGAATTGTAAGCCACGATCAAGTGGGTTTTATTCCTGTTGTGCAAGGGTGGCTCATCACAAGAAAATCAATTAGTGCAATATACCACACTAATAAATTGAAGAAGAAAAATCACATGATCCTCTTGATTGATACAGAAAAGATGTTTGTCAAAGTACAGCATCTTTTCTTGATAAAACACTCCAAATGGTAGGAATAATAGGAAGCTTTCTCAACATGGTAAAATGCATATATGAAAAAACCACAGTTAGCATTGTACTCAATGGTGAAAGACTGAAAGCTTTTCTGCTGAGATTGGGAACAACGGAAGGATGCCCATTGTCATCACTGTCATCCAATATTTTGCTAGAAGGTCTAGCCAGAGCAATTAGGCAAGAAAAGGACTCAAAAGGCAGCTAAATAGAAAAGGATGAAGTAAAATTTTAACTATTCACTGATGATATGATCCTATGTCTAAGAAATCTCCAAAAATCAGCAACAAAGCTACTAGAAGTAATAGACAAGTTCAGCAAAGTAGCAGGATAGAGGATTAATATGCAAAAGTCAGTAGCATTGTTATATACTACTGAAGAGCAGTACCCTTACCACCATCCTTTCTGAAACTTTCAGAGGAGGTCAGAAAAAAAAAATTCCATTTATAACAGTGACTAAAAGAACGAAATGTTTAGGAATAAACTTAAGCAAGGACATAAGGGACCTGTATTCAGAACACTACAAAACATTACTAAAAGTAACCAAAGAAGACCTATATAAAAGGAAGGACATTCAGTGTTAATGGATTGAAAGACTAAATATTGGTAAGATGTCAGTCCCACCCAAACTGATTTACAGAATCAATACAATCTCAAAAAAATCCAAACAGGTTTTTGTTTTGTTTTGTTTTTTTTTACAGAATTGGAAAGGCCAATTATCAAAGTTATTTGGGAGTCTAAGAACTTCAAATAGCTAAAAATGTCTTTAAAAAGAAGAGGACTTTTCTTCTTTGGAGGACTCCACTTACTGACTTTAACGCATATTGCTTAGCTAAAGTGGTAAGTATAGCACGGTACTGTCCTAAAGATAGACAGACTGACCAATGGAACTGAATTGAGAATTCAGAAATAAACACTAACATCTACAGTAAAGTGATTTTTGACAAGGCTGTCAATACCACTCTGCTAGGCCAGAACAGTCTATTCAAAAATTGGTGCTGTGAGAACTGGATAACCATATCCAAAAGAAAGAAAGAGGACCACTGTCTCACACCTTATACAAAAATTAACTCAAAATAGATCAAAGACCTAAATATAAAAGCTATAACCATTTGTAGAAGAAAATGTAAGGAAATAACTTCAAGAACTTGTGATAGATACCATTTCACACCTTATAGAATGGCTTTATTTAAAAAAATCAAAAACCTACAAGGGCTAGAGAGGATGTGTAGAAATAGTAACACTCCTCCACTGTTGGTAGATATGTAGAATGATGCAGGCTCTGTGGAAGACAGTTTGACAGTACTTCAAGAAGCTGAATATAGAACTGCCATATGATCCCACAATACTGTTACTAGGAATATATTCAGAAGAACTGAAAGCAAGGACATTAACTAACATTTGTATACTGATGTTCATACTAGCATTATTCACAGTTGCTAAAATATGGACCCAGCCCAAGTGTCTACCAATGAGGGAGTAAACAAAATGTGGTATATGCACACAATGGAATACTATTCAACTGTAAGAAGAAATGAAACCGGGGTGCATATCACAACATGGGTGAACCTAGAGGATAATATGTTGAGTGAAATAAGCCAGATAAAAAAGACAAATATTGTATTTTCTCACTAATATGAACTAAATAAGATGAGTAAGCTCACAGAAGTAAAGTCTAGAGTAGACCTTAGTAGGAGATTGTATTTGGGTTGAGAATGGGAGCTGATGCTTAATGTATGTAGAATTTTTAATAAGGTTAACTGTAAAGGTGTGGAAATGAATAGAGCTAAGAGTAACACCTTACAGTTAGTATAACTAACACTGCTGATTTATAAATGTGATTGTGGCTGAAAGGGGTAGTCTGTGGCTATAAATGCCAATTGAAAGAAGCTAGAGAATAAATCTAGAGAATGTACAAACTCATAGAGACAGAAATACAGTACAAGTGCCAGGGGCTGGGGACAGGAGAATGGGGAGTTAATGCATAATGGGTGTAGGGTTTCATTTTGAGGAGATGGGAAAGTTTCAGAAATGGAAGGTGGTGATGGTACCACAATAGTGTGAATGTGATTAATCCCACTGAAAGGCATGCTTGGGAGGGGTTGAGATAGGAAAGTTTATGTTGTGTATATGTTTCCACAAGTAAGAAAAATGAAAAAGTAACTAAAGAGACAAAGACAATTAAATATAACATATGATCCTGGATGCGATCTAGTAAGGGAGGAAAAGAGGCTCAAGGATATTATTGGGACATATGAAAAAATTGGAATATGGACTGTAAACTTTATATCATTGTTATTTTCCTGGACTTGATAACTGCACTTAAAGAGGGTCTTAAGAAATATACATGGCAGTATTAAGTGTTCAAGGAGCATAATGTATACAACTTATACTCAAGTATTCATAAAGTGAATTTATAAGTATATAAACAGGCAGATGATGGATGGATAGATAGACAGATAGAAAATAGATGATAGACGATAGATGTGTTGATAACAGATAGAATGATATAACAAATGTGGTGTGTCAGTTTGAAATTCATTTATGAATCCCAAAAAGAGAAAGAATTAATCCATTTCTGTGGGTGTAAGGCCCTTTCAATTGTACTACATCAGTGACAATTGACTCAGGTTGAATCTCCACATTTTTGCTGGGTCTGGTATAAATGGAGACACACAGGAAAATGGAGCTCTACCATATTGGATCCTGCCACATGAGAGAAAGGAGGGGCTCAAAGAGCTGAGGCCCAGGTAGAGATGAGCCATAAGCCTGGTGCTTGCAGCTGAACTCAGGAAAAAAGCAGAGCAGCTAAGCCTGAGAGAAGAGGCCAGGTAAGAGACAAGCCCTATATCTGGTTGTCCACAGCTGAGCTCTGGGAGTTGGTACAGCCCAGAGGGTAAGGAACGGACTTAGGCAGAGATTGCCTGCCATCTTGCTTCACCATGTGGCAGATGACTTTGGTGAGAAACCATCTCTGCTGATGTCTTAACATTTACTGGCTTGGAACTATTAGCTTTTACTCCAAAATAAATCCTCATTAAAAAGGCCAACACATTGCGAATATTCTCGCTGTCCTGATTTTGTGATAACAGGGTAGGCTAAACATTCGCTATATTAGAAACCACACATGTGTCCCCAGACCTAGTTTTTCTCCCTAGGTCTGGTTTTTAGAATGCTGGTGATAAACCAAGCCTGATTTATTTTATGACCATCCTGTATGGGAAATGACTGTAACTCTAGGTATCTTTGGTCAACCTTAAGAGATATAGCAGGGGAGTGGGTGTGGCTCAAATGGTTGGGCGTCCATCTCCCATATGGAGGGACCTGGATTCAATCCCTGGGACCTCCCAGTAAAAATTAAAAAAAGAAAAATATAGAAGTCTGCCCCCGCCAGCGGGTGCGCCATCAGACCTCACCAAGCCACGCAGCAAGATGATGATGTAACAGGAGAGTGACACAAGAAAGAGCCAAGATGAGACGAAAAACCAGGAACTAAGGCTATGCAGGCAGTAGGATGCCTCCAGTAGGATGCCTCTCTCCCACATCGAGGGTTCCGAGGATTGAATCCCAGTGAAGACAGGAGAAAAAGGATGAGAAGAGAGGGTAGGAAACAGACACAGAGAATTGCCCAGCAAATGGGCACAAAAACAACAAAAATGGGGGAGAAGAAGGAGGGTAAAAGTGGATAATAGTAAATAAATAAATCTTTAAAAAAAAGAAAAGAAATATTCTAGGTCCTGGAGATTCATTAG
Organism: Tolypeutes matacus; assembly: GCA_026826555.1. Classification (NCBI taxonomy): domain Eukaryota; kingdom Metazoa; phylum Chordata; class Mammalia; order Cingulata; family Chlamyphoridae; genus Tolypeutes; species Tolypeutes matacus. Next base: position 206,955 of record JAKSZT010000142.1, on the reverse strand, counting down.
GGATCCTAACACACTGGTTCTCTATAGATAAAAGGCTGGAATTCTCTGAAATAAATTTGGAAAAAAAAATAAATGGAAGATGAATAAATAAGGGAAAAAAAGACCAACACATTTCTGGTACTTTGCCTTGGCAGCCCTTTGGCAAACTAAAACATGTGGCAAATGTTTATATTGGTGGATATGGGTATCAGGGGAGATAAGGGTGCACTGGAATTCTTTATATGGATTTTGTATTATTTTTGTAACTGTCCTGTAATTGTGAAAGTATTTCAAAATAAAAAGCTAAAGAAATAGAATGTGAGGTATTGCGACTGCCTATGGATATCACAACAGAATAAAAATTCTTATTTTCTCTGTGTATGTAAGAAATGATGGTTCAACTTTGTACCAAAAATGCACTGGGGCTATTAAAACCTGAGTATTATGAATTGTTTGCTGGTAGGTGGACTTATCATGTCCTCCAGTTACCTTACCTCAGGTCATATTGTAAGGTGGGAGATTGCTCAGTGACATTTCCAACGGAATGGATTTCTTGATGACTTTATCTTGAGGAGAGAGAAAAGGTCTGGCTTCCCAGGCTTACCACCTTCATCACACATAGGCTGCTTGATGTATGACAAGTGGAATCAGGATGAAACTAGGAGTTGTGAAATAGGTGGGATGTGTTAAAAGTAAGAATCCTTGCTTCTGCTCATCTGTCCTTTTCTGCACCTATTCCTCTGTCACACAGTATATTTTTGCAGTTAGGTGAAGGCAGTTGCTCTAATAAGCAAAAGATACAAAAAGTGTGACCAGAAAGAATTCCTTAAATCTATCATACAGCACTTTTTAAACTCATTTACTCTGTAGTCATTTTCTAACTCCCTGAATGTAGTTTCTGAAATACTTTGAACTTCTGCTTTCTCAGGGAAAATGAAACAAGTATGGGTGAGGATAAGTCATAGGAGCAGAAGTATAAGACTGCTTTGGATAGATTTGAATGATGATGTCAGCACTGCAAGGACATTGTGTTATTCATAAGGAAATCTAGGAAGTCTAAAAGTAATTTAATAAATTTGTTTTTATATGTATACAAAGTTTCTGTCAAGAGCTGACATTTTTCTACCATTAAGTTTTAATCTTTCATAAAAATAGATACACAGGTTGTAACTGTTACCTAATACTGTGTCACAAATTACCAAAAGCTTAGTGGTTTCAAACAATAATCATTTACTTCACAGTTTCTGTGGGTTGAACAGTTTATTGGAGTGGTTCAGGCTCAAAGTCTCTCAAGAAGTTGGCGTCAGGGTGTCATTAGGGGAGACCATCTTTAGAGGGCTTGACTGGGGCTGGAGGACTTGCTTCCAAGAAGGCTGTTCACATGGCTTTTGGAAGAAGGCCTTATTTCTCTGTTGATTTTGGCAGAAGGACTCAATTCCTCACTACATGTATCTATCCATAGCATTGCCTAAGTGTCATCACAAAATGGCAACTGGCTTTCCCCAGAGCAGTTGATGGAGGAGAGTAATTTCTTGAGACTCCAGTATGTTTTAGGACAATTTCTGGAGTCATACACTGCCACTTCTACTTTATTCTAGTCAATAGAAGGGAGTCACTAAATCTAATACTCAAGGGGAGGGAATTAGGCTACTTTTGGAGGAAGTATCATACAATCTGTTCACATATTTTAAACCACCTAATCTGATTCAGCACATTGCAGTTGAATCAGATTAGGGTGTTGTGAATATTCAATCATTTAATGCATGGGTCATCCTCAGGAATTGCCTGAACTACCATAAGAACTCATGAGTAATGGATATTATTATTATTGACAATTATTAATCACTTGAGAAAATCTTTACATCACTTCCAAAAAGCGATTTCCTACCACTGCTCATTTGTCTGCTTCCCAGACTGTTGTACAATCAAGTATTCAAAATTGACAAATTCCCAAATTTTGCTGTTGTTGTAATTGTTGTTCTTTGTGATTTTTAAAGCAGTTTTATTGAGATATATTCACAAACCATACAATCAATCAAGGTATACAATCAATGGCTTTTAGTATAATCATAGGATTGTGCATTCATTACCACAATCAATTTTAGAATATTTTCATTATTCCATAAAGAAAAATCCCATACCTCTTAGTAATCACCTCTCATTCCATCTATCTTTACCTAGCCCTACATAACCACTAATCTAATTGTGTCTCATATTTATATATATTTACATTTCATTCAAATGTATGGAATCATACCATATGTAGTACTACGAGTCTGGTTTCTTTCACTTAACATAATGTTTTTTCTTAATTTTTGTAATTTCTTTTTAATTAGAGAATTTGAAGGTTTACATGAAACTCATGTAGAAAATACAACATTCTCATAACCCCCTATTGTTAACACTTTGCATTGATGTAATACATTTGATACAATTGATGAAGAAATATTAAAATATTACTCTTAACTATAGTCCACAGTTTGCCTTAGGTGCATTTTTCCCCTTATACCACCCTATTAATTACACCTTTTGTTTCAGTTTGCTAAAGGCTACCAATGCAAATTACCAGAAATGGGTCGGGTTTTATCATGGGAATTTATTAGGGTAAAATCTTATAGTTCTGAGGCTGTAAAAATGTCCAAATCAAGATATTGTCATAGATACTGTCTCACCAAATGTTGGCTGCTGGCAAATCCTGGATTCCTGTCACATGGGAAGGCAGAATAGCAACCAGTCTCTGCCTTCTCCTCCAGGCTCACTTTCTTCCCAAGCTCAGCTATGGGAGATCAGGCATATGGCCTGTTCAGGTTGATTATAAATTATTAGAAATGGATAGAGGTGATGGTAGTGCATGATTGTAAATGTAATTAGCGGTACTGAATGATGTGTGTGAATGTGGTTGAAAGGGGAAGTTTTCAGTTATATATGTTACTAGAAGGATAGAGAATAAAATATGGGATTGTATAAGACATTGAACACTATGTTAATGATGACTGTGGTTAATAGTATAAATATAATAATGTTTTTTCATGAACTATAACAAATGTATGTCACTATTACAAGGTGTCCTGGCTTGAGTCTTTTGTGGATCCTAGTAAATTATGTTTTTAAGCTAACCTGTTCCTGTGCATGGAAACATATTTTATGTGAGGCATTTTGGTTAGATTCATTAAGGGACTTTTTGATTATATCACTTTTGATTAAATCCCTTCAGTTAAGGACCTTTGATCAAATTGAGGAACATAAGGTATACCCCAATCCTCTCACTGGAGTCATATAAATCTCTGCCTTCCCCTGGGCTTCTCTGTTTCTCTTAAGTCCTCTCTCTCACATGGCTGGGTCAAAGATGGCAGTGCTCCCTTTTCCTGTATGTGTCTCCATTTACGTCAAACCCAGCAAGTGGGTGGAGACTCAACCTGAGTCATGCCTCACTGATGTAATCCAATGAAAAGGGTCTCACACCCACAGGAATGGATTAGTTCAGAAATATAATTTTTCTCTTTTTGAGATTCATAAAAGAATTTCAAACTGCCACATTCACCCCCCAGGAGAATTCTTCCTTTACTTTGTTCCTCCTTGGGAAATCTTGATCCGTCCATTTGTTTTTGTTTTGCCTGTATAGTTTTTTTTTCTATTGCACTTTCATTGCCTCCAGCTACTTTTGCTGGAGGGAAAATTCTGGGAGAATGGTCAAGCCATAGAGGATTTTGCCAAGTCAATATTTCCCATTTACTTACTTACTTACTTATTTATTTAAGATGCTTAGATTACATAAATATTACATTAAAAATGTAGAGGATTTCCATATGCCCCACTCCCTAACCCTCCCACACTTTCCCACCTTAACATCAACATTCATTAGTGTGATACATTTGTTACAATTGATGAACACATATTGGAGCATTGCCACTAAGTGTGCATTATAGTTTACATTATAGTTTAAACTCTCTCCCACACATTTTTGTAAGTTATGACAAGATATATAAAGGCCTGTATCCATCACTGCAACACCATTCAGGACAATTCCAATGTCCCAAAAATGTCACCATATTACTCCTGTTTTGTTTTTTTTAAGATACTTAGGTTACGTAAAAGTTACATAAAAAATATAGGGGATTCCCATATGCTCTGCTCCCCACATCTCCCACATCTTCCCACATTAACAACATTCTTCATTAGTGTGGTACATTTCTTGCAATTGATGAACACATTTTTGGAGCATTGTCACTAAGCATGGATTAGAGTTTACATTGTAGTTTACACTCTCTCCCACCTAATTCTGTAGGTTATGGCAAGATATATAATGGCCTGTATCTGTCGTTGCAATGTCATTCAGGACAATTCCCAAGTCCTGAAAATTCTTCTGCATTACACCTGTTTTTCCCTCTCCCTGCCCTCAGAACCTCCATTGGCCACTGCCTCCACATCAAAGATGTAATTTCTTCCATTGCTAGAATCACAGTAAGTCTATAGTAGAATACCAGTAAGTCTACTTTAGTCCATCGTTCATTCCCCAATACTGAGGATTCTGGAATGGTGATGTCCACTCCACCTCTAATTGAGAGGGGGGCTATGATCCATTAGGGCTGATGGATGGGACTCTTTTGCTTTCAACTGTAGACTCTTTTGGTTCCTTGGTATGGTAGTTGTCCATCATCACCTCCTTGTTAGTTGTCCTGGGTGAGACCAATGAACTGGAGAGTAGGTGTTGCAACTCCATTGAGTTTTGAGGTCCAGTTGGCACATGGACAGCCCAAAGATTTAAATCTCTTGGATGTACATCTACCAACTCTAGTACTAATTATAGTTTCAAATAGAAGAGCAGAAGAGCCATGTGTAGGGAAACCACAACTGAGTCTTCTGTCACCCTGGGGAGCATAAATTCAAAAGTAGGGCCCACTGGCAAGGCACCAAACTCCTGAGCTCTCTGCCCTGACTATAGTGTCTGGATGTCTCCAGAGCCCTCAGGAACCCCACTATTTGGGATAGTATTACTTTGGCAGTCAATGAGATCCTGCTGAGACGTGCATAAGTGTAACCTTTGGAATTACCTCCTGACTCACTTCGAACTCTCTTAGCCATATAAACTCATTTGTCTTTACCTTTCCCCCTTTTTGGTCAAGGTCTTTTTCCAGTTGCATTACTAGTTGGTGCTTGTTAGTAATCCCTTGATGCCAGGAAGGCTCATCCCCAGGAATCGTGTCCCATGCTGGGAGGAAGGTAACATATTTATATGCTGAGTTTGGCTTAGAGAAAGGCCACATTTAAGCAACAAGGAGGCTTCCAGGAGGCAACACTAAGGCACCCCATAACAACAGGCTAAGTTTCCATTTCAAGAATAAAGGTTCATAAGCACAGTCATCAATATCAAGGCCCCGTCAATGGACCATCCTCCTTCACTAGTCATTGCCCCTGTACTCGAGGGATTCTTGGTGTTCCATTAGATAATGTGGCAGAGCTCCCCAAGATGGGAATTTGGTATTCCTTCGGTTATTGTATGAATCTCCACCCACTGTGACAATGTCACATGAGCATTTGAACACATTTATATGCCTTATATATAATGCCTAGGTGAGCTTCCTCCCATGTATGCCCCATCACTGATGCCCCACACCAATGATCCTCCCCTACCACAGTTGTAACCCTTTTGTGATCCAAAACTTCTTCAAAAATGAAGCCAATGAAATAACCAAATACAATTAATGAGAAAATGAAATAATAATAATAGTTTTTTTTAAAAAGAAACAAAATATAAAAATAATTTTTAAAATTCTTTTAAATTGGTGTAATAGAAACTAATGAAAAAATATTTTTAAAAATCTTTTTTTGACATTTTGCCTTTCATCGCTGTAAGATCCGTTGTCCTATATGTACAGTGACATTTTCTTCCATTTATTCCCCCAGTGTCTTACTTTTTTCATTTTGTCTTCAAAGAAGTTTTAGGTTACAGAAAAGCCATGTAGTGAATACAGTGTACTCCCAACATCCTCCTCCTCTTTCGCCTTCCCATACTAATACCTTTGTATATGTGGATGGTACATTTAAAATAGGTCCATGGACCCATGAAGAGGGTGCAGACTAGTTCCAAAGGGCCCCGGGGAGAAGGGCAAGAAAAACACCAAAAAGCCTTTTAGTCAGTTTCTTATGCCGTACTTTTCAGACCTGCCCAGAAGATAGCATTCTTCAGCAAATTCCGCTCCCCACTGCCCCAGCTCTTCGGAGGCAGTGTGTGTTTAAGCCTCCACTCACTCTGCTACTGCCAAGGAGTGGGGTAGAAACAATGTCCCTATGCTGTCATGTTCCATAGAAGGTCTCTCCCCAGAGTTTTAACTCTTAAACTTACAGGGTCATATGTCATTTCTTGGGCTGTTCAGCACCTATTCTCATCAATTTACATGAAGTTTACTTTCAGGGAATTAACTTGTCCCTTTGTGGGTTTTGTTTGTTTGTTTGTTTGTCTTTGTTTTTGTTTTTTTAATTAATTTATTTTTTATTGTGGGTAAAAATCAAAATTTTCACAATACATACCAATATTTGTAAGATGATATATAAATATATATGCATATATGTGCATTTGCTTACAAAAGTGTTGTTTATATATATATATATATATATATATTTTTTTTTTTTTTTAAGAGGTGCTTAGATTACCTAAAATATTACACGGAACCTACCGGGATTCCCATGTTCCCCACCTCCCACACCTCCCACCACATCCCACACAAACATCTCCCACAAGTGTGGCCCATCACCCTCAATGGACTTACACATCCTGGGGCCTTGCCATCAACCATAGAACACAGTTCACATCGTAGACCACACTCTCTCCCACACAGTTCTGAATGGTGTGTGCTGATTTTAAATGCCCTACATCCATTGCCACAACAGTACTCAGGACAACCTCCAAATCCCGAAAAAGTCCCTGTATTTCAACTGCACATCCCCTCCCTGCCCCGAAAGTGTCCAGTGGCCATTGGTTCCATCTCACTGTTATAATTTCTTCCATTGCTAGAATCACCATATGTGTACAACAGAACACCATCCAGTCCACTCTAGTCCATAATTCTTCCCCTTATCCTGAGGGGACTGGGATGGTGATGTCCACTCCACCTCCAAGTGAGAGAGGGCTTATATTCCATGGATATGGTGGGTGGGGTGATCCTGCCTGCAGATGCAGGTCCTCTCCATTCCCTGGGATGGCCGTTGCCCATCGTTGTCTCCTCACCAGGTGACTTGGATGAGTCCATTGAGCTGTAGGGTAGGAGTTGCAGCTCCACTGAGATTCCACGCACACCTGGCACATAGGTAGGCCAGAGGCTCCAGTCTCTGGGAGTATACCTAAAAACTCCAGCATCACATATAGGTTTGAATAGAAGGGACTGATGAACCATGTGCAGGGAAGACTTATTTAAGTCCAATTCTGTCACTCTCAGGAGCACAGATTCCAAAATAGAGCCCACTGATAAAGCGTCAGTCTCTGGGGCTATCCCCCTTTATATAGGACCTGGGTGTCTCCAGAGCTCTCAGGAGCCCCTCTGTGTGGGGTGATATGCACTTTGATGTTCTATGAGCTCCTACTGAGGTGTGCATAAGCGTTACCTCTGGGATGACCTCCTGACTCTCTTTGAAGTCTCTTAGCCACTTGAACTCATTTGTCTTTACATTTTCCCCCTTTTATTCAAGGTCTTTTTCCAGTCGTGTTGCCAGTTGGCACTTGGTATCAATCCCTCGTTGCCAGGGAGGCTCATCCCCGGGAGTCATGTCCCACGTTGGGGAGAAGGTAATGCATTCATATGCTGAATTTGGCTTAGAGAGAGGCCACATTTGAGCAACAAGGAGGCTCTCAGGTGGCAACCCTTAGGCATCCCATAACAGTAAGCTAAGTTTCAGTTACAAAAGCAAAGACTCATAAGGGTAGTCATCAATAAAAATAACTCATCAGTGGGTCATCCTCTTTTGACAGACACTGTCCCTGCACTCAAAGGACTATTGCTGCTCCCTTGGAGACTGTGGCAGAGCTCTCCAGGCTAGGAATTCAGATTCCCTCATTTATTGTGTGATTGTCCACCCATCGTTACCATGCCCTATCTTTTGATCTTTTGAACAATTTTCTATATCTTTCATGTATATTCAGATGAACTAACTCCCATGAATCCCCCCTCCAAGACACCCCCCACCAATAATCCCTTGCAGTGCCCATTGTAACCCTTCTGTGATCCAAATCTTCCATGAACATGTAGTCAAATACACTTAATAGGAAAAAGAAACAACAATGATAAGCTTACATGCAAGAAACAAACATAAGGAAACTCAGGGGAAAAATATATATATAATTAGCAGATTGGGACATTCAAAAAATGGGGAAAAAAGCAAAAGAAATGCCATATATATATATATTCTTTTTTTCCCTTTTATTACTGTGTTATCGGATGTCCGGTGTGCTATGACACCTTCCCCCTCTCAATCCCCATTGTCTCCCAAATTTTCATTTAATTTTCAAAGAAGTTTTAGGTCACAGCAAAGTCACACACGGAGTACCAGAGACTCCCAGATACCAAACTACACCCCCCTTCCCCACCCCATATTAACCCCCCCATTTTTTTTGTATGTTAGCATTGTTATAACTGTTATACAGATAGCAAAATATAGCAACTAAACATTGTCAATGATTTACAGTATAGTTTACAATTTAGATGATAAAGTTTAATAAATTTTGATGATATTTACCATGTCCTGTGTCCATTACTGTAAGGTAATGAAAAACCTTTCCCATGACCACTAAATACCCCACTAGATCTTAACTGTTCTCTTCCTCCCCACCCCCCTGGGGCATATGATATTACCCTATCTTGATTCATGGAATGTCAAGATTCATAGTTACATGCCCTGGGTATTTGAACCTGCCCTTCCTAATCTACCCACCTGTCAACATTGCACCACCAAACCTAGTAATATCACTATCCATCTGTCCTATCCTTCAATATGCAACTATACTCTATCCCTTTACCATAGATTATGTCCATATGGCTGATGGCTCAAAGCCTGCTCTTCTCTTAATCTCCCTTGTTAACCTATCTTTCAGACAATGGTTCTCAGAGACTGCTCACTTTCCTCAGTTCAAACCAGTGAGGTCATATACTGTTCATCCTTCAGTGCCTGGCTTGCTTCACTCAACATAAGGTCTTCAAGATTCATCCACGTTATTCCATGTGTTAGCACTTTATACCTTCTTACAGCTGAGTAATATTCCATTGTATGTATGTACCCATTTTGCTTATCCATTCGTCTGTTGATGGGCACCGGGGCTGATTCCAACTTTTGGCAATGGTGAACAATGCCACTATGAACATTGGTGTGCATATATCTGTTTGTGTCTTTGCTTTCAGTTCTTCTGGGTATATACCCAGCAGTGGAATTGCTGGATCATACGGAAGATCTATTGTTAGTTTTCTGAGGAACCGCCAAACTGTCCTCCACAGTGGCTGGACCATACCACAGTCCCACCAGCAGTGGATGAGGGTTCCTATTCCTCCACATCCTCTCCAACATTTAGTGTCTCCTGTTTTTTTAATAGCTGCCATTCTGATGGGTGTAAGATGGTATCTCATTGTAGTTTTGATTTGCATTTCCCTGATAGCAAGCGATGTTGAACATTTTTTCATGTGCTTTTGAGCCATTTGAATTTCTTCCTTGAAGAAGTGTCTTTTCAGGTCACTTGCCCATTTTTTAAATGGGTTGTTTGTCTTTTTATTTCCAATGTGTAGGATTTCTTTATATATGCAGGATATTAGGCTCCTATCAGATATATGGTTGCCAAATATTTTCTCCCATTAGGTAGACTGCCTTTTTATTTTCTTAATAACATCCTTTGAGGTGCAGAAGTTTTTAATTTTGATGAGATCCCATTTATCTATTTTTTCTCATGCTGCTCATGCTTTGGCTGTGAAGTTCATGAAACCATTTCCTATTACAAGGTCCTGTAGATGCTTCCCTACATTATGTTCCAAGGTCTATATGGTTTTGGCTCTTATATTTAGATCTTTGATCCATCTTGAGTTGATCCTGGTATACGGTGTCAGATGGTATCTTCTCTCATTCTTTTGGATATGGATATCCAGTTCTCCAAGCACCACTTGTTAAAGAGGCCATTCTCTCCCAACTGAGTGGGTTTCGTGGCCTTGTCAAATATCAGATAACTGTATATGTAAGGATCTATATCAGAACTCTCAAATCGGTTCCATTGGTCAGTAGGTCTATCCTTGTGCCAATACCACGCAGTTTTGATCACTGTAGCTTTGTAGTATGTTTTAAAGTCAGGTAGGGTGATACCTCCAACTTCATTTTTCTTTTTCAATATGTCTTTGGCAATTCGAGGCCTCTTGCCTCTCCAAATATATTTTGTGGTTAGTTTTCCAGTTCCTTAAAAAATACAGTGTTGACTTTTATTGGGATTGCATTAAATCTGTAGATTAGTTTTGGTAGGATAGACATCCAGATGATGTTTAGTCTTCCTGTCCCTGAACAGGGAATATTTTTCCATTTATTTAAGTCTTCTTTGATTTCCTTTAACAGTGTTGTGTAGTTTTCTGTATATAAGTCCTTTACATCTTTAGTTAAATTTATTCCTAGGTATTTGATTCTTTTATTTACTATTGTAAATGGTATTTTTTTCCTGATTTCCTCCTCAGTTTGCTCGTTATTGGTGTACAGAAATGCTATTGATTTTTGAGCATTGATCTTATAGCCTGCAACATTACTGAACTCCTTTATAAGTTCTAGAAGCCTTGTTGTAGAATTCTCAGGGCTTTCTATGTATAGGATCATGTCATCTGCAGATAATGAAATTTTTACTTCTTCTTTTCCAATCTGGATGCCTTTTATGTCCTTTTTTTGTCTCAGTGCTCGCGCAAGTACTTCTAAGACAATGTTAAATAAGAGTGGTGATAGTGGGCATCCTTGTCTAGTTCCCGATCTCAGAGGGAAGGTTTTTAGGATTTCACTGTTGAAAATGATGTTAGCTTTGGGTTTTTCATATATACACTTTATCATATTCAGAAAGTTTCCGTCTATTCCTATCTTTTATAGTGCTTTATGAGGAACGAGTGCTGTATTTTGTCGAATGCTTTTTCTGTATCTATAGAGATGATCATGTGATTTTTTTCTTTCAGTTTGTTTATGTGGTGTATTACATTGATTGATTTTCTTATATTGAACCATCCTTGCATACCGGGGATGAAACCCACTTGGTCATGGTGTATAATCCTTTTGATATGTTGTTGAATGCGATTAGCAAGTATTTTGTTGAGGATTTTAGCATCTAGGTTCATTAGAGAAATTGGTCTGTAATTTTCCTTTCTTGTGGTATCTTTATTTGGTTTTGGTATTAGGGTAATGTTGGCATCATAGAATGAGTTAGGCAATATTCCTTCAACTTATATTTTTTGGAAGAGCTTAAGTAGAATTGGTGTTAGCTCTTTCCGGAATGTTTGGTAGAATTCAGCCGTGAAGCCATCTGGTCCTGGACTCTTCTTAGTTGGGAGGCTTTTGATGACTGAGTCTATCTCTTTACTTGTAATTGGACTGTTGAGTTCATCTATTTCTTCTTTCATCAATGTAGGCTGTTTGTGGGTTTCTAGAAACTTGTTCATTTCCTCTAAATTATCATTCTTGTTGGCATATAATTTTTCAAAGTATCCTCTTATGATACTCTTTATTTCTGTGGGGTCAGTAGTGATATCCCCTTGCTAGTTCCTTATTTTATGTATTTGCATCTGTTCTCTCTTTTTCTTTGTTAGTCTGGCTAAGGGTTTGTCAATTTTATTGATATTCTCAAAGAACCAACTTTTGGTTTTGTTTATTGTTTCCAGTGCTTTCTTATTCTCTATTTCATTTAGTTCTGCTCTAATCTTTGTTATTTCCTTCTTTCTACTTCCTTTAGGTTTAGTTTTTTGTTGTTTTTCCAATTCCTCCAAGTGTGCAGTTAGGTCTTCAATTTTAGCTCTTTCTTCTTTTTTAATATATGAATTTATGGCTATGAACTTCCCTCTCAGGACAGCTTTCGCTGCATCCCATAGGTTTTGATAGGTTGTGTTGTCGTTTTCATTAGTTTCAAGGTAGTTACTGATTTCTTTTGAGATTTCCTCTTTGACCCACTGTTTGTCTAAGAGTGTGCTGTTTAACTTCCATATCCTTGTGCCTAACCTGTTTCTCTGGCCCTTAGTGATTTCCAACTTCATTCCGTTGTGGTCAGAGAAATTACTTTGTATAATCTCAATCTTTCTGAATTCATTGAGTGCTGTTCTGTGGCCTAGCATGTGGTCTATTTTGGAGTATGTTCCATGTGCTCTCGAGAAGAATGTAAATCCTGCTGTATTTGGGTGTAGTGTTCTGTATATGTCTATTAAGTCCAGTTCTTCTAATGTATTGTTGAGTGCCTTAGTTTCTTTATTGATACTCTGTCTAGATGTTCTGTCTAATGATGATAGCGGTGTGTTGAAGTCCCTTGCTATAATTGTAGAGGAATTTATTTCTCCTCTTAGTTTTTCCAGAGTTTGCCGCATGTATTTTGAGGCACCCCGGTTAGGTGCATAAATGTTGATGATTGTTCTCTCTTCTTGAGAGATTACTCCTTTTACTAATATGTAGTGTCCATCTTTGTCTCTTACAATAGTTTTGCATTTAACGCCTATTTTATCTGATATTAGAATAGCTACACTTGCCCTTTTTTGGCTATTGTTAGCTTGTAAAATGATTTTCCAGCCATTCACTTTCAGCCTCCTTGAATCCTTGGGTTGAAGGTGGGTTTCTTGTAGACAGCATACAGATGGATCATATTTTCTTATCCATTCTGCCAATTTGTGTCTTTGATTGGTGAATTTAATCCATTAACATTCAGTGTTATTATTCATAATGAATTTCTTACTTCAGCCATTTTTTCTTTGGGTTAATGTATGTCATATGTTGTTTTTTTTCTCTTTTTGTCTTTTCAGTTGTTTTTAAACTCTCCTCCAACTTTCTCTCCCTTGTTTTTTCCTTTCAACTTGTAGAGATTCCTTTAGTATTTCTTGAAGTGCTGGTTTCTTCTTGACATACTCTCTTAATTGCTGTTTACCTGTGAATATTTTGAACTCTCCATCATTTTTGAGTGCCAGTTTTGCTGGATAGAGAATTTGCGGCTGGAAGTTTTTTCTTTTAGTATTTTAACTATGTCATACCACTGTCTTCTTGCCTCCATGGTTTCAGCTGAGAAATCAGCACTTAATCTTATTGTGCTTCCCTTGTATGTGATGGTTCTCTTTTCTTTTGCTGCCTTGAGTATTTTCTCTTTGTCTTGAGCATTGGACAGTTTGACAAGTATATGTCTTGGAGTTGGCCTGTTGGGATTTATAGTATTTGGGGTGCGCTGTGCTTCCTGGATCTGCACATCCATTTCTCTCAACAGGGTTGGGAAATTTTCAGCTATTATTTCCTTCAACACTCCTTCTGTTCCCTTTCCCTTCTCTTCTACTTCTGGGATGCCCATATGCATATGTTTGTGCGTTTTGTATTATCGGTTAATTCCCTGAGTCCATGCTGGATTTTTTCTATCTTTTTGTCTATTTGTTCTAATATCTCTTTGATTTCAGCTGTATTGTCTTCCATATCACTAATTCTTTCCTTTGCCTGTTCAAATCTGCTGTAATGTGAATCCTGCGTCTTTTTCATTTCTTGGATTGTGCCATTGTTCATCATCATATCCATTACCTTTTTAGGCATGTTTGCAATTTCTTCAGTATGTTCTCCCAGTGTCTTCTTTATATCCTTAATCTCTTCCTTCACTTCTTTAAGTTGGTCCATGATATTTGTTTGGATAGCTTTGATTAGGTCTTCGGTGTTCTGTATAGCTTCCTGGTTTTTATTTTGTTCATTGGACTGGTCCATGTTTTCCTGTTTCTCAGAGTCATTTGTATTTTTTTGTTGCCCTCTGGTCATCATATTATCTTGATGGGTTTGTTCAGTTGATTAGCTTTTCTCTATGCTCTAGAGTTTTATTTAGCTGGTGGTTCTGCGTGTGAGTTAAGTTTTCTTTTTGGCAGTTTTTTTTCTTATTTTATTTCCTTGATTCTTTCTATATTCCCTTGAAGGCAAAAGATTAGGGCCAGAGGAATCAAAAGATGTAAGGAAGGCAGAAGGATAATAATAATATTGATAAAAGTTAGAAAGGTGCCAAATGAGACTTAATGAGATGAATTTTTAACTTATGTAGGCAGTGTAGAGTAATAGGAAAAAAACTGTAGTTAGTACAATGGACTGGGAAAACAAATGGAGGAATATATTTATAGTGATTTAGAAGGAAAGAATTATGAGGAGGGAGAGAAATAGTAAAGAAAGGATTGAAAGGAAAAAGTTGATACTAATAAAAAAAAAAGAAGAAAACAAAATAGTTGGAATAGAAATTGACACCCTTAAGTTGTGGGCCTATGAAAAAATGTTGTATCTAAGAGCCACAACAGAAAGCAGAAGGCAGAAAGATGAAGGAAAGATAAACGATAGTTTGTAATACAGACTCAATATAGACAGCGAGTGGGAAATTAATGAAGAAGAAGCACAGCAAAGAAGTGACAAGCTAGTAGCACCTAATTTTTAAAAAATGAAAGAAAAAGGAAAGGGGGGAGGAAAGAGGAAAGAAAAGCAAGAGACCAAAAATAGAGAGAAACCAAAGATCCACACAGGCAAGCAGTCAAACAGAGCTAAGGGGGGTCAATGATTCCCCTAGGGTCTACATGGATCCTCTCTGCCTACTTGCATTTATCATTCAATTTCCCCACAGGGTTCTATATGCAGGTCCTGAAACAGCTTTTAGCTATTAAACTAAATTAAAAAGAATTTATTTTTCATTTATTGAAGTGACCTTCTCACTTTTTTTTTTTTTCTTTTAGTGAAATACAGGACCCCAAATAATTCCTCCTCTAGACCAACCCCCTTACGGAAGGGACCCTAGCTGGGCTCATGGAAATTAATCAAGCACGTCCCACTTCCTGGACTCCCCAGGGTAGCTGTAGCTCTGATGTTAGTCAGTGTAGAGAGCTAAAGATGGCTGATTCTGCCCCTTCTGGAGCTGAGCACCAGCGTCACCAGGTTGCTATGTAAATCAGTTTGACTGCAGATTCATGTCTGCTCTCAGCCTGATGTTGCTCAGGTCGGCTTATCTGCTCCCCAAAGCTATGGGGCAGTGCAGGCAGCCAGATCAGTGTCAAAAAATAAAAATAAAAAATTCTCTTCCCTGTCCTCCAACAGAACCCTCCCTCTTTTGGAGAGTGTCCCCTCTTCCTGGCTCCGCGGTGGCCCGGGGCTTATCCCTGGGCAGCTAGGCAATCAATTCCCTTCCCCGAACAGAATCACCCTTCCTGTTCACCAGGTGCCAATTCACTCTGGCTGTTCTGTTCACACAAGGTCCAAGGGGCTCCAGGCAGCCAGATCCCCAGAAAATAAAACTTTCTCGCCCCGCTTGCGGCTCCAACTGGCCATTTTTTTGTTTTTTTTTTCTCCCTAACCATGGGGCTCAGCCGTCTGTGCCAACCACCACCGGCAGGCTTAAAACTCACGATTCTCCACCGTTCCGTCCACGCCATTGATCCGCGCAGATAGATGTCCCAAGCTTCTCATTCCACGCACTCACAGCACAGACCCCAGGGCAGGACCCCGTCCACAATCCGCCTTGCTCTGGGAGCTTGCAGTGTGTGCCCTCCTACACTAACGCCATCTTGGCCCCCTTCCTAACTTGTCCCTTTGTGTATGAGGTGTTGATCTGCAGGTTTTTCAGGAAACACCAGGAAAAAATCCTTCTTCTCCTCATCCACTGGTCAAACTAAGGGCTGAAATGTTATTAAATATCTAGCTGGAAACATTTGATATGCTCCTGATTCCTGCTTCCTCAACTTCGTTCATTCCAAACTTGGTATAATGCTTCTTTTTCTTGCTATGAATCTGCTGCTGTTTTTCCTATAATTTTCCTTTCAGGTAAGAGGCCCAGTATAAGTTTCTGTTGCTTGAGAGTAAACATCCTCCTAACACAGAGCCTCATCTTTTGGCCCGGCCAGTTATACTTATTGGTGATAAGAATGTTCAATTTACAATCAATTGTCTTCATCAAGGAGCAAAAATGATATTTATTAGCCCTGGTTCCATTCTCCCCAAAAACTCATTTAAGGATATTGCAGGAGAATACAGAGGACAGAAGCAAGGATGTCCTCAGGTAACTGGACAGACTGCTCTGCTTCCAAATTAGTAAATAACATTTTTCACATCAGGAATTTCCATTGGAAAATACTGATTGAATATAATTTGGTTAAGAAATAAAATAGTTTGTCTTTTTTTTCCCTCCAGCTCTAACAAATATTGTTCAATGCATTCTTTTACTCAATAATTAGGTGATTGAGTTTCCTAGGCTGCGTAAGCAAATACCGTGAAATGGGTCAAGTTAAACAATGGAAATTTATATGCTCAAAGTATTTAGGATAGAAAGTGTTAAAATCTGAGCATCATCAAGGTAATGCTTTCTACCCAAAGATATATTGTTCTGGGAATGGCTGTCAGTGTTCCTTAGTTTCTCTGTCTCATGTTAAGGCACATGGTTGTATCTTCTGATGTCTTCTCTTTGGTTTCCATTTAATCTTCTTTCTTCCTATGGTTTTATCTCCCTTTGTCTGAATTTCATTCTTTTTTAAAAGGCTCCAATAATAGGATTTAGACCCAGTCTGGTTAAGGTGGGTTAGCCCTTAACCGAAGTAACCTCATCAAAAGGTTCTACTTAAAATGGTTTCATACTCACAGGAATGGATTAAATTTAAGAACCTGTTTTTATGGGGCACATACTGTCCAAACCATCCCACAAGGGTTTGAAATTAATGTTGCATCTTATCAAAGATTCTTACACAAAGAATAAATTGTGGGAAGTACATGGTAGCTCTGTGGTTGAGTGCCTGCTTCCTATGTACGAGGTCCTGAGTTCAATCCCTGGTACCTCCAAAACAAATTAAAAAAGAAAGAATAAATTGTTATGTGAGTCATTGTTATGGACAATATTTATCTTAGAGGTGAAGTTCAGTATTATTGAGGAGGGAGTATAAATGGAGGGTGGAAAATTCCCATCAGGAACTGTTCTATTGGGTGGAGCTGAAATTTATAGTTTGGCCTTATCATAGAGATAAAAGAGTGAGCAGAGGATATGATTTATATTATTTTTATGTAATTTTAGATAACAGGAACAATCAGTGTAAATGATCCTTGTTTTACTTCATGATTCTAATTTGAGACAATATTTTGATCAGATTGGTTATTCTGGTTGGAAAGAGATCAAGATTCTCAAGCCAGCATTATTATTCCAAACCACACTATTGTAAATATATTGTATGTTATATAAAACAGAAGAGGTGGATATGGCTTACATGAGGGGATCCACAGCACATACTCAGACTAGTCCATGTACATAATTTCTTCTGCTCATGTATAAGAGGTTGGGTTTTAGAAAGTTTCATGTAGATTCCCAAAAGTTTCATCTTACCCTCATTCACTCTGAAATTACAATAAAGTTTGTTCTACCTCCAAGTAAAGATAAGAATCTAGATGATTGATTTTCTTATGCCTTCTCCTTGGTCATAGAAAGAGATACTGACAGTCCTTGTCACTGGGCCTTTCTTTATCTCAAATGATTGATAAATTAAGACCAAGGCTCTGCATTTAAAACTGAGATAAGGAATTGGGAGGAGAATAGCATATTGGATTGGCTTAATGTGTCAAGAGCAATAGATTCTCCCCCTACCATACCCAATATCTTCTCATCTTATTTTCAGTAAGTTATAAAGAGGTGTGAAGACGTTTCAGAGGTAAAAGGGAGAAATTGTTACTTAAACTGGACATATAGATGTCTTTTCTCATTCTGGTTCTCTGCCTTTTTCTGAAGTAGTATATTATACTCAGGTGAAGCCACACATAGTGGGAAGCGAGGAAAGAAATAGTGAATTGTGAATATTTGTGACTTTGCCAGAAAGTGAAGTTATTGGGAAGCGGCTGTGGCTTAATCAGTGGGGCTCCCGTTTATCATATGGGAGTCCCCGGGTTCGGTTCCCAGGGCCTCCTGGTGAGGGCGGGCCCGCCTGCACGGTGTGGTTGGCTGACCCGGCGGGCACGAGCAGCGGGGGGGGGGGGGGAAAAATGAAAAAAAAAATAAAATCTTTGAAAAAAAAAAGAAAAAAAGAAAGTGAAGTTATTTGTCATTTTATGAACAGTGAAGTCCAGGCTAAAGCAAACATGAACATTCAGGAAAGTAACATTGGACAGTTGAAAGGTACTTTAGGGAAGTTGTTATCCTGAAAAATTAAAGGGTTTATCCTGATATTCCACCTAGTAGGATCTGCTTCTTCAGGGATGCATAAGCATTGTGCTGTATAGAAGGAATAGCATAGGTGAAAGACCTAAAAATATAGGACTAGAGAGATGAACTGCACAACTCTCTAAGGTTTCAGAGTTCTTACGGTATCAAATTTTTTCACAGAGAGAGGAATTTCAAAACTGTGGACCCCCACCTCCCAAAAAATATGCATAGCCAAATCACTAAACTGATACACTTTATTATTTCTGCATAACTATAGGATTAGGTGAACACTTCTTTGGAACACACTTCAGGCAACCACTTCCCATTCATCTTAGTGCTGGACCTTTTGCCACTGTGGGCATTCATTTCCAACATGTTTGAAATGTGCAAAACATTGTGAACTGTCGAAACCACATCTCAGAGAACCCTCTGTGAACCTTAACCAAGTTTCCTTTCAGTGGTAGCTTTGATATGGGGTGGTGGATGATGAAAACAAATAGGATTAAATTACCATTTTCCAATTTGATCGATAAGGATCAGAATGAGAGGGTATATCCTCCCACACTATCTGGTAGAGAACACTCTGCTAGAATGGTGGGAGGAAGTCCTGTGGATGAGACTTTACTGTTAGACATCTGGTGACACAATGTCATTTACTGTCTCAGGAGTAAGTTGATGGATTTCGTTTTGCCACTGACAAGTGATAAGAATATATCCTCTCTGGTAAAATGAATCATACTCACAATCTGGAATTCGGGTTCCTGCTCGCAATTTACAATACAGTCCATCTACTATTTTATTGCTCCTTTTACATCTTTTAATTCCGCTCTTACATTTTACAAATACGTCGTTACAGAGGCTTTGTACTTCCTTATAATCTGCTAGGAGGAAGTAGTGTTCTTCCACACATTTCTGATTTTTGTGAACATTTTTATTCTTGATTTCATCAGTACAGTACCCAGGATCATCTAATAGTCTTCCAGGTTCGAGTAAGATCTTCTTTATGAATTTTTGTTTGGTAGGTTCTTTGGTAGGTCCTGTAGCAAAAAAGTCATACAGATAATCTTCTGTGTCTTCTGATTCAGTATCTGGACCGGCTGATTTCTTTGCGATCACTTGAAAGTACAATGGCAGCAGCAGCAGTAGCAGCAGTGGCAGAGGGTGTCTGCTGAGCAGAGTCCACATTATCTCTCCTGTGAGTAAGAGATAAGCAGATCTGTTCTGTTGTGATAATGTACTTGCTTCTATTTATCCTATAGGACCCATTTCTACCACCTCTTGCTGTTATAAGCTCTGAGAAGTTGGATCTTTTTAAAGTAATTATAATAGACAACTCAGATTCTATTTATCTCTGAAATATTGAGAAATAAATGAACTTCTAAGGTCATGTTCTGAAGATCATGGGTAACAGAGGGCTAGATGCAAGGAAGGAGAAAGATATAAGTGAGGATGAGAGAGAAAGAGATAGGGAGAGTTAAACCGAGATAGATGGGAATGATGAAGAATATATGAGTTTTCTCTGACATTATTGCTTGATAGTGCTTTGACCCTTTTGCAGCGCCCACTGCCTAATCTTACCACTTCAGTACAGCTATTCTACTAAAGTCCAGTTTTTTATCTTCTGCTTTTTTCATTTTTTTTCTTTTTTTCTTGGGCAGAATTCATGGTTTCTACCATGATCAGAGTTTTTCACCACTAAACGCTCTCCATTCTGTTGTATCTATCAGATCATATTAAATAATTCTTTTTCTGAGCTTTAATTTGTTTTGGTGATAGATTTGTCTGTGTACGTGCCAAGAATATGCTGCTTGGGAAGCGGCTGTGGCTCAATCAGTAGGGCTCCCGTTTACCATATGGGAGGCCCCGGGTTCGGTTCCCGGGGCCTCCTGGTGAAGGCAAGCCCGCCCGCACGGCGTGGTTAGCTGACCCAGCGAGCACAAGCAGCAAGGGGGGGATAAATGAATAAATAAATAAAATCTTTAAAAAAAAAAAAAGAATATGCTGTTTTATTTTTTTTTATAAAACATTTTAATATGCAATAAAGCAATCCATCCTCATTCCTCTTCCTATTCAAAAGCTTACCATAGAGATAGAAAGTGGAATAGTGGTTGTGGATAACAAGGGGTGGGATCTGGGATTAGCAACACATAGGCATGAAGAATCTTATTGGAGTGATGATAATGTTCTAAACTGATGTATGATGGTGGTTGCACAACTTGGAAACTTTACCAAAACTCATTAATTTGTACATATGGAATGGGTGAATGATATGATATGTAAAATATGCCTCAATAAAATTGCTTTAGAAAGTTTATGATATAGCCTAATGACCTGTGAATTTGAAGATAGAATGAGGTTCAAGTGCCATGGCAAAAAGTCACAGTTGTGATATTGATACAAGTTGTGCTAATTTATAAAATATAAGGGTAATTAACATGTTTACAATCAGTCTAAATACTTGATTCTGTTTCTTCTTATATTATTATTCTGCCTTAAGGATAGAAAAAGATTATTATTCCCAACAGACAGAGAGTAATACGGACATTTGAAAAGTTTATATAACTTTTCAATGGAAAACTGATGACTGAGAACCTACCAGTGTAATTGAATCATGGATCATATCTTAACAGAAGGCTTCTCAACCTTAGCACTATACATTTAGGACTGAGTAATTCTTTGTTGGAAATGTCTGTTCTATACATTGTAGTGTATATTGTATAGGCAGCTAGATGCCAATAACAATGCCTCAACTTTTACTACACCAAAAATGCCTCCAGACTTTACTAAATGTAATGGGTGGCTGGAGGCTTTTGGAGATTACTTCTGGTTGAGCGCTACCAACCTAGCCTATGGGTAATAGATTTAATCATTGATATGATTTTAAACCACATAAGAAGTAGAAATGGGAGTGAAAGAGAGGGAGAAGAAAGGAGAGAGAAAGAAGAGATAGTCTTGAAATAGATGCTCACGCAATATTTCTCAAGCTTTTGCCTGGTAATCTAGTGTAACAGAATCACCTGGCTTACTGATGGAAAGCAGATTCCTCAGCTTTGCCCCAGATCTAATGAATCAAAGTCATTGAGAATGGCCTAGAACTTTAAATTTTTCAACAAATCACAAGGTGATTCTTAGTACATTAATGTTTAAGACGCACTTTCTTAGTATATATTTAAATGTACTTTACAATGAAGAAATCATGCAAAAACTGTAGTATAAGGGTTGGAATATTTCAACAAGTATTCTTGTACAAGAATCGAGATAGGCCTTGGGTTTTTTATGTAGCCCAATACTTATTTCAGCTGGATTACTGAGTGGTATATAAAAAGTAAATTGATTTTTAAACAGTAAAAGAGAATTTTTTCGTCTGTTCTTATAATGAGACAAAACTACGTAGGTATACAACAAGAGAAGAACTCAAAGAATTTCCTAACTCAAAGGAAACTTACATATAAAATTGTATCAGTGACCTAACAACACTTGGAAACTTTTATTAGAGTGGTAAATACACCATCAAAATGAACAAAAACATAAGTAATTCATAGATGTAATCATACAATAAATATACAGTCTCAATCACAAAACAGAGTTAAATTTATATCTTTTAAATTGGCAATAATTATAATACCATATAAACTCAATGCTGGTGAGAGTGCAATAAGGTGGGCAATGATGCATGTTGGATCAGAATGGAACTCTAACAATCTTTTTGAGAAAATGTATTGACAGATATATTAAAAAGCTTAGAAGAATAATACTTTTCTTCCAATATTTTAACAATCAGAATTCAAAGCTGAAGAATTAATTGGAGGGACTGTAATAATTTACATGGAGACATGGACAGAATGTTTTACATGAGTAAAAATATTGAAAATGTAAATGTCCAATAATATGGGAAAGATTAAATTGTTTCTGATTTGGCCATAACAATGACAATAATAACCACAACAATATTAATCATTGAAATAAGAACTAATATTTATATTAACCAGTCACTATTCTATATTCAAAGAATTATTTATTCTTAGAATGGTCCCTTCTCCATAAACTATAAATGAATTAACAAACGAAATTTTGGAGATATTGGAATATTTTTATCATTTAATAATATAGTAGTAAGACTGTTTGATTGCAGTGACAGGAGACCAAAGCAAATGAACTAACACAGAAGAGGGACTATATTAACTCACAGATGGTGAAGTCCAAGAGGGACAGCAAGATGAAGGCATTAAATATTGACCAAGACTCGAGTTCTCTACCTCTCACCTCTGCTTTCTACACTGACTTCATGCTCATGCAGAGACTGTCCATGTAGTGTAGTGACAATCACTGTTAATACCGTACTTTTATATTTAGGATCACAGGGGTAAGTGCTCGTTTGTGCCACCTTCATCCAATACAGAAAATAAGTTTTCTGATTGGCCTTGCTTCTTCCACATGAAGAAATCCAGGGATGTGGGGTCCTCTGATTATCTAACCTGAATCTTTTATCCTTCTTTGAGAAGCAAAAGCAAGAACACACATTAAAAAATGGGAGAATTCTGATTCTGAATGAAGGGCTCTTCCGTAATACATACATAAACACACACACACACACACACACACAGGAAGGCCAAATATGAAATCAGCAAAAGTTCATTATAAATGCCTGAGGAAAATCAAAACATTAAGTTATATCTACAGTATAACCACAATTAATAGAAATATAAGTTATATGAGGAGAAGGGTAAGAAAAAAAACCTTAAGAAATTGTTATTTCTGAATGGTACATTTATACTTGATTTTTGAACTGATATCTTTAAATTTTTATTTTCTACAAATTTAAATAAGTACCTCTATAACTGTGTCTCTGAAGAAATGGATTTTTTAGATATGGATTCTAAAATGCTACATGCCAATTTCTGGGAGCCTCAAATTTTGAAATCACTGAACTCCCACTTTTCCACAGCATCAGTAAAAGTACATTCCTTAGTGTGAGTCATTGATCAAAGATAGATTCTAGACCTCAACCCTTATATGGTAGACAAACTTTAGTAGGTAAATCCCATAATAGTCAAAAACAGTAGGTATGTCTAAGTTTCACCAGCATCAAATTCATTACTTTCTTTAAAAGTTTGAGACAATAGTATAGCAAGCCTTTATACCCCTAAAATAAATTTTAAAAGGTTGAGCAAAAAAAGCTAACTAATTAGGAAATAAGTCTAACAACAGCTTCAATAATAACTACTATAACTTTTGCCCAATTCAACACATTTGTTCCCCATTGGACAAGTTATAGACTAGAGTGTCTGAACTTGCAGAAGCACAGAGAATAAGCATAAACAAAACTCAATAATTGCAAATCAACTATCAAAGTACAAGTTTAGAATAATTTCACATACTAGTTTGCAAAACTAGCATCATGCCAGCTCTGGGATCACAGAATTCTCTTCACAATTGATTGTAGTTTTCTGCTCACTTATTTTTACTCATGCCCTCTTTAACTTTACTGTGTATGATTGTACAAAAGTTTTTAAATGTTTTGTTAGATAGATAGCTGCCAATTTTTTTCCTGTAAAATTGGGGTGATTTTAGAATATAAAGGAGCAGAAGAAAAATAGAAATAAAGAGGGTAGTGGGATAAAATTTCTGATTGAGTTTGCCTGGTAAAGAGAAAAAATAAGTCAGGGAAGTCTTGGGCTCTAAATCAAGAAAAATAACACTGACCTCATATTAATACCACACACATGCGCACACATCCACACTGAGAGACATATACACCTTTCATACAAGCCTCAGTACTTGATGGACTAGAGATCAAAGTCATATTTTTAAGAGAACATTAAGTAAGGGATGTACTTATTAAACAATACAGAACATCACAGGCAGAAAAGAGAACATTGAAATAGTGTATTAGACATACACAGACTGAATCACACACCCATATACAGGAGGACATAGCAGACCTCCCTCCAAACCAATGACCAAAAAAAAAAAAAAAAAAAAAATTTCTAATGGTAAAAGACACCGAAAATAAAATTCAAAGACCAAAAGCCACTTATGAAAATAAATTGGGTAAATATGCAGAGTGTGAATTTGCTTATCAGACTTAGGTGCAAGAAATGTTTTATTTACTTTTTAAAAATCCAAATTATCTGCATCCAACCCCCAACTCTCAAAAGTGGTAAAAAAATTTACCTGAGTTATTATTTGGGGTCTGATCCACATTTCTTTGGGAATTAAAAAATCCAGGGATACTTGCAAAACAGAAAGTTCATTTCTTTGTACGTAGGCATAGATTGACATCATTCTGGTTTCTCCTTATATTGTAAATGGTCCTTATTCTGAGCAACGTGTTGTTATTTTTTCTCAATTTGCAGATATCTAAATATTTTTAAATCTCTGAAGACCAAATCCAATAACATTCTCTTGTGCCATCAAAACGCAAAAGAATGGCAAACATTAGTGTTATAGAAATAAAGAATTTCTCTCATTCCTTCCCAGTCTTCTATAGCAATAAAAACAAAATGCCAATTAGTATCTTAATAAAGTACTTAGACCAAAATGGTTCACTAGTACATCTTTTTAATACATAAATGATATGTGTCCCCTTATTAAGGACCTGTATATGATGAACTACATAAACTATTTTACTTTATGGGAATTTTTATTCCACTGCCTGCTGTCATATCTCAACATCCATTGTTACCTTCCTCATAAAGAATAAAACCTGGCTTATCAACTGAAATGCCACGTCTCACTTCTGAGTAGGTATGGCCATAAGACTATAGCTGGTCATTTGAAGACTCTTTAAAAGAGAGAGAAGCCCCTTTTATCCTACCTAGATTTATCCTGTGATGATGTAGAGCATATATGTGTGACTGAAATTTAAGCTGGCACCTTGTACTGAGAATGCCCTTAAGATACGAAGGCATGCTGTGAATTTAGCAGAGCAGAGCCTTGTGAACTTTATTTGCATATGAAAACTTGGGGTCACCTTGCCAATCCTGGAGTTCTTTACTTTCAGATTTCCTTTACATGAAAAAAAAAAAAAAAGAGTTCAATCTTTTAAAAGCTACTATTACTTTGTTTTACAAGCTAACAATAGCCAAAAAAGGGCAGGAGTAACTATTCTAATATCAGACAAAATAGACTTTAAGTGCAAAACTATTGTAAGAGACAAAGATGAACACTATATATTAGTAAAAGGGGTAATCTCTCAAGAAGAGAGAAAATCATAAACATTTATGCACCTAATCGGGGTGCCTCAAAATACGTGAGGCAAACTCTGGAAAAACAAAGTGGAGAAATAAATGCCTCTACAATTATAGCGGGGGACTTTAATACACCATTATAATCATTAGACAGAACATCTAGACAGAGGATCAATAAAGAAACAAAGGCTCTCAACAATACATTAGAGGACCTGGACTTAATAGACATATACAGAACAATACACCCAAATACCGCAGGATTTACATTCTTCTTGAGTGTACATGGATCATACTCCAAGATAGACCACATGCTAGGCCACAGAACAACTCTCAATGAATTCAGAAAGATTGAGATTATACAAAGAAATTTCTCTGATCACAGTGGAATGAAATTGGAAATCACTAAGGGCCAGAGAACCGGATTAGGCACAAGGATATGGAAGTTAAACAACACACGCTTAGACAAACAGTGGGTCAAGGAGGAAATCTCAAAAGAAATCAGTAACTACCTTGAAACTAATGAAAATGACAACACAACATATCAAAACCTATGGGATGCAGCAAAAGATGTCCTGAGAGGGAAGTTCATAGCCATAAATACATATATAAAAAGAGCTAAAATTGAAGACCTAACTGCACACTTGGAGGAATTGGAAAAACAACAAAAAAACTAAACCTAAAGGAAGTAGAAAGAAGGAAATAACAAAGATTAAAGCAGAACTAAATGAAATAGAGAATAAGAAAGCACTGGAAACAATAAACAGAACCAAAAACTGGTTTTTCGAGAAGATCAACAAAATTAACAAACCCTTAGCCAGACTAACAAAGAAAAAGAGAAACATGCAAATACACAAAATAAGGAATGAGCAAGGGGATATCATTACTCACCCCACAGAAATAAAGAGTATCATAAGAGGATACTTTGAAAAATTATATGCCAACAAGAATGATAATTTAGAGGAAATGGACAAGTTTCTAGAAATGCACAAACAGCCGACATTGATGAAAGAAGAAATTGATGAACTCAACAGTCCAATTAAAAGTAAAGAGATAGACTCGGTCATCAAAAGCCTCCCAACTAAGAGCCCAGGGCCAGATGGCTTCACAGCTGAATTCTACCAAACATTCCAGAAAGAGCTAATACCAATTCTGCTTAAGCTCTTCCAAAAAATAGAAGTAGAAGGAATATTGCTTAACTCATTCTACGATGCCAACATTACCCTAATACCAAAGCCAAACAAAGATACCACTAGAAAGGAAAATTACAGACAAATTTCTCTAATGAAACTAGATGTTAAAATCCTCAACAAAATACTTACTAATTACATTCAACAACATATCAAAAGGATTATACACCATGACCAAGTGGGTTTCATCCTGGGTATGCAAGGATGGTTCAATCTAGAAAAATCAATCAATGTAATACACCACATAAACAAACTGAAAGAAAAAAATCACATGATCATCTCTATAGATGCAGAAAAAGCATTCGACAAAATACAGCACTCTTTCCTGAGAAAAACACTGCAAAAGATAGGAATAGAAGGAAACTTTCTGAATATGATAAAAGGTATATACGAAAAACCCAAAGCTAACATCATCTTCAATGGTGAAATCCTAAAAGCCTTCCCTCTGAGATCGAAAACAAGACAAGGATTCTCACTATTACCACTCCTATTTAACATTATCTTAGAAGTACTTGCTTGAACACTGAGGCAAGAAAAGGATAAAAAAGGCATCCAGATTAGAAAGAAGAAGTAAAAATTTCATTATTTGCAGACGACAAGATCCTATACATAGAAAGCCCAGAGAAATCTACAACAAAGCTTCTTATAAAGGAGTTCAGTAATGTTGCAGGCTATAAGATCAATGCTCAAAAATGAGTAGCATTTCTGTACACCAATAACGAGCAATCTGAGGAGGAAATTTTTAAAAATACCATTTACAATAGTAACGAAAAGAATCAAATACCTAGGAATAAATTTAACTAAAGATGTAAATGACTTATTTACAGAAAACTACACAACATTGTTAAAGGAATTCAAAGACGACTTAAATAAATGGAAAAATATTCCCTGTTCATGGATAGGAAGACTAAACATCATCAAGATGTCTATGCTACCCAAACTAATCTACAGATTTAATGCAATTCCAATAAAAATCAACACTATATTTTTTAAGGAATTGGAAAAACTAACCACAATATATATTTGGAAAGGTAAGAGGCCCCGAATTGCCAAAGACATATTGAAAAAGAAAAATCAAGTTGGAGGTATCACATTACCTGACTTTAAAACATACTACAAAGCTACAGTGATCAAAACTGCATGGTATTGGCACAAGGATAGACCTACTGACCAATGGAACCGAATTGAGAGTTCTGATATAGATCCTCACATATACAGTCACCTGATATTCAACAAGGCCACCAAGCCCACTCAGTTGGGAGAGAATGGCCTCTTTAACAAGTGGTGCTTGGAGAACTGGATATCCATATCCAAAAGAATGAGAGAAGAATGCCATCTCACACTTTATACAAAAATCAACTCAAAGAAACCAAGGTGGCGCTGGTGGCAGGACACCTCTCTCCTACATCGGAGGTCTCCAGGATCGAATCCTGGTGAGGACTGGAGGAGGAGGATGGGAAGAGTTGGCAGGAAACAGACACAGAGAGTTGCCCAGCAAATGGACACAAAACAGCAAATGGGGAAGGGGGGAGTTAAAATGGATAAAGTAAATAGATAAATCTTTGGGGTCGGATGTGGCTCAACTGGTTGGGCGTCCGTCTCCCATATGGAGGGACCCGGGTTCGATCCCCGGGACCTCCTGGTAAAAAAAAAAAAAAAAAAAAAATCAACTCAAGGTAGATCAAAGATCTAAATATAAGAGCCAAAACCATAAAGACCTTGGAAGATAATGTAAGGGAGCATCTACAGGACCTTGTAATAGGAAATGGTTTCATAAGCTTCACACCCAAAGCACGAGCAGCAAGAGAAAAATTAAATAAATGGGATCTCATCAAAATTAAAAACTTCTGCACCTCAAAGGACATTATTAAGAAAATAAAAAGGCAGCCTACCCAATGGGAGAAAATATTTAGCAACTATAGATCTGATAAGAGCCTACTATCATGCATATAGAAAGAAATCCTACACCTTGAAAATAAAAAGACAAACAACCCATTTAAAAAATGGGCAAGTGACCTGAAAAGACACTTCTCCAAGGAAGAAATACAAATGGTTAAAAAGCACATGAGGAAATGCTCGACATCGCTAGCTATTAGGGAAATGCAAATCAAAACTACAATGAGATACCATCTTACACCCATCAGAATGGCAGTTATTAAAAAAAAAAACAGCAGACTCTAGGTGTTGGAGAGGATGTGGAGGAATAGGAACCCTCATCCACTGCTGGTGGGATTGTGGAATGGTCCAGCCACTGTGGAGGTCAGTTTGAAGGTTCCTCAGAAAACTAACAATAGATCTTTTGTATGATCCAGCAATTCCACTGCTGGGTATATACCCAGAAGAACTGAAAGCAAAGACACGAACAGATATATGCACACCAATGTTCATAGTGACATTGTTCACAATTGCCAAAAGTTGGAATCAGCCCCGGTGACCAACAACAGATGAATGGATAAACAAAATGTGGTACATACGTACAATAGAATATTACTCAGCTGTAAGAAGGAATAAAGTGCTAACACATGGAATAACATGGATGAAACTTGAAGACCTTATGTTGAGTGAAGCAAGCCAGGCATTGAACAATGAACAGTATATGACCTCACTGATTTGAATTGAGGAAAGTGAGCAGTCTCTGAGAACCATTGTCTGAAAGATAGGCTAACAAGGGAGAGAAAGAGAAGAGTAGGTTGTGAGCCATCACCCATATGGACATAATCTATGGTAAAATGGTAGAGTATAGTTGCATATTGAAGGATAGGACAGGTAGGTAGTGATATTACTGGGTTTGGTGGTGAAGGATTGACAGGTGGGTAGATTAGGAAGGGCAGGTTAGAATTCCCAGGGCATGTAACCATGAATCTTGTCATTCCATGAGTCAAGATGGGAAGTGTCATATGCCCCAGGGGGATGGGGAGGAAGGAACATAAAAGTTCAAATGGGGTATTTAGTAGTCATGGGAAATGTTTTTCATTACCTTACAGTAATGGACACAGGACATGGTAAATATTATCAAAAATTATTAAACTGTACCATCTAAATTGTAAACTATACTGTAAACCATTGACAATGTTTAGTTGCTATATTTTACTATCTGTATAACAGTTATAACAATGCTAACATCCATTTTAAAAAAAGGTTTTAATATGGGGTGGGGAAGGGGGAGAGAGGTTGGGTATGTGGGAGTCTCTAGTATTCCATGTGTGACTTTTGCTGTGACCTAAAACTTCTTTGAAAATTAAATGAAAATTTGGGAGACACTGGGAAATGAGAGGGGGAAGGTATCATGGTACACTGGACATCTGATAATGTAGTGATAAAAGGAAAAAAGAATAATTTTTTAAAAAGGAATTTTGTTTGTTTTTTTTTCCCCATTTTTTTTGAATGTCCCAATCCGCTATTTATATTTTATTTTTAGTTTTTTTTTTCTGGGTTTCCATGTATTTTCTCTCTTGCATTTAAGCTTATCATATTATTTCATTTTCCTATTAATTGTATTTGGTTATTATATGAGCTTCATCTTCAGGGAAAGTTTAGATCACAGAAGGGTTACAATGGGGGCTGCAGAGGATCATTGGTGGGGGGGTGTCTGGGATGGGGGATTCATGGGAGTAAGTTCATCTAAATATACATGAAAGATATATAAAATTGTTCAAATGATCAAGGGATGGGGCATGGCCACAGTGGGTAGACAATTACTCAGTAAATGAGGGAATCTGAATTCCCAGCCTGGAGAGCTCTGCCACATTCTCCAAGGGAGCAGCAACAGTCCCCGAGTGCAGGGGCAGTGTCTGGCAAAAAAGGATGGTCCACTGATGGGTTCTTGTTATTGATGACTAGCCTTATGAGTCTTTGCTCTTGGTAATTGAAACTTAGCCTACTGTTATGGGGTGCCTAAGGGTTGCCACCTGAGGGACTCCTTGTTGCTCAAATGTGGCCTCTCTCTAAGCCAAATTCAGCATACGAACGCATTACCTTCCCCCCAACGTGGGTCATGACTCCCGAGGATGAGCCTCCCTGGCAACGAGGGATTAATACCAAGTGCCAACTGGCAACACGACTGGAAAAAGACCTTGAATAAAAGGGAGGAAAAGTAAAGACAAATGAGTTCATGTGGCTAAGAGACTTCAGAGAGTCGGGAGGTCATCCCAGAGGTAACACTTATGCACACCTCAGTAGGATCTCATAGAACATCAAAGTGCATATCACCCCACACAGAGGGGCTCCTGAGGGCTCTGGACACACCCAGGTCCTCTATAAGGGGGGATAACCCCAGAGATTGATGCCTTTATCAGTGGGCTCTACCTTGGAATCTGTGCTCCTGAGAGTGACAGAGTTGGACTCAAATAAGTCCTCCCTGCACATGGTCCATCAGTCCCTTCTATTCAAACCTATATGTGATGCTAGAGTTTGTAGGTGTACTTCCAGAGACTGGAGACTGGCTTACCTGTGTGCCAGCTGTGCCTGGAATCTCGGTAGAGCTGCAACTCCTACTCTACAGCTCAATGGACTCACCCAAGTCACCTAGTGAGGAGATGATGATGGACAACGGCCATCCCAGGGAATGGAGAGAGCCTGCAGCTGCAGGCAGGATAATCCCATCCATCTTTTCCATGGGATATAAGCCCACTCTCACTTGGAGGTGGAGTGGACATCACCATCCCAGTCCCCTCAGGATTAGGGGAAGAGCTATGGACTAGAGTGGACTTAATGGTATTCTGTTGTAGACATATTGTGACTCAAGCAATGGAAGAAATTATCACAGTGGAGTGGAGCCAGTGGCCACTAGAAGCTTTCGGGGCAGGGAGGGGAAGGGCAGTTGTAATATAGGGGTTTTTTCAGGATTTGGGGGTTGTCCTGAGTGATGTTACAGCAATGGATATAGGCCATTTTACATCAGCATATACTACACAGAACTGTGTGGGAAAGAGTGTGGTCTACGATGTGAACTGTGGTCTATGCTTAGTGGCAAAGCCCCAGGATGTGTATATCCATTGCAGGTGATGTGCCATACTAATGAAAGATGTTTATGTGGGATGTTATGGGAGGTGTGGGAGGTGGGGAACATGGGATTCCCTGTAATTTCGGTGTAACATTTAGGTAATCTAAGCACCTTTAAATATATATATATATTTTAAAAATAACATTTATGTAAGCAAGTGCACATATATGCATATATATTTATATATCATTTTACAAATATTGGTTTGTATTGTGAAAAATTTGATTTTTACCTACAATAAAAAAATAAAAATAAAAATAAAAGAACACTAACTAGATAGTAACTCAAAGCTGTATGAAGAAATAAAGACATCTAGTCTAAGTAGCAATATGTGTAACTATGAGTGCCAGTATTATCTCATTTTGCATTTGCAATGCTGCCTCTTACTTCCGTATTTCCCCCTAAATCAGGAGAGAGACGATGATGCCTACTTTCACCACTGCTATTCAGTACTGTGCTAGAAGTCCTTGCCAGAGCAGCTAGGCATGCAAAACAAATAAGAGGTATCCAAATTGGAAAGAAAGAAATAAAGCTATCTCTATTGCATATAACATGATCTTATATAGGAAATCCAAAGGGATCCACAGGATAAATATTAAAGATAATAAATGAGTTCAGCAATGCAGCAGCATACAAGATCAAAGTGAAGAAATCAATTGTGTTCCTATACACTAGCAATGAACAATACAAAGAAGACATTTCAAAAGAATATTACATTTACACTAGCATCTAAAAAAATTAAAATATCTAGGATAAAATTTAATCAAGGATTCAAAAGACATGTATATTGAAAACTATAAAACTACTGAAAGAAGTGAAAGACCTACATAAATGGCAAGAAATCCCATATACATAGATTGGAAAAGTTAATATGTCAATATTACCCAAAAAATGCAAATTCAATCCAATTCCTATCAAGATTCCAGCAGTCTTTTTTGTAGAAATGGAAAAACAGATTCTCAAATTCATATGCAACTGCAAGCAACCCCAAATAGCCAAAAGTATCTTGAAAAGAACAGGGTAGGAGAACTCATACTTCCTGATTTCAAATTGTACTACAAAGCTACAGTAATCAAAACTGTATTGTACTGGCATAAAGACAGACAGATTAATGCAACAGAATTCAAAATCTGAAAATAGACACACTATCTTTGGCCGAATGATTTTCTCAAGGGTGTTAAGTACTAGCAGTGGGGAAAGAATCATCTCTTCAACAATTTTGTGGGGGGAAGAAAATGCCTATCCACATGCAGAAGAATGAAGATAACTCTTACCTCATAAAATAAAAATATCAACTCAGAATGGATCAAGACTTAAAAATGAGAGCTAAAACTATAAAATTCTTAGAAGATAATATAGGGATAAATCTTCCTGTCCTCATATTCTTAGATATAACACCAAAGCACAAGGAAGAAAAGAAAAAATAGATAAATTTAATTTCAGCAAAATTAAAAATAGTTGTACATTGAAAGAAATTATCAAGAAAGACAACCAACTCTATTGTAAAAGGGGCAAAAGACTTGGATAGACATTTCCTGGAAGGAGATAAACAAGTGGCCAATAAACACATGAAAATATGCTCAACATCATTATTTATTGGGAAAATGCAAATCAAAACCACGATGAAATACCACTTCACACCAACAAGGATGCAATTATTTTATAAAGCAGAAACTTTTTTGGAGTTTGCAGAGGATGAAAGAAATTGGAACTCTAGTGCATTGGTGGTGGGATGGAAAATAGCACAGCCACTGTGGAAAGCAATATGACAGTTCCTCAAAAGGTGAAATGTAGAATTAAGAGAGTACTATTTAATTTCCATATATTTGTTAATTCTCTATTTTTCTTTCTGTTTTTGATTTCTAATTTCATTCTATTGTGGTAGGAAAAGATACTTTGCCTCATTTCATTCTTTCTTAATTTAGTATGGCATATTTGTGGCTTCACATATGGTCTATACTGGAAAATATCATATGTGCCCATGAGAAGAAATTGTATTCTGCTGTTGTTGGATGGAATGTTCTATATATATCTCTTTAGGACTACGTGGTTTATAAGGTTTTCAAGTCTTCTATTTACTTGCTGATATTCTGTCTAAATGTTTGATGCATTATTAAGAGTGGTGGGGGGATAGATGTGGCTCAAATGGTTGGGCGTCTGTCTCCCATATGGAGGGACCTGGGTTCAATACCTGGGACCCCCCAGTAAAAAAGAAAAAAAAAAAAAAAAAAAAGAGTGGTGCATTGTAAACTACAACTATTATTGTAGAACTGCCTGTTTCTGATTCAGTTCTGCTCATATATGCTCCATATATTCTGAGACTCTGTTGTTGGGTGTGAATATATTTATAATTTTTTAGGTCTTCTTGATAGATTGCCCTTTATCAATAGGTAATGTCCTTCTTAGTCTCTTGTAATGGGTATTGCTTGGAAGTCTGTTTTGTCTGATGTAAGAATAGCCACTCCAGCTTTTTTAGTTACTTCTTGCTTGGGATATATTTGTCCATCATTTCCATTTCAACCTATTTTTTCTTGAGATCTAGCATGAAACTTTTGTAGGCAACATATACTTTATCGTGGATTTTATCCATTCTGCCAGTCTCTGCTTTTAATTGGAGAGCCCAATACATTTTAAATGATTTATTATAAAGAAGGATTCTCTTGTGCCATTTTGCTCTTTGTTTTCCACATACTTTGTCTTTTTTTGATCCTCAATTACTCCATTACTGATTTCTTTTGTGTTGCAGGCATATTTTTCCTAGTGCAACATTTTAGTTCCATCCTTATATCCTTTTTATATATTTTAGATTTTTTTAAGTTAACCTGGGATTACAATTAAAATCCTAAATTTATAGCAATGTAGTTTGAACTGATGCCAATTTAGCTTCAACAGAATACAAAACTCTACTCACATACAGTGCTACCTTTTATGTTCTTATGTTCACAAATTACATCTTTATTCATTGTCTGCATATTAATAGATTTATAACTATTGTTATATGCATTTGCCTTTAACATCATATGGAAAATAGAGGAGAAAAAAAACAAAAATACAATAATATTGACTTTTATATTTATCTATGTAATTACTTTAACAGTGTTCTTTATTTCTTCATATGTCTGGAGTTTATCTTGTACCCTTTCATCTTACCTCGAAGGCCTCCCTTTAGCATTTCTTGTAGGACTGGTCTAATAGCAAAGAACCTTCTTATTTTTTGCTTCTCTGAGAATGTCTTAATTTCTCCTTCATTCTTGAAATATAGTTTTGCCATATAAAGAATTATTGGTTGATAGAGCTTTTCTTTCTGCACATTAAATGTCATCCAACTGCCTTCTGGCCTCCATGATTTATCATGAGAAGTCATGTTAATGTCATTGAGGATCCCAGTCCAAATCTGCTTTTGTACACACATCTAGTAAATTTTTCATTTCAGCTATCATAATTTTCTGCCCAGAATCTTTATTCATCCTTATCAATAATTTCTATTGATAGTCCCTATGTGTTGAAATATTATTCACATGTTTTTTTGACATCTTTGTCCATGGTTTCCTTTAGCTCCATCAGCACATCTGAAGCAGCTGGTTTAAAGCCTTTGTCTAGTAGCTCCAATGTGTACAAATGCTTGGGCTTCCTCAGAGAACTTTATATTACTTTTCTTTTCTATGAATAAGCCATACTTTTCTGTTTCTTTGTGTTTCTAATAATTTTTAAGGAAATCGGACATCTTGGATATTATAATGTGGTAGCTATGGGGATCATACTCTATTCCGTGCTTGAGATTTATTGTTTTTGCTTGTTGTGGGATGCAGCCATCCATTTGTTTAGAGATAATTCCAAGCTATTTTTACCAAAGACTATGTTCTTTGTCATTTGTGGTCATTGAAGTTTTTGTTCTGTTATCTTAGCAGTCAGGCTGTTACCTAACAGAGAATTTCTTGAAAACTGAAATTTAGCTGCCTTTTTCTTCATTAAGCACTGCTCAGGTACTTGTCCATTTCTGATTAGAATCTAGAGTTATGAAAACATTGATTTTGATAGTTTTAGTCAGCTGAATAGTTGTCTCATTTGAAGTACAAATATTTGGAGCATCCTATTTTGTCATTATAAGTAATGTCACCTCTCCTCATAAATTTTCAACTGCTAAGTTTAGAATCCATTCATGATTCTTGCCTGAATTATTTCTATATGTTTGCCAAATAGTGATTTTTTTCCATTACATCAGTCTTTGTATATTTATTCATCGACCTTTATTAGCAGGGTGAGATTTTTCTTCTATTTTTTTATTCATTTATATAAATATGGAATACTTGAATTCCTGTTTTTTTCCCAATGGGTTATATTGTTACTTTCATTATTTATTTTGATGATAAAACTATCCCAAATTTTGCCAGTGGGAACATCATGAGGCTGGCTTGTTATCCTTCTGAAGTGTACCCATCATTCTTTGAGTTCCCTATTTTTTTCTGGCACAGCAACATATTCCAGAGTAATATATGCATATACTCCATCATCCCTGCAAGCAGTCATTTTCCTGGGAGCCCTGTTTCCTTTATGTAGTGAATATATAGAAAGCAAGATGTGGGTTCAAATTGTCTTTGCTTTTAGACTCTCTCAGTTGGCATATTTGCAATAAACATATATCACATATCTACATCTATTTCTACCTCTAGAGTTCTCTATCTGTCATATACCTATCTATCACCAACCTAAATATACATCCATGTATTTAAAAAAATGTAACTTCATACTGATACCTCAGATTTTACTTTAACACTTCAACGTTCATTTTATTATTACCCCTTTCCATATTTATCTTCCCTTCTGAAACAGTAAAACATTGGCTCCCTTTATCCTCAATACATTTACTTATTTAAGTAATACTAAATTCAGAACAAGTAGTTTCAAAATTGCTATTCTATATGACTTATAATACCAAAAGTGTTAACTAGAGATCAATATTGATGGTTTTTGGCTATAAATTGAGTACGTCCAGTTAAAATATGTGTTCAAAAGTTACATGGGGAATTCCAGGAAGATAGCTTCAAAATAGGCAGGCAAGGTTCAACTCCCTCACTTAAACAATGGAGAAATGGCAAAAAGTTGTCCTAGGGACCTACTTTAAGGGTCAACAGACCAGAACAGTGTTGTGCCACACCAAGGATGTTATGGACAGAAGGACAGAGAGATGAAGAACCCAGAAAGAATTAGTGATATTTAGGACAGAACATCTGAACTTGAAAAGACAGAATAGCAGAAAGAGAAAAGAATGGAAAAAATGGCACAGGGTGTCAAGTAACTGAATGACAACATGGAATGCACAAACATATGCATTATCAATGTCCCAGAAGGGGAAGAAGATGGTAAAAGAGCAGAAAGAATATTTAAATAAATATATTGTGCAAACTTATGGAGTTAATAACTAGAATATGGAGTCTATAACCAGAAAATAGAATGAGGTTAATGAATGGAAAGCTGAGGGTTAACTTAAGCAGAATTTGTAAAAATTTGTTTTTTTTTTAAATCTTTGGAATTCAATAGAAAAGGTTAAAGCACAACGTAATGTTTGTAACTAGCAGTGCTGTTGTATCGGTATGACAGTGGTTGAAAGAGAAAGACTAAGGCCATGTACATTACTAAAAAGAAAGCTAAAAAATGTAACATGGAACTGAATAAATAGTAAAACTTCACATGAAATATGAATATAAGTAATATTGCATATATAAGACTATTTTGCTTTGAAACTGAGCAAATGTTATATATGCTAATTTTAAAAGATGTTTATATTAGGCATAAAAATTATGGTAAATGAAAGAAATCAGACACAAAATACTAATACTGTATGACCTGATTTATAGAAAATGTAAATATAAATCAAATTATAAAGATGGAATTATATTAGTGGTTATTGAGGGCTGTGGAAAGATAGAGACATTGTGAGGTGACTGCTAAGGGATGTGGAGTTTTTCTTTTTGGAGTAATGAAATTGTTCTAACATTTTTCTGGTGATAAATGCACAGCACTGTGGTTATACTAAAAGCCATTGATTGTACACTTTGGATAGACTGTATGGTATATGAATATATCTCAGTAAAACTGTTTAAAGAGTATATTTGAGTGAATAATGACAAAAAAAACCTCCCAACTCTTATGAAAGACATAAATAACAATATCCAAGAAGTACAATGCACTCCAAACAGGATAAATCCGAATAGACCTACTCCCAGACGCTATTCAGAATGACAAATATCAGAGATAAAGAGAGGATTCTGAAAGCAACAAGTGAAAAGCCAAGCATAATATACAAGGGAACCTCAATAAGATTAAGTGCCAACTTCTCATCAGAAACCAGGGAGGTGAGAAGACAATAACATGATATATTTAAGGTGTTGAAAGAGAAAAAACTGCCAACCAAGAATTCTTCACAAATAAGGGTGAGTTTAAAGTCTTCACAGACAAACAAAAACTGAGAAAGTATGTTACCAAAAGGCCAGAAATACAAGAGATACTAAAGGGAGTGCTGGCACCTGACAGGAAAAAACTAGGGCGAGAGACTAGGAAGAGAGTGTAGAAATGAAGATAAATAAGAAGTGTAAAATAAAGGGTAAAAAGACAGACAATAGTAAAATATAACAATAGAAAATCAAAGGACAAAATGTATGAAGTAAGTAATGCCTTTACAGTAATAACATTGAATATTAATGGCTTGAAATCCAAATCAAAAGACATGGATTAATACAATGGATTTAAAAAATGATCCCAAAAATCCTGAAAATCTGAAAAATCTACAGGAAAGCTACTACAACTAATAGACGAGTACAGCAGAGTGTTCGGATACAAGATTAATATGCAAGAACTAGTAGTGTTTCTATATACTACTGATGAGCAATCTGTTTGGAATCTGAGGAATCTGTCTGGAATTAAAAACTGTAGACTAGCAGAGCATAACAACATGGGGACAGGATACAAAGAATTTTCTAGTGCTTCATTAGGAGTAATCGTGAATGGTGCCACTCCCATTTCAACTCCTTAATTCCTGGACTGGTGAATACTGGCTATGGGAGAAACAACATGTGATGTTTAGGCTAATGTGTCAACTCAGCCAGGTAATTGTGTCCAGGTGTTAGGTCCAGCAAGCCCTGGGCTAATTGTAATACAAGAACATTTATGGACTTCGGTCACCAGTGAGTTTACTGCATGGATGGCTGATTACATCTGCAAATTAATCAGGGAGATTGCATCAGCAATGGGTGATGCTTTTATCCAATCAGTTGAATGCCTTAAAAGGGGAAGTGATTTCAACATTCAAAGAGAATTTCCCACTCATCTTTGGACAGCCAACTTTTCCCAGACACTCATCAAGGACCTTTCATCAGACTTTCATCAGAGCCCCTGGCTTGCAGCCTGCCTGCGGAACCTGGACTTGTGCATCCCCATGGTCAAGTGAGAGACTCTTATAAAATCTTATATTATTGACAGATATCTCCTGTTGATTGTTTCCCAAGAGCACCCTGACTAATACACAGCACCATAGTATAGTTTCTGATTTAGAGCACATACAGCCTCTTGGAGAACATTGCTGCAGCCCTATATTGTATTGCCACACATTTGGTGCCATAAATGTGTCCTCAAAATGCCAAGCCAGGAGTGACATCAACATGGCAACATAAGGCATTCCTTGGAAAAGTCTTCCATGAGAATCAACTAACAAAAGGGCAAATGCCATTTGCCTGGACCTCTGTAGAATGAAAGAGACTGGAGATGGAGTCCACAAATGCTGAGCTAATTGAAGGGGGGAAAAAAAACACCAAAAAGATGTAGGAGATTTACATCCCAGACCTGTCATTCTGGACCACTCCTCCTCGGTCGCACAGGGCCAGCATGACCCAGATACCTCCTGTCATGGATGCAGACCATAGAGTCAATCAAAGCAGCTAGAAACCCTCATATCCAGGCACAGGGACCCAAGTCCACAGAGCCACAGGGTAGAACACAGGTGGCAGAGAGTGCCACACACAAAAGGGTTCCCAGGGAAAAAGGAGACCATGGAAGAACTGTTGGCAAGAAGTGCACATACTCAATCCAGTCTCTGTTTGTAGCACCACTTAAATGCAAAACAGGTCTTTCTTGATTGATCCCATCTGGCTCCATGGGCTGGGATATCCTAACGGGGAAGAAACTGGAAGCAGAAAAGCCTCACCGAAGATTGAACTGCTGTAATACAGAATGGGTCCCAGAAATGGAAAGTTTAATGAAAAAGAGGCACCTAGTGAGAGAGAGAATTTAAACAAATCATAAGAGATGATGAGAAAATTGTGCACAAAGACAAATTTATTTGGCCCTAAATAGTCAAAAACATCTTGAAAAGAACAATAGTTTTGTAACTTTAAAACTTGTTACAAAGCTTCAGTGACCAAAACAGCATGGTACAGGCACAAGGATATATACAGCAGCAGAATTGAATTGAGAGTTCAGAAATAGATCCTCACATCTAGGGCCAACTGACTTTTTTTTTTTTTTTTTTTAGGAGCTACCAGGGATTGTAACTGAGACCTTGTATATGGGAAGTAGGCACTCAACAACTGAGCTACACCTGCTCCCTCAATTGACTTTTGACAAGGCTGCCAGGTCCTCTCAATTGGAAAAGAATAGTCTCGTCAACAAATGGTGCTGGGAGATCTGATTATCCATATTCAAAAGAATGAAGGAGGATTCCTATACCACAGCATATACAAAAAATTTAACTCTAAATGGAACAAAGACCTAAATAAAAGAACCAGGACCATAAGACTCTTAGAAGAAAATGTAGGGAAACATCTTCAGGACCTTGTGTTAGACTTTA
Organism: Tolypeutes matacus; assembly: GCA_026826555.1. Lineage (NCBI taxonomy): Eukaryota > Metazoa > Chordata > Mammalia > Cingulata > Chlamyphoridae > Tolypeutes > Tolypeutes matacus. The sequence goes on along the minus strand of JAKSZT010000142.1, from coordinate 166,406 downwards.
CACCCAAAGCACAAGCAACAAAGGAAAAAATAGATAAATAGGGTCTCATCAAAATTACAGCTTTTGTGTATCAAAGAATATTATCATGAAAGTAAAAAACAACACACTAAATGGGACAAAATATTTTGAAATCACATATCTGATGATATCCTATCCAGAATATATAAAGAAATCCTACAACTCAACAATGAAAAGCCAAATAATGCAATTAAAAAATTGGCAAAGGAATGAATGTAGCTCAAGTCATTGAGTACCTGCTTCCCATATATGAGAACTCAATATTTCCTAAAAAAATAAATTGGCAAAATACTTGAATAGACATTTCTCCAAAGAGGATATACAAAAGGCAAAAAAGCACATGGAAAAAATTCTCCACATTATTAGTTTTCAGGGAAACACAAATCAAAACCACAAGATACAACTTCACAACTATTTAGAATGGCTACTATTTTTAAAATAACAGAAAATTACAATTATTGTAGAGGATGTGGAGAAATTGGAACACTCACTCATTACTTGTGTGAAGATAAAATGGTACAGCTGCTGGGGAAGGCAGTTTGGCAATTCCTCAGAAAGTTTAAGTATAGAATTACCATATTACCTGGAAACTCACTACTAGGAATATACCCAAAAGAAGTGAAGGCAGAGACTTCAACATATATTTGCACATTGATGTTCAAAAGATATAAGCAACCAAAGTGTCAATCAAACAATAATGGATACTTTTTAAACCTACAGTGAAATATTATTCAGCACTTAAAAGGAAAGGAGTCTGATTCATGTGACAACATGGATGAATCATTTTGAGTGATATAAGCCAGACTCAAAAGAACAAATATTTTATGGTATCACTGATATGAAATAATTAGAACAAGCAAACTCAAGAGTCAGAATCTAAAATGTAGGTTATCAGGGCTGGACTGGGGGTAGACAATTGGAGAGTTAATGCTTAAATTGTACATAGTTTTTATTTAGGTTGATTGTAAAGTTTTGATAATGGAAGGTTGTGACGGTACCATAACATTGTGAATGTACCTAACAGCATTGCATTACATGTGTGAATGTAGTTAAAAGTGGGAAATTTTAGGTCATATATATGTTACTAGAATAAATTTTTTTTAAAAAATGGGACTACACTACACAGTGAACCCTATTGCAAATGATGCATGTTTTAGTCAGGGTTCTCTAGGGGAACAGAATCAACAGGAGATATCTGTCAATAGTTTGAGATTTTATAAGAGTCTCTCACATGACTGTAGGGGTACACAAGTCCAGGTTCCGCAGGCAGGCTGCAAACCAGGTGCTCCGATGAAAGTCCAGTGAAGGTTCTTGATGAGTTTTCAGGAGACATTGGCTGTCCAAAGATGAACTGGGAAATTCTCCCTGAATGCTGAAATCACTTCCCCTTTCAAGGTATTCAACTGATTGGATAAAGCGTCTCTCATTGCTGATGGCTATCTTCCTGGTTGATGTAGATGTAATCACCTTTCTATGCAGTAAACTCACTGGTGACTAAAATCTATAAATGTCCTTGTATTAAAATCAACCCATTGCTTGCTTAACCAAACAACTGGGCACAATTACCCGGCCAAGTTGACACAATAGCCTAATCATTACAATGCACTATAATTAATAATACAATTATAAAAATATTCTTTCATGAATTATAACAGATGCATCACACTAACGCATGGCATTAATAATAGGGTGGTATATGGTACATGGGAACTCTGTATTTTATGTATTTTATGCTTGATATTTCTGTGAGCCTACAACTTCTCTAACAAAAAAAAAATAATTTAAAAAAGCAATGAGAAGACCCCAGCATCACTTCCATTTTATTTCTGCCAAAGATGCACATCTTGAAGCCAATGTTAACATTAGACAATCCCAAATTGAGAAACATACTTCAAAGAAACTGGTTTGTAATCTTCAAAAGAGTTAAGGTCATGAAAGTCAAAGAAAGACCAATAACTCTTCCAAATTGAAAACAATATTGTGACAAATGCAACATGAGATTCTAAAAGGACTTTCTACTGTAAAGGACACTAAAGGTGAGGAGGTGAGAGGTAGTGATATAGCAATGTTAGTTTACTGATTTTCATGTTTATTTTGTAGATAAATAAGATAATATTCTCATTTATAGGAAATACATATTAAGTACTTAGGGGTGATGATGGACATCAAGTCAGCAACATACTAATAAACAATTCCAGGAAAACCTAAATCTCTTCAGATTGTACTTGCAATTTTTCTATAAGGTTAGGGACATTTCAAAATAAATATATAGTTTTAAAAGAAAAAAACATGTTATAGTAATATATGTGGTTCTTTATCAATGCATTAAATAAGCAAGAGCTAGGTCTAATACAAAAAAAAAAACCAAAAAACCCACCAGCCATCGTTCTATCAATCCAGGTGCTTCAGGATGATGGGGAACACGGTAAGATCAGTGAATTCCATAGTCACGTGCCCATTCCTGTACTTCATTTGCTCTGAAGTGGTTTCCTTAATCAGAAGCAATGTTGTATGTAATGCCATGGGAGTGGATAAGGAATTCTGGAAGTCCATGGATGGTAGTTTTGGCAGAAGCACTGCATACGGAGAAGTCAAACCTTATCTAGAGTACATTCCAGTAAGAAAAAAATGTTGCCCCTTTTATGATAGAAGTGGTCTAGTGTAATCAACCTGCCACAAGGTGGCAGGCTGATCACCTCAGGGAATGGTGCCATAAGGGGGAGTGAGTGTAGGACTCTGCTCCTGGCACTCAGAGGTAGATTTGGCCAGGTCAGCCTTGGTGAGTGGAAAGCCATGTTCCTGAGCCCATGCAAAACCTCCATCCCTACCTCCATGGCCACTTTGCTCATGAGCACTTTGAGCAATGACAGGAGTGGCTAGGAGAAAGAAGCCAAATGGTATTCACAGAATAGTTCATCCTATCCACTTGATTATTAAAATCCTCCTCTAATGAAGTCACCATCTAGTGAGAATTCACGTGGTACACAAATATTTTTGTTTTTTTGCCGACTCAAAAAGGTCTATACACATACATCTCCCCCAGACCTCTTTGTCACCAATTTTCCAATAATGTTCTCTCCAAGTACCTGACCACCCAGCCAAGCCATTGGCCATAGTCAAAGAATACAAATGCACCTCTGGCCATTTCTCCTTGGAAAAGCAAAATGAACAGCTAGGTGCACTGCTTAAAGTTCTGCCCAATGGTAGGATTTTCCTTTCCTGCTTTCCTTCAGGGATGTCCCATAAAGGGGCTATAAAGCTGCAGCTGTCCATTTTCAGGTGGTCCTTTATATTGTGTGGAAATATTTGTAGACCAGGTCTAAGTTTTTTCTTTTTTAATCAGTTGATTGTAGGGAACTCTCCATGAGCAATAGCTGCAGACTATAAAGGAGAAAGCATTTGAATCCATTCCTAAATGTAACTTTTGTGTTCCTCAGGGCCTGCTCAAGACTGATCTCATATATTATGGTTTGATGCTGAATGGACCCCAGAAAATCATATATTAAAGCTAATCCATTCCTGTGGATGTAAACCTATTGCAGGTGGAAACTTTTGATTAGATTGCTTCAGTAAGACATGACACAGGTTGGGTCTTAATCCTCTTCCTGGAGTCCTTTGTAAATGGAATGAATATGGAGAGAGAAACAAGAGCTCAGAAAGGAACCCACAGAAGTTGATAGAGAAAGCCACAGGTGGAGCATCCAGAAGCTGAAAGCAATGGAACTCGGAGAAGGCAGAGACAAGTAGATGCTGCTATGTACCTTCCTATTTAACAGAGGAGTCCAGAATTGCCTTCAGCTGATCCTCCAGGAGAGCTTATCACCTAATGACACCTTTGTTTCAGCATTTTTCTCAGCTTCAGCACTGTAAGCTTGCAAACCAATAAACTCCCATTGCAAAAGCCAACCCATTTCTTGTATATTGCTTTCAGTAGCTTTCAGCAAGCTAAAACATCAATATGAAGTGGTGCTGTACATGCCCAACTTTACATCTGGTGGTCAAGTAATGCCAGTTCATGAAAGGCAATTGAGGTCTCATGGTACTCTTAAGGGTTTGCATTGTAATTCTCCAATATGGAATTGCCAAATACTCCAAACAACATTTCTATTTGCCAATGAAACTTCCAACACAATTGGATCTGATGGATGATATTGGCCAAGTGCCAGAGCAGCTTACAAAGCAGCATGAACTGTTGCAGAGCCTCCTTTTGTTCTATTCTACACTAAAAACTAGCAGCTGTTCAGATCACTCAGAAATGGCCACAGAACCACACCCAAATAAGCAATATGTTGTTTACAATATTCAAAGAGACCCGCTAGGCATTGTGGTCCTTTTTTGGTTGTAGGAGGGGCCAAATGCAACAGTTTATCCTTTACCTTAGAATAGATATCTCAACATGCCCCAAACCACTGGACTACTAGAAATTTCACTGAAATGGAGGATTCCTGAAATTTTGTTGGATTTATCTCCCACATTCTGAAATGCAAATGCCTTACCAATAAGTCTAGAGTAGTTGTTACTTCTTACGCACTAGTTCCAATCAACATGAGGTCATCAATAATATGGACCAGTGTGATGTCTTGTGGAAGGGAAGGTGATCAAGGTCCTTGTGGACTAGATCATGATATAGGGCTGCAGAGTTGATATACCTCTGAGGCAGGATGGTGAAGGTATATGGTTAGCCTTGCCAGCTGAAAGCAAACTGTTTATGGTGGTCTTTACTAACAGATATCGAGAATAAAGCATTTGTCAGATCAACAGCTACAAACCAGCCACCAGGTGATGTGTTGATTTTCCCAAGCAATGATATTCTCAAGTACCAGCAGCTTCAATTGGAGTCACCATCTAGTTAAGTTCATGATAATCCACTTTAAATCTCCAAGATTCAACTGTTTTCTGCACAGGCCAAATAGGAAAATTGAATGGGGATGTGGTGGGACGCACCACTCCTGCATCCTTCAAGACCTTGATGGTGGCACTAATCCCTGCAATAGCTCCAGTAATGTGCTATTGCTCTTTTGATTTACTATTTTGCAGTTCTAGTGGCTCCCACTTGGCCTTTTCTACAATAATAGCCTTCACTCCCAAGTCAGTGAACCAATGTCTGGATTCTGCCAGTTGCTGAGTATGTCTATTCAATTATGCATTCTGGAACTGGGGAAATAAACCACAAGATGGGTCCAGGGACCCAGTGGACCTACTGTGAGATGGATCTGTGCTAAAACTATATTAATCACTTGATGTCCAAAAGACTCACCTTTGAATGGTGGACCACAATGATGATTTTTTAAATTAAAATTTTATTGAAGTATGTCATTTATACATGAAAATATATAAGCAATAAATGTATAGTAAAATTTGAAAAGTTACAAAACAAACAAGCATATCATCATACAAGGCTCACATACATCTCCCCACCACCAACACCTTGCATTGTTGTGAAATATTTGTTACAAACTATGAAAAAGCATCATCAAAATGTTACTAACTATAGCCCATATCTTACATTTTGTGCATTTTCCTGGAAGCCCATCCAATTTATAACACCTTATATTAGTATTATATATTTGTTATCATTCAGGAGAAAAGTTCTCATATTTGTCTTATTAACAACACATCATCCACCACTGGATTCCCTGTGTTATTCAGTCCCATGCTTTGTACAATCCATTCAAAATGTACAGTCAGTGCCTTTCATTTTCATCACAGTTGTGCTGTCATCAGCTCAGTAAAGTTTAGAACGTTTTCATTACTCCAAAAGGAAAAATCTCATAATCCTTTATACCCCAACTGTTGTTGTCACTTAGTTATGATATAATAGTTTCCTGCCACTGCTGCAAAATATTATAAATTACTGTTAACTATCACCCATAAGTTACATTACTTGTAATTTTCCCATGTATCCCCATATTCTTAGGACTTTGTAACAGAAGAGCATTCTTATATTCACACTATTAACCACAATCTTCACTCACCACCAAAATCACTATGTTATGCATGCCCTAGATTATTCTCTAGTTTCATTTCAATTGACATTTACTTCCACATACTACTTCTTTCAGCCACAATCACATTTATAAATCAGCAATGTTAGTTATACTCACTATAATGTGTTACTCTCAACTTTATTCCTTTCCATACTCTTACAATTAACCTTATTATTAATGCTACATACATTAAGTATCATGTCCCATTCTCGACCCATCGTCTATTTCCTAGCAACATATACTCTAGAGTTTACCTCCATGAGTTTACTCATCGTACTTGGTTCATATCAGTGAGACCATACAGTATTTGTTACTTTGTGTCTGGCTTACTTCATTCAACACATTATCATCTAGTTTCATCCATGTTGTCATATGCATCCTGATTTCATTTCTTCTTACAGCTGAGTAGTATTCCATTGTGTGTATATACCACATTTTGTTATCCACTCTGGTTGCTGGACACTTGAATTGGTTCCATAATTTAGCAATTGTGAATAATGCTATTATGAACATCTTGTACAAATGTCAGTTAATGTCCTTGCTTTCAGTTCTTCTGAATATTTTCCTAGTAATGGGATTGCTGGATATTATGGCAGTTCTCTATCAACTTCTTGGGGTAATGCTAAACTGTCTTCCACAAAGGCTGTACCATTCTACATTCCCAACAGCAGTTCTTGTTTCTCCACATCCTTTCCAGCACTTATAATTTTCTGTTTATTTTTTTTTAATAACAGTCATTCTATAAGGTGTGAAATTGCATCTCATTGTAGTTTTGATCTGCAATTCCCTAATAGCTAGAGATGTTGAGCATTTTTTCATGTGTTTTTTTTTTTTTTTTTTTTTTTCTTTTTTGTCATTTGTATTTCCTCTTTGGAGAAATGTCTGTTTAAGTCTTTAGCCCCTTTTGGGGGGAGGGGCTGCTTGTCATTTTATAGTTGAGTTGTACGATCTCTTTATATAACATGGGTATTAAACCCTTATCAGATATGTGGTGTCCAAATGTTTTCTCCCATTAATAGGCTGCCCTTTTATTTTCTTGTCAAAGTCTTTTGAAGTACAAAAGTGTTTAATTTTGAGGAGGTCTCATTTGCCTATTTTTTTCTTTTGTTACTCATGCTTTGGTTTCAGTAAAGTTTAAGAAATTATGGTCTACCACAAGATCTTGAAGATATTTCCCTACATTTTCTTCTAGGAGTTTTATGGTTGTAGCTTTTATATTTAGGTCCTTAATCCATTTTGAGTTAATTGTTTTATAAAATGTAAGATAGGGATCCTCTTTCTTTCTCTTGGTTATGAATATCCAGTTTGCCCAGCACCATTTGTTGAATAGACTGTTCTAGCTGAGTTTGGTGGGCTTAACTGACTTGTCAAAAATCACTTGACCATAGATTTTTTTTTTTTTTATTGTTTAAAGATACTTAGATTACATAAAATTTACACACAAAATATAGGGATCCCCATATGCCCCACTCCCCACACCTCCCACACCCTCCCACATAAACATCCTTCATTAGTGTGGCACATACATTGCAGTTGATAAACGTATCCTGGGGCTTTGTTATTCAGCATGGACCATGGTTCGCATTGTAGTCTACACTCTCTCCCACACAGTTCTGCATCTTATGTGATGATATAAAATGTCCTGTATCTGTCATTGCAACATCACCCAGGGCGATTCCTAAGTCCCGAAAAAGCCCCAGTATTACAACTGTTTTTCCCTCTCCCTGCCCTCAGAGTCTCCAATGGCCACTGGCTCCACATCAATGTTGTAATTTCTTCCATTGCTAGAATCACGATGTCTGTAGTAGAATACCAATAAGTCCACTCTGGTCCATAGCTCTTCCCCCAATCCTGAGGATTCTGGGATGGTGACGTCCACTCCACCTCCAAATGAAAGGGTTGACCATAGATTTTAGCATCTGTTTCTGAGTTCTCGATTTGGTTCCATTGGTCATCTGTCTATCGTTATGCCAGTACCATGCTGTTTTTATAAATGTAGCTGAGTAAGTAATATGCTTTAAAGTTAGGAAGTGAGTGTCCTCCGACTTTGTTCTTTTTAAAGACATTTTTGGCTATTTGTGGCCCTTTAACCTTCCAAATAAATTTGATTATTGGCTTTTCCATTTTTGCAAAAAAAAAAGAAAAGGCTGTTTGGATTTTTATTGGGATTTCCCTGAATCTGTAAATCAGTTTGGGTAGAATTGATCTCTTAACAATATTTAGTCTTCTGGTCCATGAAAACAGAATATCCTTCCATTTATTCAGGTCTTCTTTGGTTTCTTTTAACAATGTTTTGTAGTTTTCTGAATACAAAACAATGTTTTGTAGTCTTCAGTTAAGTTTATTCCTAAATATTTTATTCTTTTAGCTGCTATTATAAATAGAATTTTTTCTGATTTCCTCCTTAGATTGCTCATCAGTAGTTTACAGAAATGTTACTGATTTTTGCATATTTATAATGTATTCCACCACTTTTCTGAACTCATCTATTAGTTGTAGTAGCTTTGTTGTGGATTTTTCAGGATTTTCTATATACATCAGCAAATAGTGAAAGTTTTCCTTCTTCCTTTCCTATTTTGTTTCCTTTTATTTATTTATTTATTTTATCTATCCTAATTGCTCTAGCTAGAAATTCTGGCACAATATTGAATAACAGTGCTGATAGTGGGCATCCTTGTATTGTTCCTGATCTCAGCAGGAAAACTGTGTCTTTCTCCAGTGAGTATAATGCTAGCTGTAGGCTTTTCATATATGCACTTTACCATATTGAGAAAGCTCTCTTCTATTCCTATCTTTTGGAGTATTTTCATCAAGAAAGGATGCTGTATTTTGTCAAATGTCTTTTCTGCATCAATGGAAAGGATCTTGTGCTTTTTGTTCTTCAATTTATTGATGTGGTTTACTACAACTGATTTTCTTGTGTTGAAAAATGCTTGCTACTTGGGATAAAACCCACTTGACCGAGGTGTATAATTCTTTTAATGTGCTTTTGACTTCAGTATGCAATAGGACTTTTGCGTGTATATTCATTAGACATATTGATCTGTAATTTTCTTCTTTCAAAGTATCTTTACCTGGTTTTATTATTAGGGTGATGTTGGCTTCATAGAATGAGTTTGATAGCATTCTTTTCTGTTCAATATTTTGGAAGAGCTTGAGAAAAATTGGTATTAGATAATCTTTGAATGACTGGTCAGATTCACCTGTGAAGTCATCTAGTCCTGGGCTTTTCATCTTTTGGAACTTTTTGATGACTTTTCAATCTCTTTACTTGTGATTTGTTTGTTGACATCTTCTATTTCTTCTAGGGTCAGTGTAGGTTGTTCATGTGTTTCTAGGAATTTGTCCATCTTGTATATGTTGTCTACCTTTTTGGTGTACAGTTGTTCATGGAATCCTCTTACGATCGCACTTATTTCTGCAGGGTCAGTGGTAATGTCCCCACCCCCTCCCCCTTCGCAATTCTGAATTTATTTATTTGCATCTTTTTTTTTTCTTTCTCAGTCTAGCTAAGAGTTTGTCGATTTTGTTCATCTTCTCAAAGAACCAACTTTTGGTTTGGGTGATTCTTTATATTGTTTTTTTTTTTCTTTCTAAATTTCATTTACTTCTGCTCTGATCTTTACTATTTCTTTCCTTCAGCTTAGTTTGGGATTAATTTGCTGTTCTTTTTCTAGTTCCTTCAGGTGTGCAGTTAGATCTTTGACTTTAGCTGGTTCTTCTTTTTAAAAACTTTATTTTAAAGAGGTTTTAGATTATAGAAAATTTACACCAAAAATATTGGGGATTCCCATATACCCACCCCGTCCCCCCTCACATTTTCTCCTATTAATAACATCTTACATAAGAGTGTTACATTTGTTACAGTTGATGAACAAATATTGAAGCATTATTACTTGGGCTATATTTTACATTATGTTTTACACTTTACCGCATACAATTTTATAGGTTTGACAAAATGTATAATGGCCTATACCTGTTTTTGCAAAATCATGCACAATTTCAATGCCCTAAAAATGCCCTATATCCACCTTTTCTTCCCTTCCCTTCCTTTCAGAAACTCTGGTAACCACTCTCTTTATATCAATGTTACAAGTTCTTCCATTGCTACAATAATAATGTCTACTTTGGTCCATGGTTACATTTCCCTTTTATGTTTGTTCATTCCTCAATCTTGCGGATGTTGGGATGATGATGTCCACTCTGCTTCAGATTGAGAGGGGGCTTAGATCTTATGGGGCAGATGGAAGGCTGTTTTGCTTGCATTTGTAGATACTCTTTGCTTTTGGGAATGGGGATTGTTCCATTGTCATCATTTAGTTAGTTATCCTGTGTGAGTCCAACGAACTGGAGAGTAGGTATTGGCTGCAACTCTGCTGAGAGTCAGGGCTCAAGAGGCATAGGAACAGACAAAGATTTAAGTCTCTGGGACATATATTTAATGGGTGTAGTGCTAATTATAGATTCAAATACAAGGGGTAGAATAATGATGTGTAGGGAAATTGTAAATGAGCCTAAGTCTGATATATTGGGAAGACAGGTTTTCATATGTTCCAAGGTAAGTCCTACGGACAGGATGCCAATTTCCTGAGGTTGTCTTCCATGCCTATAGTGTTTAGATGTCTCTAGAGCCCTAAGGAACACCCCTGCTTAAGACACTGTTTACTGTGGCAGTGAGATTCTCTTGAGACTTGTATAAGGGTAACCTCTGGAATGACCTCTCGACTCACATTGAAATCTCTTAGCCATAAAAAAAAATAATTTGTAACTTTGTTACATTGGGGAAATAAGTTATCATGTATTCCAATGTAAGGCCCACTGAGGGCTTGCTGATTTCATGGGGTTGTGTGCCTTGCTTAGTGTCCAGATGTCTCTATAGCCCTCAGGAGCACCCTTGTTTGGGGCTTTTTTTATTGTGGCAGTTAGTGAGATCTGCCTTAGATGTGCATAACACCCCAAACATTTTGAAATCTCTTAGCCATAAAAACTCTTTTGTATTTAATTTTTCCCCCTTGTTGTCAAGGTCTTCTTCCAAATGCATCACTGGTTGGTTCTTGGTAATAATCCCTCAGTGGCAAGGAGGTTCATATCCGGTACTTTTGTCCTATGCCGAGGGAAGGCAGTGAGTTTATTTGTTGAGTTTGGATTAGAGAAAGGCCATGTTTGAGTAACAAGGAGGTTTTCAGGAGGTAACTCTTGGGCAATATATATTATTAGGTTAAGTTTCAATTTTACAAGAATGAGGTTCATAAATACAAGCATTAATATTGAGGGCTTGGTATATTGGTTTGTTTTCTTTTATTAGGCACTGCCTATGTACTCTGGAGGCTCTTGCCACTCTATTAGAGAATGTAGCACTACTCCCAGGATGGGAATTCAATATTTTGTTGGTTATTGTGTGGATCTACATCTACTGAGATAACACCCTATGACCACATGAAAACATTCATATTCCGTAGAGGAATGCCCCAGGTCCACCCTTCCCCACATATCCCACCACCACCACCATTTAAGTTCTTTCTTCTTTTTAAATATAAGCATTGGGGCCTGTAAATTTCCCTCTCAGCACTGCCTTTGTGGTGTGCAATAGGTTAGATACATTGTGTTCTCATTTTCATTCATCTCAAGATACTTACTTAATTTTCTTTCAATTTTTTTTTTTTTTTTTTTTTTTTTTTTTTCATGATTCATATGCTTTATTCTTCTGGAAAGATACAGTCTATGGTTCCAAACTGAACATAATAGTCCAGTCATCAAAATAATATAATGAAAATAATAGAAGAAATATAGTCTATCTTTCAATTTAATATAATCAAGCAGCAATTCTAAAGAATTACACTTATGGCTTTTTTTCCTATTTGAATTGAGAAAACACTTGTCAAAAGCTATCTATGTCAGTGCCTGGCACATCATAAGACTTGAAAAAATATTGTGTTTCGCTTCCTTTTTTTGACTTACTTCTCATAATGGTTTGGTCTGGGACAAAGCTTGGCATATATTTTTCTTTTTTCACACTGATTATTTGAGTGTGTTGTTTAATCTCCATCTATTTTTAAATTTTCCCTTTTCATCCTTTATTGATTTCCAGCTTCATTCTGTTATAATCAGAGAAAGTGTTTTGTATAATTTCAACCTTTCAAATTTATTGAGACTTATTTTCTGACTCAACATACAATCTATCCTGGAGAAAAATCCACAAACACTTGAAAAGAATGTATATCCTGCTGTTTTGGGGTGTAATGCTCTATACATGTCTTTTAAGTCTAGTTCATTTATCATATTATTCAAGCTCTTTGTTTCTTTATTTATTCTCTATCCAGATGTCCTACCCAATGCTGAGAGTGGTATATCAAAGTCTCCAACTATTATTGTAGAGATATCTCTTTCTCCCTTCAATTTGCCAGTGTGTGCTTCATGTATCTTGCAGCACCCAGGTTAAGTGCATAAATATCTACCATAGTTATTTCTTCTTGGTGAATTGCCCCTTTTATTAATATATAATGGCCTTTTTCATCCCTTATAATAGTTTTGTATTTAAAATCTATTTTGTCTGATATTAGTATCACTACTCCAGATCTTTTTTTATTATGATTTGTGTGGAATATCTTTCTCCAACCTTTCACTTTTTTTTTTTTTCCATTTTTTGTTTTTTCATTTTTCTCCAACCTTTCACTTTAAACCTGGTTGTGTCCTTACATCTGAGGTAAGTCTCTTGTAGACACATATAGATGGTTCATATTTTTATATGTGTTATTTCAGTCTATGTCTTTTGATTATGGAGTTCAAGACCTTAACATTCAATGTTATTGCTGGAAAGGCATTACTTACTTCATACATTTTATCCCTTGGCTTTCTGTTGTCATATCTTACTGTTGTCTGTCTTTTCACCTTTTAATTTACCCTTCTTATTAATCTTCATTTCTACACTCTCCTCCAAGTCGCTCACCCTTATTTTTTCCTTTCAGGTTGCAGCATTTCCTTTAGTATCTCTTATAGTCCTGGTCTTTTGGTAACATACTCTCTCAGTTTTTGTTTGTCTGTAAAGACTTTAAACTCACCCTATTTTTTAAGAATTCTTGGCTGGCAGTTTTTTAAAAAAATATTAAGTGCCAATTTCCCAGAGCCCCACAATTTGATACCTCTGAACTCCCACTCTTCATCAGCATCAGGAACAATCAATTTCTTAGTTTGAGTAATTGAGCATAGATAGATTATAAAAATCAGTACTTAGAATGTAGACTAACCTTGGTGAGTAAACCCCACATGTTAGTCAAAGCCAATGGGGGAAAAAATCTAAGTTTCAACAGTTTCAAATTCATTCTTTTCTCAAACTGTTTAAGGCAATATTTATCCATCTGGCCTTTATACCTCTTACATAAGTAAGAGGGGTGTCAGTTTGAGAAAATCTGGAGAAAAATATCCTGTGGGGAAACAAGAGAATTATCAGGTTCACTGATACTACCACACCTTTTGCCCAATTCAAAACATGTAATCCCCTTAGGGCCACTGTAAAGATTATACCTTCTGAACATGCAGAGGCACACAGAATAGACATCCACACAAAAAAAGTAACTCAGTGATTGAAAGTAAACCTTCAGACTACAACTGTATAATAATTTCCATATACTGTTTTTAAAAAATGGAATCAAGCTAGCTCTGGGATCACAGAAATTTTGTCACAATTGAGTGCAGTTTTCTACAAATTTATTTTTACTTATACCTTGTTTAACTTTTTTATTGTAAGAGTTTACAAAAATTTTAAAAGATTTTTAGATAGATTTTTTTTTTATTAGATTTTTTCTTTTTCTGTAAAGTCAGTAGGAATCTAGAACATGTAGACTTTAATTTGGCCACTAGTTTGGGTTTCATATTTTGGTCCTACTCAGAGATCAGGAAAAGAAGGAAAATAGAAGATTGGAATGTAGTAGGACAGAAATTCTGATTAATTTTGCTTGGTTAAAAAGAACATAAATTTAGTGAGACAATGGACTCTAATCAAGAAGAAAATAATGGATCCCCGTCTTCATACTGTACACACAAACACACTTCAGTCTATACTGGACTACACATCAAAGTAACATTTTTAAAGACCATTAAAAGTATTGAGTACAAATAAGGAAGAATATTTTTTGTAATTTTGAAGTGTAAAGAATGCTTCTCAAAGTAAGGTACAAAAAGCGTTCTTTACTTTTTCAAAGTCTAGCATATCTGCATATAATCCCCAACTCTTAAGCTGGCAGAAAAACTTACCTGCATTATTATTTTGGGTCTTTTCCAATTTATTATGGAATTAGAGGTGTCCAGTGATCCAAGTAAAGCAGGTCAGTGGCAAACATCAAGTGGGGCCTGGTATGCTCCATGCTGGAACCCTTTTCTATTTCCCATGTGATCTACACTCTGTCCCATGCATTTCTTAGCTTTTGCATCAATAACTGCAGGTGCTCATCATGAGTGCAACTTTGTCATGATCTATCTACTTTTCACTAGAAAGGTAAAAGAGAGGTCATGCAGCCACCTAAACTTGGAGGGAACCTGTTGAGAACAGCTAGATAAAAATACTTTAGACAAGATCTTAAAATTAAAAAAACAAACAAACAAACAAAAAAAAACTTCAGCTTCCAAACAAGATGGAATAACAAGGACCTGATATTCCCTATCACTTGAAACTTTTTTAAAAAACTGAAAAAATTCAGGAAAGGTTTCCAAAACACTGGTGAAAGGTGTTTTTTGCCTTGGTTTGTTTGTTGGTTAGCTCCTGGCAGTCCAGAAAATCCCTGCCATATCACCAAGAATATAAACTCAAGAAATAGATCGTTCAAGGACTAAATCCCAAAATTAACACTTTAAAGATATTAATATGTATGGTGTGCAACAAATGCTTGCAAGACAGACAAAGGAATAGGAAATGATGACCTAGCCAAAGGAACAGGATAAATATCCAGAAAACATCAAAAAAGAAGACCAGACAATAGACTAACTGCCCAAAATTTTTTAAAAAATGATCTTCAATATGCTCAAGGACATGAAGGAAAACATAGAGAAAGGAGTAAAGGATATTAGGAAAACAATGAATGAAGAATATGAGAATATCATTAAAGAGGTGGAAATTGTTTAAATGAACCAAAGAGAGCTAATGGGGTAAAAAACCACAATAACTGAAATGAAAAATTCCCTAAAAGGTTTCAACAGCATGTTAGAGCAAGCAGAAGAAAGAACGAGTAAATGCAAGACAAGACCATGGAAATGAGTCAGGCTGAGGGGCAGAAAGAAAAAACAGAATTAGAAAACATGAAAATAGCATAAGTGACCTGGGGGATACCATCAAGTATAACAATATATGCATTCTGAGAGTCTTAGAAAGAAAAGAAAGAGAGAAAGGGCCAGAAGGAATATATAAAGAAATAACGGCAGAAAATTTACCAAAATTAACAAAAGACATGAATACACACATCCAAGAAGCCTGGTGAGCCACAAACAGGATAATATATTTCTCACAAACTTGAAGAGAAATCTGCATAGACACATAATAGCCATATGTAGAATGCAAAGGACAAGGAGAAAATTCTGAAAGCTGCCAGAGAAAAAGAATATGTTATTTACAAGGCAGTCCAAATAAGATTAAGTAACATTTTCTCATCAGAAATCATGGCAGCAAGAAGGCAGTGGGAAGAAATATTCAAAGCACTGAAAGAAAGCAATTGTCAACCAAAAATTTTATATCCAGTGAATATTACTTTTAAAAATCAGGGCGAGATTAAGACATTCCCAGATAAACAAAAGCTGGGAGCTTGTCACCCCTAGGTCTGCCCTACAAGCAATGCTAAAGAGATTCTTCAGACTGAAAAGAAAGTAATAGGCAGTGGATCAATGTGAGAAAAATAAGGAGCTCTGGAAAAGTTAACTATATGGGTAATAAAAATGCCAATATTGTATTTTATTTTTGGTACTTGTGATGGTTAAGTTAATGTGTCAACTAGGCCAGGTAATTGTGTCCAGGTGTCTGGTCAAACAAGCACTGGGCTAATTTTAATACAAGAACATTTATGGACTTTGGTCACCAGTGCGTTTACTGCATGGATGGCTGATTACATCTGCATCAATCAGGGAGATTGCCATCAGCAGTGAGTGATGCTTTTACCCAATCAGTTGAATGCCTTAAAAGGGGAAGTGATTTGAGCATTCAGAGAGAATTTCCTAGCTTGTCTTTGGACAGCCAACATCTCCCAGAAACTCATCAAGGTCCTTCATTGGACTTTCATCAGAGACCCTGGTTTGCAGCCTGCCTGCAGAAGCTGGACATGTGCATCCCCATGGTCACTTGAGACACTCTTATAAAATATCATATTATTGACAGATATCTCCTGTTGCTTCTGTTTCCCTAGAGAACACTGACTAATACAGTACTTTTGTATTTATTTTGGTATTTTATTTTTACTTCTTACCAGTTGAATTAGTCAGCAAAAGTACCAGGGTGTTGATGTAAAGTACCAGAACTCTGTTGGCTTTTATAAAGGGTATTTATTTGGGATGAAAGCTTACAGTTACAAGGCCCTAAAGAGTCCAACTCAAAGTTACTTCTTCACCAAACTGTTGCCACGTGTTGAAGCAAGATGGCAGACAGAGTTTGTGAGAGTTGAGCCTTCCTCTTTCCTCTTAAGGCTCTGTGGACCCAGCTTCTTTCTATCTCAGCTGTAGGCAGGCATAAGGCTTGTCTTTCTCCCTGGGGCTTGTTTCTTTCTGGGGCTGTGTCTATGGAGCACTCTCTCTTCCTGTATATCTGTTTCTGTGAAAGTATCCACCCACCAAGGGGGTAGGGACTCAACATCCTAGTAATGTGGCTAAATCAAAGCCTAATCTTAATTTAATCAAGTAAAAGTGAAACCTCTGAATTTAATACAATCAAAGGGGAACATGCCCAGAGGAACAGACGAGTTTACAAACATAATATTTCTTTTCGGAATTCATCAATAATATCAAACTGCCACACTCCACCCCCCTCTGAATTCCAAAAAGACAGTACAATGTTTAAAAAAAAAAAAAAAAAAAAAAAAAAGGCCTTAAATCCTTTTGGTTAGCAATGCTAAGTACAAAAACACATCTCAGTTACAGTTTATAGAAATACAGTTTGTCTTGGGGCAAAGCCCAGTCTGGCTGTAGACCTATGAAACTTACAAAACAATTTGTCTGCTTCCAATATACAAAGGGACAGACAAAGGTTAAATATTCGCATTATCCTAAGGAGAAATTGAGAAGAAAATATGAGTCATGGGTTCAGAACAGTTCTGAAAACCTGTAGGTCATACTTCATTAGATTTTAAAGTCAGAGAGTCATTCCCAAGATGATGGTTTCTTCTCCCTGGGGCTCATGGGGACCCACCCTTTCCACAGGATTGTCCAATGGCCATTTTTTTGATTCCACCTTCATCAAGCATCTGTGTGGCAACTGAGCTCCAGACTCACCCTCCAAAAGCATTGGGGTGATGGCCATACTTTACACAAACTTTGGGGTAAAGTCTCAACCTCCCTAGTACAGTGAAATGAAGACAACATCCTCCCTAACCTTTGGCATACAGGCCCAACCCTCTCAGAGCAACGAGTTGGTGACCTGGCCTTCCTTAATCCATGGGGGACAGGCCCACCTCTCTCAGACCTATGGGGTGTTGACCTTACCCTCCCTAATCCTTGGGGAATGTGCTCCACCCTCTCTGTACTCTAGGACAGCAGAACTCTTCCTGAACAGTGGGCAGGGACATCCACTCTCTTCAACTGCTGGTACAAACTCACCCTCTCTGTACACATGGCTGGGGTTCTTCTCTTGGCCCATAGAGATATCTTAATTCCTGACCTCAACCTCCATGGTTTTCCTCTTAAAGCCATTTCCCCTTCCGTTTTTCCCCTTCCATCTTTCCCCTCCATGTCTGTTTAAGTCCAGACTGACAGGGGTTTTGTTCATACAGCTCTCTCAAAAAAACTTGTTGGTTTAATACAGGAAGCAGTGGTCCAAGCCATCGACAGTAAGACTTTCCACAAGTCTTTCCTAGATACTGGATTTTCAATCCTGATTTACAAGTTCCAAGTTTAGTTAAGTCCTCAAATGAGGCACTATTATATGGGGCCTTGATTTCCAGAGGCTTGGAATTTTCAGAATCAGTTTCTGGTTTTGTTGTGCCCAACAATTCAGTACTCAGCTTATCTCTCTCATCTAGCATTTTACTATAAGCTGCAAGGAGAAGCCAAGCCACAATCTCCGAGTTTACTTTGGAAAGTTCTTCAGCTAAATGCCCAGGCTTGCCATTTTCAAATTCTGCCTTCCATCAGGAGTTAATCTTGCTAAGTTCTCCATGACTTTAAAACACAGATCACCTTTCCTCCAATTTCCAATAATAGTTTCTTCATTTACTTCTAAGGTCTCATAAAAAAAATCTCTATAGCATCCATATTCCTACCTAAAGTCTCTTTAAAGCACTCTAGGCTTTTTCCATCAAGCATCTCATAAATCCTCCAAAAAAAATACCCCTTACCTGTTTATAAAACTGTTCCAGTATTTTGGTAATTGCAAAAGCACTACCCCACTCCCAGTACAAAATTCTGTATTAGTCAGCCAAAAGGGGTACTGATGTAAAGTACCAGAACTCTGTTGGCTTTTATAAAGGTTATTTATTTGGGGTGTAAGCTTACAGTTACAAGGCCCTAAAGAGTCCTACTCAAAGTTATTCCTCATCAAATTCTTTTGCCACATGTTGAAGCTAGATGACAGGCAGTGTTTGCGAGAGTTCAGCCTTCCTGTTTCCTCTTAAGACCCTGGGACCCAGCTTCTTCCTATCTCACCTGTAGGCAGACATAAGGCTAGTCTTTCTCCCCGGGCCGCATTTCTTTCCAGGCTCAGCTGCTCTGTTCTCTCCACAAGGTCAGCTGTAGACTATGAGTCTCATCTTTCTTCCTGGGGTCATGTCTATGGAGCACTCTCTCTTCCTGTGTATCTGTTTCTGTGTGAGTGTCCACCCACTAAGGGGGCAGGGATTCAATGTCCTACTGATGTGGCTGAATCAAAGCATAATCTTAATTTATTCAAGTAAAAATGAAATCTCTGAATTTAATACAATCAAAGGGGAACACGCCTAGAGGAAAAGATGAGTTTACAAGCATAATCAATATTTCCTTTTGGAATTCATCAGTAATATCAAACTGCCACACCAGTTTAAAATGCAAATGCATAAATCTATGATTTGGAAAATGCAGTCTATAAAGATATAATTTGTAAAAAGTATGTTAAAAAAAAGTGGGGGGACAGAAGAGTATAAGAGGAATACAAGACCAGGGTAGGTATATGCTATTGAAATTAAGGTGGTAGCAAATAAATTTTAAAGATTTAGGCTGTTAACTTTTAGCTCCATGATAACTACAATGAAAATATATGAAATATATATATAGAAAAAAATGAGGAAAGACTCAAAATGGTACAAAAAATCAGATAGTATGAAAGTAGGCATTAAAGGAAGAATTGAAGGCCAAAAAAGAATATAACTTACAAAGACCACGCATGTAGCAAAATGGCAGAAGAAAGTCCTGAACTATGAGTAATTAATTTAAATGTAAATAGATTTAACTCTCCAGTCAAAAGGCAGAGATTGGCAGGATGGATAAAAAGACCATGACCTAACTATATGCTGCTTACAAAAGATTCACCTTATATTCAAACACAGGTAGGTTGAATGTGAAAAGATGGAAATCAATATAATGTGGAGTTAGTAAACAAAAGAGATTTGAGTAGCTATACTAATATCAGGTAAAATAGACTTTAAGCCAGAAAAAGTTATGCGAAACAAAGAAGGTCACTATATACTGATAAAGGAGTCAATTAAATAAGAAGACAATTATAAATATATATGCACCTAATAGCAGCACCCCAAAATATCTGAGGCAAATACAGCCAGATTTGAAAGGAGAAATAGATAGTTCTACAATAATAGTAGGAGACTTCAATGTACCATTTTCAATAATGGAAAGATCATCTAGACAGAAGATCAATAAGGGAATAGAAGACATGAATGATATTATAAACCAACTAGACCTGAGACGTATACAAAACAGTTCACTGAACAGCAGCAGAATACACATTCTTCTCAAATGCACATGGATCATTCTCCAAGTTAGACCATATGTTAGGTCATAAAACAAGTCTCAGTAAATTTAGAAATGTCAAAATCATGCAATGTATCTTCTCTGATAACAATGGGATAAAGCTAGTAATCAATAACAGAGGGAAAACTAGTTATTTTACAAATATGTGAATATTTTAAAGCATACTCAAACAATGAATAGGACAAAGAAGAGATCACAAGAAAAGGTTGGAAGACATATTTCCCAATTTTAAACTTAGTACAAAGCTACAGTGGTCAAAACAATATGGTACTGGCACAAGGCCAGACTAATAGAATTGTGAGTTCAGAAATAGACCCTCACATCTACAGCCAACTGATATATGACAAGGGTGCCAAATCTATTCAATTGGGCAAGAATAGTCTCTTTAACTAATCATGCTGAGAAAACTAGATATCCATATACAAAAGAATGAAGGTGGACCCCTATCATATACAAAAATGAATGCAATATGGATCCATGATCTATATATATAAGAATCAGGACTATAAAACTTCTAGAAGAAAATGTAGGGAAGCACCTTCAGTACCTTGTGTTAAACAATGGTTCCTTAGACTTTATATCCAAAGTACAAGAAACAATAGAAAAAAATAGGTAAATGGGATTTCATCAAAATAAAAAACTTTTGTACAGAACTTTATCATGAAAATAAAAAGTCAACCTGCACAATAGGAGAAAATACTTGGAGACCACATATCTGAGAAGGGTTTAATATCCAGAATTTATAAAGAAATCCTACAACTCAACAACAAAAAGACAAACAACACAATTTAAAAAGGGCAAAAGACTTGAATAGACATTTCTCTGAAAAGGATATACAAATGGCCAAAAAGCATATGAAAAGATGCTCATCATAATTAACCATAAAAGCAAATCAAAACCACAATGAGATACTATTTCACACCCACTTCAATGGCTAATATTGAAAAAAATGAAAAATAACAAGTGTTGAGACAATGTGAAGAAATAGGCACACTAGGTCATCATTGGTGGAAATGTACAATGGTGCAGCTGCTGAGGAAAACAGTTTGGCCATTCCTCAGAAATTTCAATAAAGAATTACCATATGATCTCACAATCCCACTTCTAGTTATATACCCTAAATAATATTTGCACACATATGTTTAGAGCCGTTTTATCCATAATTGCACACCTACTAGACGATTAAAAAAAAAAAAAAAAAAAAAAAAACAGAAAACTACAAGTGTTAGGACATGGAGAAAAAGGAACACTCATTTACTGCTGGTGGGAATGTAGAATAGTACAGCCACTGTGGAGGACAGTTTGGCGGTTCCACAGGAAGCTATGTAAAGAAATATCATATGATTCAGCAATCCCACCACTAGGTATATACTCAGAAGAATTGAAAGTAGAGACATGAACAGGTATATGCACACCAATGTTCATAGCAGCATTATTCACAATTGCCAAAACATGGAAGCAATCCAAGTGCCCATCAATAAATGAATGGACAAACAAAATGTGGTATATACATATAATGGATTATTATTCAACTGTACGAAGGTATGAAGAAGTGATGCATGCAACAACATGAATGAACCTTCAGGACTTTATGTTGAAATAAGTCAGACAACAAGGACAAATATTGCATGATCTCACTGATATGAACAAAGTATAGTGAGCAGACTCATGGAGATAGAGTCTGGAAGACAGGTTACCAAGAGATAGAATGGGAGTAGAGACTGTGAACTGTGCTTAATTTGTGCAGAACTTATAATTAGGTTGATTGTAATGGTTTGGAAATGGATGGAGGTGATGGTAGCACAGTGATGTGAGTGTAATTAACAACGCTGAAGTGTGAGTGTGAACATGGTTGAAAGGGGAAGTTTTGCATCATCCAGGTTGCTAGAAGTAAAGCTAGAAGATAAAATGGGGAACTGTATAACACAGTGAACTCTGGCATAGCCAAAGATTGTGGTTAATAATACAAATATAAGAATGTTCTTTCAGATTCAGTGACAAAGTATGTCACTAGTATAGAGTGTTGATAGTGGGGTGGTATATGGGGAAAATGCACTTACAACATACTTCTATGAGATATAAATTGTTCTTCTTATCATAGGTATATTTTCTCAATAGAGACTCACACAGCGGCTAACAAAGCATTAAACTTCCATTCTAGGGAAGTTCTGCTACTTTCTCAAATAAGATGGCAAAAGACTCTGGAATATATAAGCCATACCTAATAAAAAGTAACAGGCCACTATGCCAAGCCCTCTATCTTAATGTTTGTACTTATGAACCTTATTCCTGTAAAAATGAAACTAAGCATAATTAGAATTAATGCTTAAGAGTTACCTCCTGAAAACCTCCTTGTTACTCAAATGTGGCCCCTCTCCAAACCCACCTCTGCAAATAAATGCACTACCTTCCCCCTCCAATGTGGGACATGACTCTCAAGGATGAGCCTCTCAGGTACCAAGGAATTATTACCAAGTGTTAATAATTTGGAGAAAGAACTTGCCCAAACGGGGGAAATATTAAATAAAAGTTTTTATGGCTAAGAGATTTCAAAGTGCGTCAGAAGGTCATTCCAGAGGTTATGCTTATACAGGTCTCAGGCAGATTTTACAAACTGCCACAGTAAATAAAGCCTCAAACAAAAGTGATCCCAAGGGTCCTATGGACAGCTAGACACCATAGGCAATGCACACAGCCTCATGAAATCAACACACCATGTGGCAGTTTGAAATTATTTTATGAATCCCAAAAAAGAAATATGTTTGTGAACTTACCCATTCCTGTGGGTATGAGACCCTTTCAATTGGACTACATTAGTGAGGCATGACTCAGATTGAGTCTCCACCCTTTTGCTGGGTCTGATAAAAATGTAAACACAGAGATAGAGACACACACAGGGAAAGGAAGCCACCGTTTTTTCAGGCCAGTAAAAAGAATTTAGTGAGAAATGGAGGAAAAGAACAGAGCTTGCTGAGAAATGGGAGAGAAGGATGGAAATACGCACTGAGATTTGATGCAGTCTCCTCTAGGTAGAAAGAGCAAAATTTGGCTTGTGTGGTTACCTTTTAAGCTAATAATTTTACCTCCCTTGCTAATGCTTGGGGGAGTGGCCCCAGCTGTTTGCTGTTCTGTTTGATTACCCCACTTGTCAGTTCCCCAGGGGACCCAATAATGAGGCCCTTCAAGGATATCCAGGGCTCTTCCTTGACCTCGAATGAGATCTTGTTCCAAATAGGGTTCTCATGGGGTCCTTCTGGCAGCCTCCTTGGTAGCAGTCTTTCCCCCAGGGGGTTTCCAGGTGGAGTTCCAAGGCCACATATTTTGTGGCCATGTTTTACTGCCAGGTCTTAAACTCATCTTCCCTTTTCTTAAACTAGCCTACCTGACAGGGTGTAAAGCCTTCTTGCTACTCTCATGGTTGGGGGAAGACAAGTCTGGCACCATGGGTGGAGCTGTATGAAATCCCCACATGGATGAGGCCACCAGTTTTTATACTGCCACGTGAGAGAGGACTAGAGGATCACTTAAGCATGAAACCCCCAAGAGGCTGGACCCACAGAGCAGTTCAAGAGGACATAAGCTCAGCTATGTACCCAATAGCTTGCAGCTGAACTCAGAAAGAAAGTGGAGTAGCCAAGATTGATAGAGGGAGCTTGGAAAGAGACAAGCCCTATGCCCAGTTGCTCACAGATGGGCTCTGAGAGATGAAACCTGGAGGGGAAGGCTGAGATTTTGGCAGAGATTGGCAGCCATCTTGCTTTGCCACATGCCTGGACAACAAGATTAACAGTAGCTGACTATGGTGAGCTCTTATGGTACCTCAAGTTGGGCTTTTTGCAGCCTTGGAATTGTAAGCATTTAACCAAAATAAATCTCCTTTATAAAAGCCAACACATTTCTGGTACTTTGCATCAGCAGCCCTTTGGCAAACTAAAACAGAAATTGGTACCAGGAGAGTAGAGTCATGCTGTTTGCAATTACCAAAAAATTCCAGAACAGTTTTATAAATGGGTAAGGGATATTTTTTGGAGGAATTGTGAGATGCTTGATAGAAAAGGCCTTTAATGCTTTGAAGAGACTGTTGGTAGGAATATGGACCCTAAAGTTATTTCCTATAAGGCCTTAGAAGGAAAATGATGAAACTATTACTGGAAACTGGAGGAAAGACAATTCTTGTTTTAAAGTTGCAGAGAAGTTGGCAAAATTGACTCCTGATGTTAAATGGAAGGCAGAATTTGAAAATGACAAGCTTAAACATTTAGCTGAGATTTCCAAAGTAAATGTGGAAAATGCAGCCTGGCTTCTCCTTGCAGAGAAGCAAGAGGAAAGAGATAAGATGAGAACTAAACTGCTGGGCACAAAGAAACCAGAGACTGATGATTTGGGAAATTCCAAGCTTCTGGAAAACAAGCCCCCAGAGGATAGTGTCCCATGTGAAGACTTATCTAAACTTGGAACTTGTAAATCAGGATTGTAAATGCGGTTATCCAGGAAGGATATGTGGAAAGTCTTACTGTCTGATGGCATGGACCCCTGTTTCCTGCATGCTTCTTGCATGTTTCCTGCATGTTTCCTGCCCTGTGAGAGAGGACTAGAGGATCACTTAAGCATGACACCTTCAAGAAGCTGGGCCCACAGAGCAACCCAAGAGGAGATGAGCTGTGCTATGTAACTGATAGCTTACAGCTGAACTTGGAAAGAAAGTGGAGCACCTGAGACTGATAGAGAAGGTCCGGAAAGAGACATGTCCTATGCCTGGTTGCTCACAGCTGGACTCTGAGAGACAGTGAGCCCAGAGGGGAAGGCTGAGACCTCAGCAGAGATTGGCAACCATCTTGCTTTCCCACATTCCTCGACAACACAATCAAAAGTAGCTGACTTTGTTGAGAAAGCACCTCATATAGTACCTCGATTTGGACTTTTCATGGCCTTGAAAGTGTAAGATTTTACCCCAAATAGAGCCTCTTTATAAAAACCAACCCATTTCTGGTACTTTTTTCATCAGCATCCCTTTGGCAAACCAAAACACCCGATCAGTGGGCCCTATTTTGGAACATATGAAACTCTATTTTCTCAATATGACATGGTTATTTATAATTCTCCTAATCATCATTCTTCTACTCCTTTTATTTGAACCTATGACTTTCAATATACCTGTTAAATATGTTTCTCAGAGATTTTAATCTTCAGATTGTTCATTATGCCAGTTTAGCCCTGAAACCCAGCAGAGTTGCGGCCAACTCCTACTCTATTGTTCTTTGGGCATGCCCTGGACAACTAACAAAAAAAGGAGTATCTACACCTAGAAGCAAAACAATTCCTTTCCTCTGCCCCATAATATCTAAGTCCCTTCTCAGCCTGAAATAGTCATAACAGACATTGTCCTAAATCTCTCAAGATTGAGGAATGAACAAACATAAGGGGGGAATGTAACCATGGACGAAAGCAGATTTATTGTTACTGTAGTTATTGTCTTGTGTTAACAGAAGAACTTTTAACATTGATATAAAGTTAGTGGTTGCCAAGAGTTCAGAAGGGAGTGGGGAGGGATAAATAGGTGGAACACAGGACATTTTTAGGGCAGTGAAACTGTTCTATATGATACTGTAATGATGGATCTATGACATTATACATTTGTCAAAGCCTATAAAATATACAGCACAAAGTATTAACCATAATGTAAACCATAGACTTTGGTCAGTGGCAATGCTTCAATATTGGTTCATCAATTGTAACAAATGTACCACACTAATATAAGATGTTAATAATAAAGGACTATGTGTATGTGGGTGTGGTGGGCGTTTTATGGGAACTCTCTGTACTTTCTGTGTAATTTTTCTGTAAATTTAAAACTTCTTTAAAAATAAAAAAAACTGAAGAAAAATAAAAACATGAACCAAAACAAACATACCACATCCAGCTAACAATAGATTGCTGTTGGTCCCAGCCGAATTTATGACTTGGTTTGTATGAAGGAACTCCACTCATGATGGGCAGTTCCAGCTATATAGTTACTTGATGATGCGTAATCAGGTGTTTCTCATCTACCAAGGCCCAAAAGCATGGCAGGGGCTGGTTTTTGATACATGCCCTTCCTCTTGAACTTTAGGGA
The DNA here is from genome assembly GCA_026826555.1 of Tolypeutes matacus. Lineage (NCBI taxonomy): Eukaryota > Metazoa > Chordata > Mammalia > Cingulata > Chlamyphoridae > Tolypeutes > Tolypeutes matacus. Next base: position 140,147 of record JAKSZT010000142.1, on the reverse strand, counting down.
TCTACACTGTGTTTCTTCTACTGGGACCTGCTATAGACTCCACATAACATCTTTCCCACTGTGGTATCTCTAATAATATAGGTTCTGCAGTGTTATATGAACTAAATAGCAGGACTGCTTGAACTACAGCTTGAACCTGTGCAGAACCCTTTCTTTTTTGGGCCCCACTCATAAATGACATCCTTTCATGTTTCCTGGTATATAGGTTGGAGTGGTCTTTCCAAGTTACGGGTATGTAAAACCTGGAGAGGCTTACCAAGCATTGTGATTCTTTCTCAGTGGTAAGAGGTACAAGATGCAATGTCCTTTGCTTGAGAGGTGATATCCCAGCTGGATCCTGACCACTCACACTTAAGATTTCATTTCCCTATAGCCTCAATCCATTTACCTTAAGCCCTATATAACAATGATGCTAAATTTGGCACAGCCACTGCAGTTGTGGCAACTACTAACTTGAGTTTACAGTAGTTCACTGTCATGATCCAGGGTCTTTCTGGTTTTTATAGCAGTCGGAATGGTGAATTAAATTAGGATATGATGGGGACTCCATCCCTGAATCCTTTACATCTTTAGGGGTGGCATTACTGTCTACCATTCTTTATGGGATGGGAAATTATTTTTGGTTTACTTCCTTTTCTGACATAAGTGTAGGGATCTGAGGCTTCCACTTGGCTTTCCCCACTGAGATGCCTCTTACTCCACAAGCCAAAGACCCAATGTGGGTGTTCTGCCAAATGCCAAGTATGCCTAGTCCAATTTTACATTTATAGGTTTGGGCAATGACCACTAGGTAAGTCCATGGGCCCAGTGTGAGTCAGATCTGGGCCAGGACTCCATTTGTTTCCTGTCCTTCATATGTCTCCATTCTAATAGAAGCACCATCATGATACCTCAGTTAAGCAGGTATTAGTGTCAGTTCATAACTTGTGTCCAGATGTCCTCATAATCTGGGTGTTACCTTTTATGCAGTAGAAAGAAATAGATATTGGCCTGGGGCTCATTGAGGGTATGACTGGGAGAGGCAGTACTGTAAGAACTTGCCTGGCAGTTGCAGGGTCATTATTCCTGGGGCCCATCTCTCCTTCAGTCAATGGATTGTAGCTCTAAAAATTATTTTAATCCAGAAACTGGACGATAGTTCAAGACTTTGTATTGGGTCAGCTGTTCTTGGATTTCTAACCATTTATGCTCGATTTTTTTTATTGTATATATTAGGAAATATGCTTCTTGGAAGCCCATTTATCTTGTTCCAAGATATTCACAATATTCTATTAACCATCTCCATAGCTCTCTGAGTGCCAGACCATGCTGGCTGCTACTCCAAGCTTGCCATGCATTAAAATAATTGTACCCACTATCTTCCTAAAGGTTAAGTGCTGCCATCTGTCCTCTATTATTATGGGGTTCTAAGATCCCATTGTTGTCAGGAAGCCCAAAATGTAACAATAGCTTCTATCATCAGCTCTGCACTATAGAGGACAACTGTTTTTGTAGAAACAATGTGCTGAGAAATAGTCTCACCTAGTAGCTTTTCTGACTTTATGCAGTGTATCCACCATTTCTCTTGATTCCTTTGTCTACCCTCTGTCATGGCATTCCTGGCATGTCTGCTTTATTTAGTACAGGCCATTGTTTTCTCCAAACTTCTTGGAGTCATCCCAGCATAAAGGGTTAGCACTATCTTCAGGAGACTTTGCCAAAGTGTTGATTTTGTATCATGGGAGAATATTTCACTAATGATAGTCTCCCTTTTGCAATGCTTTGTTCCACCTAATTCAATTCAGCATCCTCAGGATCATTTCCCAAATGTTTTACCTTTATATGTAGTCCATTTTGAGTGGCTTTTGGTTGATACTGTGCCATATAGAACAAGGTTCATTTTTTTATGTGTGTATGGAATCTAATTGTTTAAGCACCATTTGCTAAAAAAGCTATCCTTTTCCCACTGCATTACATTTGTATCTTGGTCAAAAATCAATTGTCCATTAACTGTTGTAGCCACATGTGGCCTGTATATTTACTAAGGACTTAAAAGCACAGCTGGCCTGGCTCCCACCCACTTTCCCCAGGAGCCCACATGTGTGAAGGTGAGCAAGGGCAAGTCTCATACTGGCCCCAATTCCCTCAGAAACTGCCCCCGTCCAGGCTACTAATAGTTGTGGAACAAAAGGAGGACAAAAGGATGTTGCAGGCCAGGGAGAGGAAGGACAGGCCTGGTGGGCAGCTCCTGCCCAGCTGACGGCAGCTGTGTGGCCTCAGACAAATTCCCCACTCTCCTCAGGGATCAAACAGAGCCCCCCTTCTGCCTCACAAGGTGGTTGTGAGTATCAGGTGGGATCATGGATGTGCAAGTGTTTGTTTTGTTTATTAATTTAAATTGTGGTAACATAAATGCAACATAAAATTTCCTTTTGTAACCACATACAAAATCAGTTGTCCACATATATGTGGGTTCACTTTGGGACTCTCCATTCTGTTTCATTGATGTCTTTATCTTTATGCCAACACTGCACCATCTTAATTACTTCAACTCTATAATTGAGTTCTGTTAGCCTCCAGAATTGTTCTCCTTTTTACAGAATAGTTTTGGCATTCCATGTCCTTTAAATTTCCCAAGGAATCTTGGATTCAGCAACTTAATGTGTGCCCAAAAAACTGCCTGTTAGAGTTTTTATTTGGATTGCATTGAATTTATAGATCAGTTTGAGGAGAATGGTTGTCAACAACGTATTGTCTTCCAACCCACATTCAAGGTATAAATCTTCATTTATTTTGGTCTGCTTTAATTTTTCTCAGCAATATTTTATAGACGACACATCACGGTAGAGTTGCACTCATAGAGAACAGCTACAGTTAGTGTTGCAAAAGCGATTATACCTCTGGTGTGGAATGGAGATTTCTTAGAAAATAAGAAAGGGACCCAGAACAGAACTTTTCAGGTGTGATTTTCTTCATTTTTAAAAAAGAAAATGTTGAAATTAATCCCAACTTATACAGACCATAATTATCACACAGAAGGCAATGTCTCAAACTATATGTGAGGCTGTTTTTATCTGGGGCCTATTAGTCCCTCTTGTAAGACACTATAGCTTGTGAGGAAGGGAAGGAAAAGAATCAAATGACCAGCATACAATTGATAAAATGTAAGTAGGGACTGATAGTGGAAATACTCTAAAACTATAAAACATCTAGAAGAAAACATGGGAGAAAATATTTATGACCTTGGGTGTGACAGTTTGAGACTATTTGTGAATCACAAAAAAAGAAAGATTATGTTTGTAAACTAATCTATTCCTCTGGGTGTGATAACCTTTGATTGCATTAGGTTCAGCTGAGACGTCTTGATAAAATTACCTGTTAAAAATTAGGGCTTTGATTCGACCACATCAATAGAGTATGACTCAGGTTGAGTCCCCACCCCCTTAGTGGGCCTACATAAATGGACACTCACTCAAGAAGACACACAGGAAGAGAGAGAGCTCTGTTATGTTTGATCATGGGGCCCCAGGGAGAGATGAGCGATTCGCCTGACCTTGTGAAGAGACCAGAGCAGCTGCAGCTTAGATGGCCCAGAAAGAAATGAGCCCTATGCCACAGACTGACTGATACAGGAAGTCCTGAGAGCCCTATGCCAATCTACAGCTGAGATTGGGAAGGAGCTGGGCCCATAGAACCTTAAGAGGAAGAGGAAGCCTAGGAAGGAGAGATTAGGCAGAGATCAGTGATCATCTTGCTTCAACATGTGGCAACTGACTTTGGTGAGAAAGCAATCTTGAATTGTTCTCTTTAAGATGTTGTAACTGTAAGATTTTACCCCAAATAATTGCCATTTATAAAAGCCAGCAGATTTCTGGTACTTTGTATCAGCACCCCTTTGGCAGACTAATACATTGAGTAAGGCAAAAAAAAAAAAAAAAAAATCTTAAAACATCACGAAAAGAACACTCTCTATAAGAACAAATTAATAAATTGGAGTCCATCAAAATAAAAAACTTCTGTTCTTCAAATTTCAATATTATCAGAATGAAAATACAAACCACAGCCTAGAGGACAATCTTAGCAAAACATAAATCATATAAAGGATTTGTATCCAGGAAACTCAACAATAAATATGCAAAAAATCAAATTGAAAAGTAGGCAAAAGATTTCAGAAAACACATCATTGAAGAAGATATACAATGGCAATTAGCATGCGAAAAGATGCTCAATGTCATTAGTCATTAGGAAAATACAAATTAAACCGACAATCAGATACTAGTACACACCTATTAGAATGGCTAAAATTAAAATGACAGTCCATTCCAAGTGCAAGTGAGAATGTGGAAGAAACTGATCTTTCATACACTGCTTGTGGAATGTAAAACAGTACAACCAACTTTGGAAAACAATTTGGCAGGTTTTAAAAAAGGTAAACATACATTTATCTTAGCATCCATTCATTCCCCTACTAGGTATTTCAAGAGAAAAGGAAATTCATGTCCATACAAAGGCTTGTACATGAAATATCATAGTAGAATTATTAGTAATCACCCCAAACTGGAAACAACCAAAATTTCCATCAAAAAGTTAATGGATAAATGAATGGTGATATAGCCATGTAATTGAATATTATTCAGCAATAAAAAGGAATGATACACACAACAAGTGAATCACAAAACAATCAAGTTAAGTGAAAGAAGCCAGGCAAATAAAAACACATAGTATATGACTCCATTTCTGTAAAACTCTAGAAAATACTAATTAATCTAGAGCAAAAGGAAAGCAGATCTGTGACTGCTTGGGAATGGGGCTGGAGGAGTGGTAGGAGTGGGGGCGGGTACTAAAGAGCATGAGAAATTTTATAGGTGTTGGTTATGTTCACTATCTTGATTATGGCTATGGTTTTTTGTTTTGTTTTGTTTTGTTTTAAAGATTTCTTTCTTTCTTTCTTCCCTTCAGGGAAGTGTACACTAACCCTCTCAGGGCAGGTCTTAAACTTTCCTTCCACTCCTGGCTATGGCTTCCTTCAGTCCACCTCACATGCAAACAAATCTCTTGCAGCCTCCCATGTTTTTCATTACTTCTGTTATCTGGCCTGAATACAAAAACTACTAACCCACCACGTCTCTAAAAAAAGAAAAAAAAAAAAAAGCTGTTAACAACCCATGAGGCTTCTGTATATGTACACATTGCCTTCTTTGGTGATGGTAAATGATGCCTTATATTATTTTGCCTTTTAGAGAAGTAAGGGCAAAAAACAAGACAAAAAAATAAGTCACAAATTAATAAATTGTCCTGTCTTCCACATAATTTATAAGATGATGGCATCTGTAATATTTAAAGACAATTTCTTCCTTTTGATAACAAAAAAGCAACAACACAAAATAAAATAAGCAAAAAATGTTTGTAAATGTCCAAAAATCATCTGAAAAGTGTGTTGACTTCAGTAGTCATGAGCAGATTTATAGTTTGATAAGAACATTGTATTTGTAGAATGGAGAAAAGTTGGTCAGGCTCGAGGGTGTAAGTGGAGAAATCAGATAGGAAGTTATTAGGAATATTGGCAGAAAATGGAGATATATGGGTGGATTTAAAAGATATTTAGTACAGAAAAAAACCATTTGTTAAAATTAATAAAGGAGATTAGGTATATGTAGCAGTTTGGCAGTTTGATATAGTTATGAATTCCAAAATAGATATTGGATTATGTTTGTAAACTGGTCTGTTAATCTGGGCATGATTAAGTTATGATTAGGGCATTGACTGGGCCACATCAGTAGGTGTTGAGCCCCACCCCTTGGTGGGTGAGGTCTCAAAGATAAAAGACATTGAAAAGGGCAGAGTTGGAGTAGTTTTGATGTTGAAGTTTTGATGCTGGAGCCCGAGGAGGAGAGCAGATGGAGGAGCCTGGTCGTGAGGAAGGAGAGAAAGCCCTCGGGATAGAGACAAGCCATTCACCTGATAGTCTGCAGCTGGCCTTGTGGAAGAAATAGAAGCTGAGCCCAGAGAGAAACAGAGCCCCAGTGTAACCGTTGGCCAATTTGATGTAATTATGAATTCCAAAAATATAATTGGATCATGCTTGTAAACTGATCTGTTAATCTGGTCATGATTAGGTTATGATTAGGGCATTGAGCCCCGCCCCTTGGTGGGTGGGGAATCAAATATAAAAGGCATGGCAAGAACAGTTTTGAGTAGCCGTTTTTGAGAAGCAGTTCTGATGATGGAGTTTTGATGTTGGAAAGAAGGCCCCAGGAGAAGAGAAGTGAGCCGTTTGCCTGATAGTCTACAGCTGACCTTGTGGAGGAACCAGAAGAACTAAGCCCAGAGAGAAACGCAGCCCCGGGAAGAGAGGAACACAAGAAGCCTGAACCCTGGCAAATGTTGGCAGCTGTCTTGCTCCAACACATGGCAATGAACTTTGGTGAGAAGAAACTTAAGCTTTATGGCCTGGTATCTGTGGACTTCTACCCCAAATAAATACCCTTTATAAAGACCAACCCATTTTTGGTATTTCACGTTAGCACCCCTTGGCTGACTAATACACCCAGGAAGAGAGGAACCCAAGAAGCCTGAACCCTGGCAAATGTCGGCAGCTGTCTTGCTCCAACAAGTGGCAATGGACTTTGGTGAGGGAAGAAACTTATGCTTATGGCCTGGTAACTGTGGACTTCTACCCCAAATAAATACTCTTTATAAAAACCAACCGATTTCTGGTATTTTGCATCAGCATCCCTTTGGCTGACTAATACAGTATACATCAGGAATAATTCCTGTGTGGTAGTTTGAGGCTGTATGTCCCCCAGAAAATCATGTTCTTAAAGCTGGTCCATTCTTATGGGTGTGAACCTTCTGTAAGTGGAACCTTTTGATTAGGTTACTTCAGTTAAGAGGCTTTTGATTAGATGACTTCAGTAAGGCATGGCCCAGGGTGGGTCTTAATCTTTTTACTGGAGTCCTTTATAAATGGGATGAATTTGGAAACAGAAGCAGAGAGAAAGCCACTGAAGCCAGAACCTGAAAGCAAGGAAACCTGCAAGAGAAGGGAGAGACCAGCATATGCCACCATGTGCCTTGCCGTGGGAAGAGGAGCCAGGGTCACCAGCAACCAGTCTTCGGGGAGAAAGCATAGCCTGATGATGACTTGATTTGGACATCTTCACAGCCTCAGAGCTGTATGCTTGGAAGTTAATAAATGCCCATTGTAAAAGCCAACCCTTTTCTGATATATTGCATTTTGGTAGCCTAACAAATGGAAACATTACTTTTTTTTAATAACAGTTTTATTAAAGTATAATTTACATACTTTTAAATCCACTCATTTTAAATGTACAATTCATTGATTAGTAGTAAATTTATAGATTTGCGCAATCATCACATAATCCAATTCTAAAACATTTCCATCACCCTCAAAAAAGCTCTCAGGCCCATTTGCAATCTCTCTCCATTTCCCTGCGAGCCTTATTCAACTACTACTTCACTTTCTGTTCATATGTATTTGCCTTTTCTGGACATTTAATGTAAATGATGTCATACAATATCTCATCTTTACATATGATTTCTTTTATTTAGCAAAGCATTTTCAAGGTGCATTATTGTTGTAAAGGGTATCAGTTTTTCATTCCTTTTTATTACTGAATAGTACTCCATTGAATGAAAATACCACATTTTGTTTATCCAATCATCAGTTGATGGACATTTAGATTGTTTCCACATTTAGGCTATCATAAAAATTGCTATTATGAATATTTACATACAAGTCTATATGTGGACATATTTCTTAGAAAGATACCTAAGAGGGGATTGTTGGGTTGCTAAGTTTATGTTTAACTTTTTAAAACACTGACAAGTATTTTCTAAGGTCGTTGCACCATTTTACATTTCCACTGAAGTGTATAAGGGTTCTAGTTTTTCCGTATTCTTGCTAACACTTGTTATTACCTTCTTTTTTTCTTTTTTTTTTTTTTTTAGTGTTCTAGTAGTTGTGAAGTACACTCTCATTGTAGTTTTACTTGCATTTCCTTAATGACTAATGAGGTTGAATATCTTTTCATGTGCTTATTAGCCTTTAACATATCTTCTTTGTAGAAAATTCTATTCAAACCTTTTACACATTTTATAATTGGGTTATTTTTTTAATTGAATTGTAAGTACTCTATCTAGTCATATACCTCTTTTATCAGAAATAGGATTTACAAATATTTTTCCTAGTTTGTAGCTTGTCTTTTCAGTTTCACAATGATATCTTTTAAAAGACAAAAGTTTTTATTTTTATGAAGTCCAATTTATCATTTTTCTTTTTATCACCTGTAATTTTGATGTCATATATAATAAATCTTTACCTAAACAAGATCATGAAATTTTATTCCTAAATTTTCTTCTAATATTTTAATAGTTTTAGCTCCTGTAATTAGGTATACAATCCATTTTGATTTGATTGTGTATGGAGTGAAGTAAGGGTCTAAATTCATCCTTTTGCCTGTGAATATCTAATTTTCCTAGCACTATTTATTGAAAAGACCCTTTCTCAATTGGATTATCTTGGTACCTTTGTCAAAAATCTCTGACCGTAAATTGAAGGTCAATTATTTTTCATTGCCTTATTTTTCTATTTTTATTCCAGTACCACATTGTCTCAATAACTATAGCTTTGTAGTAAGTTTTAGAATTGGGAAAAGTAAGTTTTCCAAGTTTATTCTTCTTCAAGTTTTTTTTTTTTTTTTTTTTTTTTTGTCTGTTCTAAGTTCTTCATATTTTCATATAAATTCTAGGATTATCTTGTCAATTTTTGTTTTTAAAAAACCAGTTGGCATTTTGATACTGGTTGTATTAAATTCATAGAAAAATTTGGTGAAAATTGTCAGGTTAAATAATATTGTCTTCCTATCCATGCACACGGAATGCCCCCCAGTTGTTTAATTCTCCTTTAATTTATTTCATCATATTTTAGTAATTTTCAACGTACAAGTTTTGCACTTCTTTTGTTAAATTTATTTCTAAGTATTTCATTCTTTTTTGAATGGAACTGTCTGACTTTCATGCTCAGATTGTCTGTTACTAGTATATAAATTACAATAGATTTTTGTATAGGAATCCTATATCCCATGGCCTTGCTGAACTCATGTTTTATTTCTAGATTTTTTGTGGCTCCCTTGGATTTTTTCATCCAGGATCATACTATCTGGTTGTTGTTTTTTTAAAAGGGTAATTCTATCTTTTTTTCTCCAATCTGTTTGTCTTTCGTTTCTTTTCCTTATCTGATTACACTGGTTACAACCTCCAGAACAAAGAGGAATAGAAATGGTGGGAGTACACATCCTTGCCTTGTTCCTCATGTTAGGGGGAAACATTCAACCTTTTACCATTAAATATAATGTTAGCTTTCAATTTTTGTTAAATGCCTTTTATTGAGTCAAGGAAGTTTCTGTTTATTCTCAGTTTGTTGAGTGTTTATCATGAATGAGTATTGGATTTTTGACAAATGCTTTGTCTGCATCTCTTGAATGTGGTTCTTGACTTTTATTGTATTAATATAATGCACTACATTAATTGCTTTTCAAATGTTAAATCAGCTTTTAATTCCTGTGACAAATCCTATTTGGTCATGGTATATGGTCTTTTTCATCTGTTACTGGTTTCAGCTGCCAATATTTTGTTGAGTATTTTTGCATCTATATTCATAAGGGATATTTGTTGATTTTTCTCCTTATAATGTCTTTGTTTGGCTTTGATATCAGTTAATACTGGCCTTATAAGATGAGTTTAGAAGTGTTTCATCCTCTTCTATTTTCTGGGATAATTTATGAAGAACATGCATTAATTAATTGGTACTGATTATAGTTTAAGTAAAATTCACCAGTGATGCCATCTGAGTTGGACTTTTTTTTTTGTGAGAAGCTTTTTAATTACTAATTTAATTTCCTTATTTGTTATAGTTGTATTAGATTTTCTATTTTTTATTTAGTTTCAGTAATTTTTGTCTTTGTAGGACTTGTCCATTTTATCTAAACTTTCTAATTTGTTGGCAAAAAATTGTTCATAATATTCCCTTATAATCCTTGTATTTTCTGTAATGTCTATAGTGTTCCTTTTTTATTCCTGATTTTAGTAAACTGTGTCTTCTCTCCTTTTTACATGGTAAATCTAGCTTAAGTGTTGTCAATTTTGTTGATCTTTTCAAAAAATCAACTTTTAGTTTTATAATATTTTCTATTATTTTTCTTTTCTATTTTATTTATTTTCTTTCCAATCCTTACTAATGTAATTTCATATCTTGAGGAACCAGTAAAAGAAGAGCAAAGTAAACTCAAAATGCATTTTAGTTGATTGTGGAATTTACAGTTTCAAAACAATGGGAACTTGCACAAAAGTGGGAAATCACTAGGAAAATTAACATATAAAGAATGATATACAGGGAAATGGATGTGGCTCAAGCAATTGGGCTCCTGTCCAACATATGGGAGGTCCAGGGTTTGATTCCCAGGGCCTCCTGGTGAAAGGCAAGCTGGCCCGAGTGGAGAGCTGGCTCATGCAGGAAAGCTGGCCTGCACAGAAGAGCTGGCCCACACACAGTGCTGGCCCACGCAGAGAGCTGGAGCAGCAAGATGGTGCAACAAAAAGAGACACAGAGGAGAAACAATAAGAGACACAGCAGACCAGGGAACTGAGGTGGCACAAGAGATTGAGTGCTTCTCTCCTACTCCGGAAGGTCCCAGGATTGGTTCCTGGTGCCACTTAAAGAGAAGACAAGCAGACACAGAAGAGCACAAAGAAAGCAGACAACGAATGCAAAAACAACAAGGGGTGGAGGGGGAGAAACAAATAAATTAAAAAAAAAAAAAAAAAAAAGAATGGTATGCCACAAGGAAAATGTTACTGTGATGTAACATTTATTTACATAAATTTATTTAAAATTAGAACATTTAAAAAGAGTAATGTCAACATGGATGGAGGATGCAAGATGAGGCAATTGGAGCACATAGGTACAAATTAATAAACAAGGTAACTCTCCAAATTTTATGTAGAGGGTTAAACCATAAAGACTTTTCCATCAACTTTAACTGGTAGAGAAAAAATGTTGACAGCCTCAGAAAATAACAGAACTGATGACCAATCCTGCCTGGCACTTTGCATGGACTTCTTATTTCCCATCTTTCTACCTTCTCTATTCTTCTGTGCCTTGCTATGCTTCTCCTATAGCCCCAAGTATCAAGACTATGCTCAAGTAAAAATTGCAATAAGAGGTTTTATTTCTTCCCTTTACAGCAACATGTGAGAGAGAAAAGAATAAGGGTGGAGAAACTGTGACTCAAAGCAACAGCTAAACTAAAGGATGTTTTTCTCTGGCATCTTCTGGAGGAAAGGAGGCTCATAATTTCATGGGTAGGTGCTAACTATTGTTGTGTATATGCATCACTTTTGTGAAAAGAGACAGTAATAATACCTCCCACACTAATTCACTATTTCTCTGAATAGTCTCAGTGACAATACAACTAACTATGAATTGTCCACATTGCTTTGGGCCTTCTCCCCTTAATTCTGCCTGGTTGGGCATACTCATCTTAACTTTATAACTTTGCTAGGATGTAATTCGGTTTGGTTAGAGAGAGACAGACAGACAGACAGAGACAAAGAGAGAGAGTGAGGGAAAGAGAGTATTTGCACCCTAAGATCAGTTGTAAATTTTCATTGAATAATGCACAAATTTTGGATTTTTCACTCCTCCAGTTAATATAAATAACCAACCATTTACTAGAAGGCTGAAAGAGTTGATGTGGATAATAGAAGGAAAGTATGCCCTTCTATAGATAGACCTTAGTCTCAAAGCCCTGTGGAATTTACAACTTAGAGATACTAACTAACCAGCTCATCGAAGAATGACTTGTCAGCACTGTCAACATTTTCTTTAATGAGGTAATACTGTGGTGTTGGCAGCTGGGGAAATATTTCTCTGTATTCAGCTTGCAATTAGTGGCCTCCAGTTCTGGGCTCTCATAGTGGCTTCTGTCAGAATTCTGTCCACACTTGTAGCTGGGGACCTTGTGGACCCTGAGGATCATTTCCATGGTCCCATGCATGAAGTTATGGTTCAACTTGCACGACCCATTAGCTTCTGACACTGTTCTCCAGACCATCATTGCATTACAATACTCTTTGCTATGACTTGGACTATTCACCTTGGTGTTGTTATAATGTAATGATAGCAATGAGGAAGGCATATGGAGGCTGGTATTTTTATCTAACAAGGTCAAGTTCATTGATACCTCCGTGGTCTGTTTTTCTTGGCCACTTTTTGCTATGTCATATTTCATCTCTTCCCTCTGCAAATTCTTTAATTATCTCCATTGTGCTTTCTGAAGCTCCTGAAAGAGCCAATCCCATTCCCAGCATCAGCAGAGAGAAAGTCTCCATCTCAGATTCAGTGTAATCTTTTCTGCTCTAAAAATAAAGAGTGAGAGAATATTAAGGAGATAATTCTCTTTTCCTTACAGCAGTTATTCTGAGGATTGGCCCTTACATGTAAGTTCATGTGTGTGAATGGAAGTATGATGTAGTGAAAAGACAATCAGCTGTAGAGTCTGAAGATCCAGGTTCAAATCTCTGCTCCTCCATTAACAAACAATTTACACTACATATTTAACCTCAATTTCCCCATTTGGGGAAAAAAATAAGGAAATGTGGTGCGAATTATATGAAAGAATATGTTTAAAGTGCCCAGAACCAAATATTTATTTCTCTTCTTTTCCCTCTTGTCTATAATTTCATTTATGGGTCTATAATCTCCACAGTAGGGCACAATAATTTCACCCAACACATCCCCAGCATTCGTTGTCTCTCCTACAACCTCAAATAGGACCTGGCACATGATAGCCACTTGACAAAAAATGTCATTTCCCATTTCTCATTTTCCCTCCCATTCTCAATCATGGGATTTCTTTCTTTACCAGTTCCATTGGCAAGTTGATCCTATAGAGAATGGTTCCAGATTTTCAGAAGGCTGGGAGTGAAATTGTTTGTTTCCTGGAAGTTTCTGCTATTGGGTCTAACTGGAGGAAGGCAGAGCAAGAAAGAGGTGGACAGAATTGTATAAGATAGAAAGAGAAGACAAATGTCGAACCAGGATGTTCAGAGAGAACTGAACACTGTGTCCTTTGGGCAGTAAGAACCCTAACAATCTGGGCAGCATGACTGCTTCTTCTTCTGTGATGTTTTCACAGAAGATGTCTATTTATACTTTAACCCAAAATGATTTTTTTTTTCTTATCTGTAATCCTACAGAATAGAGTATGTTGAATTTCATATTATATAATCTTTTTCATTTTTTCTAGTTAATTGATACACGATAGTCTTTCCCCACCACCACCACCCCACCCTTATTAAGGCTGAGAATTCTTTGAGCATGGAACATCTTTTCTGTTTCTTTTTGTTCCTTACAGTATCAAACACTGAACTGTGCACACAAATATTTCTCAATAATATTTAATGTCTTAACACAACTTGACTATTTTAGAAAATATTAATCTTGAGGTCAACACTGGAAAAATAATATTGAGAATCCCAGAAAGAATGGTTATTTAGGGATGGAATTATTTCTCTCACTCTAGAAAGATTCCATTTTTCTCCCTTTTTTTCTCTTCCACCTTTAAGAGCATGCTTCTCTTATACATATATCTCCTTTATTACCCTCCTTAATTACCTCCTAACCACCACTCTCCGTCCCTCCCATCCCTTCAATATGCTATTTTGCTAAAAAAATAAATAAAAATTTAAAAAATGAAAAAAAAAAAAAAAAAACACCGCTTGCAATGACACAATTTCAGAAACCTTGAAATCTACCTCTTTGCCTTCAAGAGGAAGTCTAATCCTCCAACCTGAGCCCAGTAGTCAAGGCTGTACTTGATTTTATCCCAACCTGCCTTTTAATGCATATCTCCCATTATTTTTCTACATGAGCCTGTTCTAGTCAAACAAGTATGACCCACTTTTCTCCGACAATACCCTATGCTGTGTCTCCATTTTTGTTCCTTTCTTGAATAGCTGCTCTTTTCTGCCTCTTAAGATCCTTCAAAGCCCAATTCACATTCCATTCTTTCTTTGACACATGTTCTCACCACTTAAGTCTATCAGTCCATTTTTCATTCCTTTAAAGTTCTTATCACTCACTACTTATACCATTTTTTGGCATTAGTACACATGGCCTTGTATTTTTTATTATATTTGATTTTAAAATGTCCTGTGTATGAAATTTAGAGCAGAGACCCAGCATCAAGAATATATAAGCGTGATTAGTAGCAATGCATCAATATTTGTACATCAATTGTAACAAATGTGCCAAATATTATTAATAGGAGAAAGGGGAGAGGGGGGAGGATGTTGAGTATATGGGAATCCCCTATATTCTGTACGTGACTTTTCTGTAACCTAAAGCTTCTTTGGAGATAAAATGAAAAAATTAAGACATTAGGGGAATAAATGGAAGAAAATGTCACTGTACATACAAGACAACAGATCTTACAGAGATGAAAGACATAATGCCAAAATTTTTTAAATTTAATGTTATTATTTTTTATTATTTAAAATTCTTTTTAATTTTTGTATTTTATTTGTCATTTTTAAACTATCATTATTATTTCATTTTCTTATTAATTTTATTCAATTATTTTGTTGGCTTCATATTTGAAGAAGTTTTGGATTACAAGAGGGCTACAACTGTGACAGGGAGGATCATTGGTGTGGGGTGTCAGCAATGGAGGACTCATGGGAGGAGGTTCACCTGGGGCATACCTATAAGGCATATGAAAGAGTTCAAGTGTTCATGGGGCATTGTGATGGTGGGAGGAGATCCATACAATAATCGAAATAATATCCAATTCCCATTCTGGGGAGTTCTGCCACATTCCTTATGGGACAGCAAGAATCCCCCAAGTACAGGGTCAGTGACTAGTGAAGGAAGATGGACCATTGACAGGCCCTTGGTATTGATGACTGTACTTATGAGCATTTTCTTTTGAAATTGAAACTTAGCTTAGTATTATAGGTTGCCTAAGAGTTACCTCCTGAGATCCTCCTTGTTGCTCAAATATGGCCTCTCTCTAAGCCAAACTCAGCATATAAATGCATTACCTTCCCACCAGTGTGGGACATGACTCCTGGGGACTGGTACTGAGGGATTACTACCAAGCACCAACTGCAATGCAACTGGAAAAAGACCTTGACCAAAAGGAGGAAAGGATAAAGACAAAAGATTTTATATGGTTAAGAGACTTCAAAATGAGTCAAGAGATCATTCCAGAGGTGCCACTTATACATGCCTCAGCAGGATCTCATTGACTGCCACAGTAAATCTTACCTCAAATACTGGGGCTCCTGTGGATTCTGGAGACATCCAGACACTGTAGGCAGGGCTGACAGCTCAGGATTTTGGCACCTGGTCTGTGGGCCCCACATTGGAATTTATGCTCCCCAGTGTGACAGAGTTGGACTCGGTTGTGTTTTCCCTACACATGGCTTTTCTGCCCCTTCTATTTGAACCTATAGTTAGTGCTAGAGTTGTTAGGTTTATATCCAAGAGATTTAAATCTTTGGAGTTTCCATGTGCCAGTCAGGCCCTGAATCTCAACAGATTTGCAACACCTACTCTCCAGTTCATTGGACTCACCCAGAACAACTAACACAGAAATGATGATGGACAATGATGACCATCCCAAGGAACAGAGAAAGTCTACAACTGCAAGCAAGATAGTCCCATCCATCTGCCCCATGGGCTCTAAGCCCCCTCTCAGTTAGAGGCAGAGTGGGCATCACCATCCCAGGATCCTCAGGATTGGGAAACAAACGATGGAATAGAGAAGATTTACTATTATTCTACTATAGACTTATTGTGATTCTAGCATTGGAAGAACTTTTATCATTGACGTGGAGGCAGTGGCCAATGGAGGTTCTGAGGAAAGGGAGAGGGGGAAAATATATGTAATATGAGGTCAATTTTAGGACATTAGAATTGTCATGGATGGCATTGCAATGACAGATACAGGCTATTATATATCTTGTCACAACTTACAAAATTGTGTGGGAGAGAGTTTAAACAATAATGTAAACTATAATCCACATTTAGTGGCAATGCTCCAATATGTGTTCATCAATTTTAGCAAATGTAACACACTAATGAAAGATGTTGTTAATGTGGGAAAGTGTGCGAGGGGTAGGGAGTGGGACATATGGGAATCACCTACATTTTTAATGTATCATTTATGTAATCTAAGTATCTTTAAAAAATAAAAAAATAAAAAAATTTAAAAGAATATATAAGCCTTAATAATTGGGTTGATGCATTATTGATAGATTATTAAGAATTAAGTGGATGCGTTTATGTGTGTGCCTCAAGAGGGTGTCTTGAGCATAGTCTTGGTACATGTTGAAAGGCCAGGGAAAAGGGATTTGTGGGGAATTTGATTTGTTTCCCAAACTTCTCCTTCCTTTACTATCCACATCAATAGTAAGGCAATAATAGGAAAGCAGAAAGACAATGAAGAGAAAAGTCAACAGGAAGAAGAGCAATGCAGAAGCTCCCAACTTTCCCTGAAGCATTTATTTCAAGTAGGCAGAATTCACAGCTGCTTAGGTTTGATTTCAGGATGTGAGTTGCACATTAAAATGAATCATACCCCCTCAAACTACAATTGTCTAAAATGTCCCAATTCATTTGAATTTGGTTTTGATTCCTCTTGAAATGAAAATATTCTGAGGATAGTTTCCATTAGACAGTCTCAGTTTATTTATATTTTAATTTAAATGTAATCAGCAAGCTTTTGTTTTTAATTAGAAGGGAGGAGATTGGAGGCTTAAGGGAAGAAAAACCACTAGGAATGAAAGAAAGAACACTAAAGCATGGGGAGAAGAGTAGGCAAAGGAATCAGAATTCAGAAAGTGAAAACAGGGATCTAAAGGACACATTTTAGCTACTTCAAAGTTTTGCAAGGTAAATGATGCTGCCAGGGCCCACCAAGTTATATTCTGGGGACCGCTTGCTCTTACTCAGCTTTCATTAAGGCTCTGAGGGCTCTGGTGATGCCCAGACTTCCATGAAGAAAGCATTAACAATGGGATTCCTACAGAGAAAGGGATAATGCAACTCAGAGCAAAAGGACTGCTCCAGAGAGAAGCCATGAAATGAATAATTCTTGCCTGTTGATAGGGTTGCAAAGTGCCCTTTACTCATGACTGTCACTCTCCCAGCAACTCCATAATCAAGTCAATTAGTAAGAACTTGATGCTTAACAGAAGACAGAGCTCACAACTAGTATAGGTTTATTTCTTTCTTTGATCTGATCTTGAATTAAGGCCAAATAGACAATGCAACAGTTGAAGTCTCTCAACTGAGACGATCAGGACAGAAAGGACCCTCTAATGCTTATGAATCACTCATGCTCACACAGTTCACTGTATGACTCTCTGGTTTTCACAAACAGTATCAAAACTTTGTAGCTCCGAATTAATGACCCCATAATCTGGCTCTTACTTGCCAATTACCTCTTATTCCTTACTACCCCCAAAACTAACCTTGAGCAATCCCAGTCTCTACACTACCTAAGAAATAGAATTGTGGAGTAATTCACCTGGAAAGGACCTCAAAAATTATCTAGTTCAAGCCCCAAGCTTTACAGATGAGAAATTAGTGAGTGGAGAAGAGCAGGACTTGATAAAATTCCCAGAATCAGGAGCCTTTCTTTCTCTTCTTTCTCTTCTCTCCCCCTCTAACTGTAAGAATAAAATGCCCATAGCTGAACTTAGGGAAACTAAACCAAGAATTTAATTGTAAGAACTAAAAAGGGAAAGAAGTGAGACATCTGGGCCAGTCTTCTCTCTTCCCTCTGGGGAATGCAAAGAGAAGATCTCTCCATTCCTCCCTGAGAAATTCTTAACCAGTTCTTTCTACAGTCTTTAAGAGAAATGGTTTCTGACCAGTCAGGCTTCTTCTGGTCTCCTTGTTCTTTCTTTTCAAGGCAGAGAGGGAACTGCTGAATAGGAACAGATGTAGCCTTAACTATATATACCATCTTTAGAAAAGACCCTAAGAGGCAACCCCAGTTGCTTCTATACCTTAGATCAGGGATGCGATTAGGGTGAAGTAAATGAGGCACTCACTTGGACTATAAAATTTGAGCTGGGCCAAAAACCCAGTACTATAGATAAAAATGTTTTAATGTAATATTTTAAAAAATCAAAATAAATGCAAAAAATCTTAGATGAACAAATATCAAAATTTTAAATAATATGATCTGACCCTGTACTAGCCCAATTAATGTTATTTCTTTTACCTTAATCCCAGCCCTCTGATATCTTGTCTTTATTGAAAATTTCAACATTTTGTTCATCAAAGATTTTGTCAGTAATTTTCATTTTTAAGATATTAAATTAAAACACTATTTATCTATATTTCTGGGTCTTTTGATGTCCCTTTAAGTTTTGTACCCAAAGTGAGTGACTCAATCACCTCACACTAATGCCAGCCCTGCTCTCTGGGCACTCTTGGCTCTCACCAAATGACTCAAAGACAAGGGACAAGTAATTAAAGCACATACAGAGTTTATGTTTTAATTCAGTAGATTTTTTATTGGTGCAGAATATAAAGATTCCAGCTCAGCAATATTGGAAAATAAATTATCAGTGGCTACCCATTTCATTTAAGGCATTACCCCATGTTCACAGCTCAGGACTTCTCTCAGAGAGAACCAGCAGCAGTCCACTGAGAGAGGAGAAGAGAGGATCTCAGACTCAGACACTGATCTAAAGTTATTCAACAAATCCCTGGAAATTAACTGGCCCCATGTCATCACAAGTGACTAAAATGAACCCCTCCGTGGGGGAAATGTGGTACCTGCAGGCAGGATATTTGGTGCCTTCAATGAGCTGACAAATTGTCATTTTGAACTTTGTCTCACTCTGGAAGCAGAAAATGGTGGAATGGTTTTGGCAAGCCACTTTCTTGAGAGAAGTGCAAAGTCTGTTGATATTTCGAGGCCTCTCGTGGATGAAAACATGCTCCTTTTTGCAGGTGTTGTCAGGTTCCTTGATGACTCGTTGTAAGATCATGTGGTTGCAATATCTTACAGGAACCGCTGTCTGAGGGTAGTCCACATGCAACTGCTCTAAGGTTGACAGCACAACTTCTTCGTTTGACTCATTTTCCCAGAAAAGAAGCAACAGGAAAATCATCACCATTAGTATCATCAGGGGTAAGATTCCCTTCACATCTTGTGCTGTAACTCCTACAGAATAAGAGGAGACAAAGTAGCACAGTGTGATCATTAGATTCCTCCTGCCCCATTCCCTGACTTTGCTCCCCCATCCTTGGATATTTTATTCTAATCTCTCTGTTAATTAAAATCATGCTCAGGGGTGGGTATAGCTCAGTGGTTGGGCATCTGCTTCCTGTGTTTGAAGTCTCGGGTTCAATCCTCGGTACCTCCTTAAAAAACAAAAATCATGCTGACTCTGCAAGATCCAGCAGAAGGTATAGCTCCTCCAGAAAGCCTTTTCTGACCATTTTAGTTCTCAGAGTTTGGTATTTAAAGCTTCTCTAATTATTCCCATTGTGGTTTTTTTTCGCCCCCCCCCCCAGCTTCTTGATTACAGGTACCATCTCTATTTTTCATGAATCTTTTAAAATGCTTAACACGGAGCTGGACATACAGAAGGTGCTCAAAATTATTTGTGCCTGATTGTTTTATTCCTATTTTGGAATTACCTCCTTTCTTGTAATTTTCTGAATCCTAATTCCACTCAATTTCACATGCTTTCAGCACTGTCTACTAATCTGTTCTTTCCAATTCCTTCCCAATCCCTCCTTTTGCCAATCTTGCTTGGTTCTGTGCTAACTCCTCTCACCTGTCCTTTTTGCTGTGGCTCTCACAGGTAACATATCCTTGTGATCATGGATTTGAGAAAGTCCCTTGTGTCTCTCTGATCTCTAATAATAACTGATAGGGAGCTAGTTTAGTGTGGGGAGGGCCAATGTGGAAAGAGCAGAAAGGGAGGGACCTATAGAGGAGTGTGCTTGGGTGCCATTGGGAGGAAGGGAAGTTAGCTTCAGGAGACAAGGTTGGGCAAGGCTGATCCTAAATGTGTACTCATTAAATAAATGTGGGCTTTTTAAAAACAAACATTCATTGAAGTCTTATTGTGTATTAGTCACAGTATTGTCTATTATATAAACTTTAATTCAATCATTACTATGAACATGAAAAAGCTATTATCTCCATTTCATTAATAAAGAAACAAGTTGCATAAAGGTTAAGGTGGAGATGAGGGATGAAAAGGGTAACAAGAGTCCCACCCTCTCAATGCTTAACACTTGAATTCCACCTTTAGCAAGTTTCATTCCCAAGTGGTATCTAGGACAAAAACAATTGCTTGGTATTAACAAGCTTGCCCCGAGCTCCTGAACAGTATGGAAGTAGTTCTCAAGCTCTAGTGGACATTAGAATCACCCGGAAATCTTTAAAAAGTACTGGCTTCCCCTTGAGATATTTTGCCAAGCTCCTACCCTAAGACATTCTGCCCTACTGGTATTGGGTACGAACTCGGCTTTGGGATAATTAAAAGCTCCCCCAGTGATTTTAGTGTGCAGCAAAAATTGAGAACCACTGAAATGTGGTATACCTGGGAAATCTATATGGGAAATTAGTAGATGAGGGATTGGAAAAAGACAGTATAGCTCAAGGTATTGAGATGATAGAATTGTTTTCATTGCGGTCATCTCCTGGTCAGTTGATATAGGAATGGGAAAATGGACTTAACTTTACTACTTCTTGCCCTGAAACAATTTCTTTTTTGAAGATACAGCTACAAAATCTCCTCTGTACATATTTGTGTCTTTTTAATAGGTAGAAAGAAAACCACTTTAGGGATAGAAATATCATCTAGGAAAGACAGTGAATCCTGGAAAAGAGTGCAAAGAATGTGTCTCTACACAACAAAAACAGAAGCAAAATTTAAGACCATGAAAACGAGCAAATAACTAATTTTTATTTTACAAAAGCTTTCTTTCTGGGTTTGCTTTCAGGATTCAGACTGTTCTGTTTTTGGATAGGTGTTGTATAATGCCACAAAGATATAAGTGCACAATTAGTTTCTGATGAATTTTCCAATTAACACATTTTGAATTGTACACCATCTTGCAGAAACATCTACATTGTATAAATAGAAGTATATCTATGTATGGTAACATGTTCACTGTTTCCTACCAAGATGTCCAACTACCTGAACTATACAAGATTCTATACTAAGTTTACAGGAAAAGAGGCAAACCCTGTTACAATGTTTATCCTTAACTGAGGCAACTAGACCTGCCCCTACATTCCAGAGTATTACCCTCCAGAAAAACAGAGTTGAAACTGGGTCCATACTTTAACTGGTTGTGACAGCCTGGGAGAAAACATCGGTAATGCTTACAATCAATAAGAGTTAAAATTTAGATATCAGGCACTTCACATATCTACATTAAAAAGAAAGAAAATCTCAGAGCGGAAAAAAAAATTATCAAAAGCTATGATGAGCCAATTGTCAAAAGAGGAAGCCAAAATAGGTAATGAGCAATCCTCAACCTCATAAGTAGTCAAATAAATGAAAAATATATCCACAAAGAGCTATTCAGTTTATTTATTTATTTTGTTTTTGTTTATTTGTCTTATTTTTCTTTCTTTCTTTCTTTCTTTTCATTTTTTATTTTTACTGGGTGGTCCCAGGGATTGAACCCAGGTCTCTCCATATGGGAGATGGACACCCAACAATTTGAGCCATATCCACCCCTCTAGCTATCAGTTTATAACTATCAAAGTATAAAAAATTAGAAAACAAATTTATGTAAAATCCTGGTAAAAGTGTTAGTGTACATGAAAATTAGTCTAATTATACTGGAGAGTAATCTGAAAGTATTTGGTGAAATGAAGAATGAATATACTACAGGATTAGGGGAAGATTGCAGAGTAGGAAGCTCCAAGAATCACTCTCTCCACCAAACCAACTATTGAACTGGCAGTAACTGTCTGACTCAACTATTTTGAAGCTCCAGAGTCTAGTGAAATACTGTGCAGTATCCAAGGAGAAGCAGGAGGAAGAGCCTGGTAAATTGCAAAAAGTTCTGGTGAGCTCCACCCTCCCTGAAGTAACTACATTCCCCTTTCCCCAAGCCTTGTAGCAGGCAGTAATGCCTGCTCGACCCCAGCCGAGACTGGGTCTCGGGCTCCTGGAACAGCTTGCTGGTACCAGGGCAGGACTTAAAGACCTAGTCCTCCAACCTCTGGGAGTGTGTTTTGATCCCTGATTACTCACTGCCTTTGATCAACTAATTCAGATCACTGGGGGATGGCTAGGACAAAGTCTGCACAGGATTCTTAAAGACAGTAACCTTCGTCAAAACTACAGAAAACAGTTAAAAGACTGCATTGACTGGACATGATGAATCAAGAAAATGCAACTTCAAAATCTGGAAGATGACTTCCAGAAAGATGGCAAAGTAGAGAGACACAGGACTCACTTCTCTCCCAGAAAAATGGCTAGAGGACAGACAGAAATGGTCTGGGAAAAAATATTCTAGAGTTTAGGACATAAGAGGAAAGCTG
Organism: Tolypeutes matacus; assembly: GCA_026826555.1. Classification (NCBI taxonomy): domain Eukaryota; kingdom Metazoa; phylum Chordata; class Mammalia; order Cingulata; family Chlamyphoridae; genus Tolypeutes; species Tolypeutes matacus. The sequence continues at coordinate 117,546 of JAKSZT010000142.1, read as the reverse complement.
GACAATACCCAGAAGAGACAGAGGCACAGGAAAAGAATCTCAATGGAAAGACTGTGAGAGGAAGCTGCAGCCACCAGTGCCCTTCCCCCTACACTGGAGCAGACAGCTTTGAGTTCTCCTGCCTCTGGCTAGCAGCTAAGGACAGAGGGAGCCACAGGGGTACACCTCCCCAGGAAATGGAAGAGAGAAGGATGCAACCTAAGGCTGATTCAGCTTTTAACCAACAAATTTGGTCTGCTGTGTCCCACGTGAACTTCCTGGCTGGGTGGGCTATGCCACTGTTTGCCTTGGGAGCCAGCAAGAGACGAAAGAGATCTGACCCTCTCAATAACCTTCCCTACTGACCAGGACTGGTTGCTGAGGATGCAGAGGGGAATGGCATTATTTCCTTCCCAGGAAAAAGGAGGGGGCTGCCAGCAAAAGTTGGAGAACAATGTCTGCGAAAGTTTGAAGTGCAAGGCTCTGAATAGGCTCCAGGTAGGATCCTCTGCCACACTGTTGCTGTCAGTGTTGCAGTGAACACACTTTGAACAGGCTTTGAACTAAGAAGGTTGCCAAAGAGTACAATCTGCTAGCAGAACAAGAAAGTGCATGTGAAGAAATTAAAAGTAAATGAATAAGAGAGGCTTTTTCTAGTCTATACCCTCCCACCCCAAGATCCTTGAAAGTAAGTATGCAACGCATTATTGGGTCCATGGCCCAGATTTGAGCAACTAACAGGAAAAACTTAAGGACTTCGAACAAGTTGAACCAAGAATAAAAGAATGATAGTAACACAGCCTCCTGCCACTAAATCCCTATCAAAGAGAGGGAAATTGAGCATCAGAGTAAACTCACCATCATAATCAGATGCCTAGACATCAGCAAAAAATTACAAGCCATACTAAGAAAATGGAAAAATGGCACAAGCAAAAGAATATATCAGAACCCCAGATGAGACATATGATTTGAGACAACTAATCAATGATGTTAAAGCAAATCTCCAAAATCAAATCAGTGAATTGAAAGACAATATGGCTAAAGTGATAAAGGGCATCAAGAAGACACTGGGTGAACACAAAGAAGAATTTGAAAACCTGAATTGAAAAAATAACAGAGCTCATCGGAACAAAAGACACAATAGGTGAGATCAAAAACACATCAGAAATGTAAATCAAAACCACAATGAGATATCATCTTACACCCATGAGACTGGCAGCTATTAAAAAAACAGAGGACTACAAGTGTTGGAGAGGATGTGGAGGAATGGGAACCGTTATCCACTGCTGGTGGGAATGTAGAATGGTGCAGCCATTGTGGAGGACAGTTTTGCGATTCCTCAGGAACATAACTATAGAACTGCCATATGATCCAGCAATCCCACCGCTGAGTATATACCCAGAAGAACTGAAAACAGGGACACAAACAGATATATGCATACCAATGTTCATAGTGGCATTATTCATTATTGCCAAAAGTTGGAAACAACTCAAATGCCCATTAACAGATGAATGGATAAACAAAATGTGGTATATACATACAATTGAATATTACTCAGCTGTAAGAAGAAATGCAGTATTAACACACAGAATAACATGGATGAGTCTTGAAGACCTTAGGTTGAGTGAAGCAAGCCAGGCACTGAAGGATAAATATTACATGACTTCACTGATATGAATTAAGCAAATTGAGCAGACTCACAGAGCTAGTCTGGAAGATAGGTTTACAGGAGACAGAAAGGGAGAAGAAGGTTCTGAGGCAATGCCCATATGGGTAAGATCTATGATAAGGTGGAAAGGTGTAGTTGTGCAGTGGTTGGGCATAACAGTGGTATAGTGATGCTATTGGGCTGGGCGGTGCTGGTCTGTGAGGGGGGGTAGGTTGGGGAGGGTGGGCTGGACTGTCCATGGAACTGGGGAGAGGGTTCAGGGAGGGAGCAGGTGAACTATGGGTATTTGTGGGTATGTGGTTGAAACTACAACATTGGGAATGTCCTTTTGGAAAATATGGCAGGGGAGGGTTACTGGTTTAAGGTGCTGGATATGGGGTGCGTGCAGGACAGGGCACACCTGGGGCAGGCTTCTAGGGAGTGTGTAGTGTTCATCTTGTCATAGTGTGTTGTATCAGTGGGTGGAGTCTCACATAATAAGCAGGAAGGTGTTGAACTCCCATCCTGGGGAGTCCTGATATAATTTCAAATAGAAAGGCGGGAGTCTCTTGACAGCACAGGCATTGCCTAGTAAGGGAGGATAGGCCAGTATTTCAAGCCTTCAATGTTGTTGCAAGTAACTATGAATCTTGTCCTTTAATGAGTTAATCTTTTTGGTTACAGTGGGTCCCGAGGTGAAGAGGAGGGAAGAATAGAACATGGGGCATTTTGGGGATGATGGAATTGCTCTATCTGATCTTGTAATGATGGATACAGACCACGTTAAACTTCATCAAAATTTATAAAAGTATATCATCCAAAATGTTAACCATAATGTAAATCACTGACAATGGTTAGTAGTAAAGTTTGAATATTCGTACATCAATTGTAACAAATGTACCATCCACATGTAAAATGTTTTTAATAGGGGAAAAGAGAAAAGGGGGAAGATGTTGGGTATATGGGAATCACTTATCTTCTGTACATGACTTTTCTGTAAACTAAAGCTTTTTTGAAGACAAAATGAAAAAAATAAGATACTGGGGGAATAAATGGAAGAAAATGTTGCTGTACATACAAGACAACAGATCTTACAGTGATGAAAGACATAATGCCAAAATTAATTTTTTTAATTTTTTATTTTTTTATTATTTCAAACTTTAAAAAATTTTTGTATTTTATTCATTGTTTTTAAAACTATTATTATATAATTTTCCTATTAATTATATTTGGTTATTTTGTTGGCTTCAATTTTGAAGAAGTTTTGGATCACAGAAGGGGTACAACTGTAGCAGGGGAGGATCATTGGTGCGGGGTGGGGTGTCAGAGATGGGGAATGCATGGCAGGAAGTTCACCTGGGGCATATCTATAAGTCATATGGATGTGTTTAAGTGTTCATGGGACATTGTTACAGTGGGTAGAGATTCACACAATAATATCAAATTCCTATCCTGGAGAGTTCTGCCATATTCTCTAATGGGACAGCAAGAATCCCCTGAGTACAGAAGCAATGACTAGTGAAGGAAGATGGACCATGGACAGGCCCTTAAGAGTAATAATTGTATTTGTGAAACTTTACTTTTGAAATTCGAACTTAGCCTAGTATTATACGATGCCTAAGAGTTACCTCCTGAGAGCCTCCTTGTTGCTCAAATGTGGCCTCTCTCTAAGCCAAACTCAGCAAATAAATGCATTACCTTCCTGCCAGTGTGGGACATGACTCCTGGGGATGAAATTCCCTGGCACTGAGGGATTACAACCAAGCACCAACTAGCAATGCAACTGGAAAAAGACCTTGACCAAAAGAGGGAAAATGAGTTTACATGGCTAAGAGACTTCAAAGTGAGTCGGGAGGTCATTCTAGAGGTTATGCTTTTGCACATCTCAGCAGGATCTCATTTACTGCCACAGTAAATATTGTCTCAAATACCAGGGCTCCTGAGGGCTATGGAGACATCCAGATACTACAGGCAGGGCTGAAAGCTCAGGAGTTTGGCATCCTGTCAGTGGGCCCTACTTTGATATTTATGCTTCCCAGTGTGACATAGTTGGGCTCAGTTGTGGTTTGCCTACACATGGTTCTTCCGCCCCTTCTATTTGAACCTATAGTTAGTACTAGAGTTGATAGTTGTATGTCCAAGAAACTTAAATCTTTGAGCTGTCCATGTACCAGTCAGGCCCTGAATCTCAACAAATTTACAATACCTACTCTCCAGTTCATTGGACTCACCCAGGACAACTATCAAGGAGATGATGATGGACAATGACCATCTCAAGGAACAGAGAGAGTCTGCAACTTCAAGCAAAATAGTTCCATCCATCTGCCCCATGGGACCCAAGCCCCTCTCAATTAGAGATGATGTGGGCATCACCATCCCAGAATCCTCAGGACTGGGGAATGAACAATGGACTAGAGTAAAAGTAACTTACTGTTATTCTACTATAAACTTATTGTGATTATAGCAATGGAAGAACTTTTATCATTGATGTGGAGGTAGTGGCTACGGGAGGTTCTGAGGGGAGAGAGAGAAAAATATGTGTAATTTGGGGGCATTTTAGGGACTTGGGAATTGTCCTGAATGGCATTGTAATGACAGATACCAGCCATTATATATCTTGTAATAACTTACAAAAATGTGCGGGAGAGAGTGTAAACTGCAATGTAAACCATAATCCATGCTTAGTGGCAATGTTCCAAAATGTGTTCATCAATTTTATCAAATGTACCACACTAATGAAGGATGCTTTTAATGTGGGAAAATGTGCGAGGGGTAGGGAGTGGGGCATATGGGAATCCTGTGTCGTTTTTATGTAACATTTATGTAATCTATGTATCTATTTTTTTTAATTAAAAAGTATATTTAAAAAAGCACATTAGATGTTTTTAACGAATTTAAGGCAAAAAAAATTTTAAGGCCGGGGGAAATGTGTGCACATCCTGCAAAGTGAAACAAGAAGACTCAAAATGAAAGTCCCAAAGAGTCAACGTTTTTGCATAGAACACTTTGGGTAGAAGGAAAAAAACACACAGATTTTTAAAACTCAATCAATGGTGGGGAAAAAAAAAAAAAAAACAACCTTAAACAGCATACCTCAATCAGAAAAAGTCCAAACAGACATACTCAAAGACACAAACTACTCAGAATGTCAAACATCAAAAATAAAGAGAAAATTCTGAGAGCAGCAAGGGTGAAACAAATCATCACATAAAAGAGATACCCAGTAAGACTTAGTACAGATTTCTCATCAGAAACCATGGAAGCAAGAAGAAAGTGGTATGATATAATTAGGATAATGAAAGAGAAAAATTGCCAGCTAAGACTTCTCTATCAGTCAAAATTGTCCTTCAAATATGAAGGTGAGTTTTAAATTATTCGCAAATAAACAGAAACTAAGAGAGTTCACATACACAAAAAAAGAATCCACCTTTGCAGTAAGTAATAAAGAGAGCCTTATAATCCAAAAAAAAAAAAAAGACAAGAGAGAGAGACTTGGAAGAGAGTGTAGAAGGCAAGACTAGCAGAAAGGATAACCAAAAGAATAAAAAGACAGATAAAAATAAGACATGACATATGAAAGCCAAAGAATAAAATGGTGTAAGTAAATAATGCATTTACAGTAAAGTCATTGAATGTGAATGGATTAAACTCCCCAGTCAAAAGATATAAGCTGACAAAATGGATAAAAAATTTAAAAAAAAAACATGAGCCATCCATATGCTGCCCATAAAAGAATCACCTTAGACCCAGGGATACAAACAGGTTGAAAGTGAAAGGCTGGAAAAAGATACCCCATGCAAACAATAACCGAAAAAGAGCAGGGGTAGCTTTAAAATTGCTGGACAAAATAGACTTTAAATGCAAAAAAATTATAAGATACAGAAGATATATATTAATAAAAGGGACAATCCACCAGGAAGAAATAATCCACCAGAAATAAATATCTATGCACCTAACCAGGGTGCCCCAAAATACAGGAGACAAACTCTGGCAAAACTGAAGGAAGAAAGAGATGTCTCTACAATAATAGTTGGAGACTTCAACACACCACTCACAATATTAGATAGAACAACTAGACAGAAGATCAACAAGGAAACAGAGAACTTGAACAATATGATAAATGAGCTAGACCTAACAGACATATACAGAGCATTGCATCTCAAATCAGTAGGTTAGCTTTGCGCAGTGGCAGTATCGTAGCCAATGAGGTTTATCCGAGGCGCGATTATTGCTAATTGAAAACTTTTCAAATCAGTAGGTTATACATTCTTCTCAAGTGCTCATGGATATTTCTCCAAGATAGACCATGTGTTGGGTCACAAAGTAGATCTCAATAAATACTAAAAACTTGAAATTATACAAAGCACCTTCTCAGATAATAACGGAATGAAACTAGAAATCAATAATATATGGGAAAGGGGAAATTTTGCAAATGTGTGGAAGCTAAAAAGCACACTCCTAAACAATCAGTGGGTCAAAGAAGAAACTGTAAGAGAAATTATTAAATATATTGAGATGAATGAAAAAGAGAACACAACTTATCAAAACTTATGGGATATAGCAAAGGCAGTGCTGAGAGGGAAACTGATAGACCTAAACTCCTATATTAAAAAAAAGAAGAAAGAGCTAAAATCAAAAATTTAATGGAACAACTAGAGGAACTAGAAAAAAAAAAACAGCAAATCATTCCCAAAGCAAGCAGAAGGAAAAAAATAATGAAGATTAGAGCAGAAATAAATGAAATTGAGAGCAAGAAGAGAGAGAGAGAGAAAATCAAGAAAAGCAAAAGCTGGTTCTTTGAAAGACCAATAAAATTGACAAACCCTTAGCTAGACTAACAAAGGGAAAAAGAGAGAAGATGCAAATAAATAAAATCATAAGTGAAAGGGGGAAGTTATGACTGACCCCACAGAAATAAAAAGGATTGTAAGAGGATATTATAAGAAATTGTATTCCAACAAACTAGACAACTTAGGTGAAATGAACAAATTCCTAGAAATGCACATACAACCTACATTGACTCTACTAGAAATACAAGAACCCAAGAAACCAATTACATTTAAAGATATTGAACCAGTCATCAAAAATCTCCCAACCAAGAAAACTCCAGGACCAGACAGCTTCACAGGTGAATTATACCTAGTATTTTAAGAAGAATTAGTACCTATCCTGTTTAAACTCTTCCAAAAAATTGAAGAGGAGGGGAAATTATCTAACACATTTTATGAAGCCAACATCACCCTAATACCAAACCCAGAGAAAGATACTGCAAAAAAGAAATTACAGACCAATTTCTCTAAAGATCATAGATACAAAAATTCTCAACAAAATACTTGCAAATAGATTCCAACAGCATAGCAAAAGAATTATACACCAAGTGGGATTTATTCCTGGTATGCAAGGGTGGTTCAACATAAGAAAATCAGGGAAGCGGCTGTGGCTCAATCAGTAGGGCTCCCATTTACCATGTGGGAGGCCCCAGGTTCGGTTCCCGAGGCCTCCTGGTGAAGGCAAGCCTGCCCGCACGGCGTGGTTAGCTGACCCAGCGAGCACGAGCAGCAAGGGGGGGATAAATGAATAAATAAATAAAATCTTTAAAAAAAAAATACAATATTAAAAAAAAAAAAGAAAAAATCAATTAACCTAACACACCACATATAATAATTGAAGGGTAAAAAAAACCACATGATCATCATAATCGTGCAGAAAAGGCATTCGACAAAATCCAGCATCCTTTCTTGATAAAAACACTTTGAAAGAGAGGAATAGAGGAAAATTCCTCATTATGATAAATGGCTTATATGAAAAACCCACAGCCAACATCATACTTAATGGGGAAGTGTTGAAAGCTTTCCCTCTAAGATAGGGAACAAGACAAGGATAACCACTGTTATTCAATATTATGCTATAAGTTCTAGCTAGAGCAATTAGACAAGGAAAAAAATGTCATCCAAATTGAAAAAGAGGAAGTAAAACTATCACTATTTGCAGATGACATGATCCTATATTTAGAAAATTTTGAAATGTCTACAACTAAGCTAGTTGAGCTAATAAACAAGTTCAGCAAACTGGCAGGATACAAAATCAACACACAAAAATCTGTAATGTTTCTGTCCATTAGTATTGAACAATCTGAGGAGCAAATGAGGGGGAAAAATTCCATTTACATAGCTAAAAAAAAGACTCAAATACCTATGAACAAATTTAACCAAAGATGTACAGGACCTATATTCAGAAAGTTACAAAGCAATGCTAAAAGAAATCAAAGAAGACCTAATCAAATGGAAAGACATTCTGTGTTCATGGATTGGAAGAATAAATATCGTGAAGATGTCAACCCTACCCAAACTGATTTATAGATTCAAAGCAGTACCAATCAAAATTCTAATAGTATATTTTACAGAAATAGAAAAGGCAAATACCAAATTTATTTGGAAGGGAAAGCACACGTGAATAGCTAAAAGCATCCTAAAGAAGAAGAGCAATGTGGGAGGACTTTCATTTCTTGACTTTGAAGCATATTACAAAGCTATAGTGGTCAAAACAGCATGGTATTGGCATAAAGATAGACACACTGATCAGTGGCATAGAATTGAGAGTCCAGAAATAAGCCCTCGCCTTTATGGCCAACTGGTTGCTGACAAACCTACCAAGTCCATGTTACTGGGACAAAACAGTCTCTTCAACAAATGGTGCTAGGAGAACTGGATATCCACAACAAAAAGAATGAAAGTGGACCCCTATCTCACTTTCTATGCAAGAATCAACTCAAAATGGATCAAAGACCTAAATATAAAAGCCAGGATCATAAAGGTACTAGAAGAACAGGAAGGGAAATATCTTTAAGATCTTGTGGTAGATGGTGGTTTCTTGGATCTTACACCCAAAGCAAGAGCAACAAAAGAGAAAATAAATAAATGGGACCTCCTCAAAATTAAACACTTTTGCACCTCAAAGGACTTTGTCAAAAGGGTGAAAAAGCAGCCCACTCAATGGGAGAAAATATTTGGAAATCACATATCTGAAAAGGGTTTAATATCCATGATATACAAAGAGATACTGCAACTGAACAATAAAAAGACAAACGACCTGATTAAAAAATGGACAAAAGACTTGAAAAGACAAATGTATATGAAGAAAAGAGGGTGGAGGGGCAAAAAAGATGAAATACAGGTGGCAAAAAAATGCATGAAAAAATGTTCAACTTCAATATCAATGGGGAAGTGCAAGTCAAAGCTACAATGAGATATCATCTCACACCTACTAGAATGGCCACTATTAAAAAGAAGAAAACTACAAATGTTGGAAAGGGTGTGGAGAGATAAGAATGCTTATTCACTGTTGGTGGAAATGTAGAATGGTACAGCTACTGTGGAGGACTGTTTGGTAGTTCATAAGGAAGTTGAATATAGATTTGCCACATGACTCAGCAATACCACTATTAGGTATATACCCAGAAGAAATAAGAGCAGTGATACGAACAGATATCTGCACACTGATGTTCATAGTGGCATTACTCACAATTGTCAAAAGATAGAAACAACCTAGGTATTCATCAACTGATGAATGGATAAACTGTAGTGTATACACACAATGGAATATTATGCAGCTGTAAGAAGAAATAAAGTTGTGAAGCTTATGACAACATAGATGAACCTGAAGGACAGTATGTTGAATGAAACAAGCCAGACACAAAAGGACAAATACTCTATGATTGCACTATTATGAACTAAACATATTGTGTAAATTCATGGAGTTAATAACTAAAATATAGGTCATCAGGAAATAGAATGAGATTAAAGAAAGTAAAATTGACGGTTAATCTGTGCAGAACTGGCAAAATGGTTGTTTGTTAATCTTTGGAAATGAATAGAAAAGGTGAGGGGGACGGATGTGGCTCAAATGGTTGGGCGTCCGTCTCCCATATGGAGGGACCCAGGTTCGATCCCCGGGACCTCCCGGTAAAATAAAATAAAAAATAAAAAAAATAAAAAAAGGTGAAAGCACATCATAGTGTTTGTAACTAGCAGTGCTATTATATGGATATGACCATGGTTGAAAGGGAAATTCTAAATCATGTATATTACTAGAAGGAAAGCTAAAAAATGTAACATGGGACTGTATAGCATAGTAAAACCTCACATGAAATATGAATATGGATAATATTGCATATATAAGACTTTTTTCTTTGAAACTGATCAAATGTATATTAATGTTACAAGATGTTAATATCAGGCAAAAAAACATATAAACATTATGCTAAGTGAAAGAAACCAGTGCAAAGTACTACATATTGTATGAATCCATTTATATTAAATATAAATCAATTTGTAAAGATGGAATTAGATTAGTGGTTATATAGGGCTGGAGACAGATGGAGGGATTGAAGTGACTGCTTAGGGGTGTAGAGTTTTCTTTTTGGAGTAATGAATTTGTTCTAAAAACTTTCGTGGTGATGAATGCACAATGCCATGGTTGTGCTAAAAGCCATTGACTGTACACTTTGGATAGATTGTATAGTGTGTGAATATATCTCAGTAAAACTGCTTTAAGGGGAAAGGATATGGCTCAAGCAATTGGGGTCCTGCCTCCTACATGGGAGGTCCCTGGTTTGGTTTCTGGTGCCTCCTAAAGAAGACGAGCAAAAACTGCAACAAGCAGATGCTGCAACCAGCAGATGCTGCAACCAGCAGATGCTGCAACCAGCAGATGCCACAATGAGCAGACACCACCACCAGCAGATGCCACAACAAGCAGACACCACAACGAGCAGATGCCACAACCAGCAAATGACGCAACCAGCAGGGAGCAGAAGTGGCTTAAGCAGGTGGGCATTTGCCTCCCACGTGGGAGGTCCTGGGTTTGGTTCCCGGTGCCTCCTAAAGAAGATTAGCAGACAATAAGCAGACAGATGAGGGAGCCATCTCGGGGGGAGGAGGCAATAAAACAACTGCTTTAAAAGAGAAATGAAAGGGGGGACATTACTACCAGCCCACAGAAACAGAGATATAGAGGATACTATGAACAATTGTACACCAACAAACTAGATAACCTACGTGAAATGGACACATTTCTAGAAACACACAAACTATCTACACTGACTCAACAAGAAATAGATCATAGCTAACCAATAACTAGTAAGGAGACTGACTCAGTAATCAGAAACCTCCCAATAAGAAAAACTCAGGATCAGATAACTTTATAGGGAATTTTACCAAACATTCCAAGAATTAACACCAATCCTCCTCAAACTCTTCCCAAAAAAATTGAAGAGGAGGGAGCACTCATTAACTCACCCTCTGAGGCCAGACAAAGACACCTTAAGAAAACTACAGGTCAATATGCCTTTTCTTTTATGTTTATAGTGCTATGCACTGATTCTTAAAGATCCTGACGGGATCCCTACAAACAACAAACCTGTTGAATGAGCTGAACTATAAAGAAGTTAGAAGGTTATTCCTGTCTTATGTAACAGTTCAAGGTGAGCACTCTAGGTTCTGTTCACAGATTCATCCAGAAGTTCAGGGTCATTCAAATATACATTTTCAAAAAAGAAAACCAAACACTATTTTTTAAAAGAAAATATCTAAGAACTAACTCAACTGTACTGTGAACTGAAAGGCACAGAAATAGGGAGATGATAAATGTCCTTTAATGGTAAATTCATACCCCAGTCCATATCTGCTCTAACCATCCTGTTCCTTGAACAAATCAGGCAGGCTTCGACTTTAAAGTGTTTGCTCTGACTTTTCCCTCTCTCTGGAACACTCTTCTCTCACAAATGCATGGCACACTCTCTCTCCTCCTTCAAGAGTTTACTCAATGAAACCTACCCAGACCAACCCACTTAAAATTGCAACTCTCACACACTTTTCACCCAAACTTCCCTGTCCCACCTTTTCTTTTCTATAGCATGGCACTTAATATATAATTTACATTAATATTTTGTTTGTTGTTTACAGTCTTTCCTCTTCCCCTACTACAATCCCAAATGTAAGCCTCTCACAAGGACAGCACCCTGAATGAGCAGCAGCTTACCCTGAGGAAGAAAACATTTTCAATTCCTCATCCCTAGCCCAGGAGTCTGACTTAGAACATTAGTGAAAAAGACTCTGTAGCACAACACTAAGTGATGTTTAAATGCCTTCCAAATAAGAACTTGGGAAATGTGTCCTAAGATTATTAAGAAATAGGGAGATGGATGAAAAAGAAATGAGGAGAAGAAGTAACTCTGTGCTCACTTTTTTGGCCGAATGTAGCTTACAACAGTGCCGATTTTGTGTTATGGGCCATTTTAGACCCAAGTAGTCCAAAATTTTTGTAGTTTCCATAATTCTACAGATTAGGGACTTGGAGCCAATGGCCTTGGAGATTGTTTACAGAACTGTGTCATCGAAAAAATGAAAATTGCCAAAAGAAAAGTAGCTTATTACATTCAAACACATAAATTCCTTGGACCTGCTGATAAGGGAAAGTTGGGGATCTTTAGAAGAATAGTCTCAAATAACACAATTTATTATAGTTAGCATATTCATTATTGGAATATCTCTATTGATCTAATGATAAATTAATCTAATGCCCTTAACCAGCCAAAGCTCTCTTCCTTTTCCATTATATTTTCTGAATATACTTTATTATTTTTGTTGGCTTTTATGTAAATTCCTAGGTTATATATATCCTAATACACAATGGAGTTTGAAAAGAGAAAAAAAATCTAAAGAGATTATTGTTAAATATTTCTTAAAGACTTGGTAGTGACATAAAATCCTAAGTTCATGTTAATGAAGTCTTGGGTCATCAGTTCAGCACTGGTATGGTGCTCTAAGTTGTCATGCTTCTTCTATCCCAGCATGTGGCTTCCATCCCTAGCCATCATGTCTGCATTCCAGCTAGCAGGGAGAAGAAGGTACAAAAAGTAGCATGACCCTGCTTTCCATGGACACAACTTCCAAAATTTCACATGCCGTTTTCATTTACCTTTCATTGGCGATAACTTGGTCATATAGTCACATTCAACTGCAAGGGAGACTGGGAGATTTAGGGTTTATTCTGGTTGGGCATATGCCCAGATAAAATTCTAGAGTTCTACTATTAATGACAAAGGGATGTAAAAACACTGGGGGACAATTACACATATTTTTCCTAGTTGTGTTTCATAGAACATTGTTCTGCATAATATTAATGTGTATGCATCAAGAAAAATAGTTTCATGATCAGAAGTTTGAGAAATTCTTAATTATGTTCCTCCCCTTGGAGATTCGTAAGAATCACAAAGTACAAGACTCTGAGAAGCCCTGCAATATAGAAACTTGCCTAATTTAATTTAATTCAGGATTTTACAAATTGATTTCAGCATGGAATTTCTTTTGAAGGACACCAATATTACCATTCTAAGCAAAAGGGTTCCACAGAATATCAGTTGTTTGGGAAATGCTGCAAGGGGCTAGAAACCATAGATGGAAAACAAGGATCTGGGCATATAAGTGGGAAAAAAGTAACAATAAGAAAATGTACCTGAATGTCCCCACATTTTTAGATTTGGGAGATTGCCGTCTTTAATATCCATATAAGAATAACCCAAGTCCCATCCTTCATTATTGTTAGAATTCTGCTTCCCTTCCAAAAATGTTTTGCAGGTTCCCTCAGGGTGCTTTTATCTCTTGTTCAAAAAATGCTCCAGACTTTCCTGCTCATCCTGGCTTCTCGTAACTGTTCCACGGAGCTGCAGCTGTCTCTGGCTTGCTTCAACCTATTCCTAAAGCCAAGATACATGCCTGCATTTTATTCTGACACTAAGCACAAGGATTTAGGGTTTAACAGAAATTTCTGAAAACATTGAAATACAGATTAAAAAAATTTAATGATTCACATATCTACTACTCCGAGCATCCATCAGCAGGAAACTCACAGGGATTCCTTTTAAAATTGTCCATGTTGTGAGGTTTGCTTATTTCCCTTATCATCCCTTTATCATTCCCCAAGTCCTGGGCTCTCCACTCCCTGTCTATAGTAATGCCCACAGAGTTTCCATGGAGGAAGGCCTAGGAGTCAGTACTCATGCCAGAAGGGGATACAGACACTTTTTTAAGATGAAATTTTCTGTGTGCTGTACAAAAAATTAAGTCAATATCAATTGTCTGTATCAAAGAATGGGAATGGTTTGAGGTCCTAGAGTACATTTGATCCTTAGCCCCTTATCACCAGCTCTCAACCACTCTTTAGTCTGAGATTGCCTGGCTTCAAGAGTTAAAAAAAAAAGGGGGGGGGGGTGTAGTTCTACATGAAATCCATGAAAGTTGCTTGTCTGTTAATTAAAATACAGAAACCTGGGCCTTACTCCAAACCCATTGAATCAAAGTCTCTGGAGGTGAAGCCCTGGAATCTGAATTTGTAATTAGTAGCCCATCTCTGGTGATTATAATGTACCCTGAGAGTTCAGGAATATCAAATTAGTAAACAGCATAATAATTTTGAAGCAGTTGTGCTCATCCCACAATATATAAATCCAATTTATATATTGTTATATGGGGTAATCAATACCCCAACGTGAACTGCTGCATCTGTTTTACTGCCCTGGTTCAGAACTTCTGCAAGAAAAAGGATATGTACTTGCCTCATATGAAATGAACAAAACAGCTCACCAAAGTGCTCACCAAGGCTTCTGGTTGACCAAGATGGCATCCTAAGATGCTCTAGGGTGCCATTCCACCACAGAATCTTTAAACAACTAGTAAAACTGGCAGAGCCACCTTCCTCAAAACTTTTGAAAATAGGCAAGTGCAAAATCAAGAAAACTCAGCTTTAAAATTAATCAGAGAAGTGATATCCTAGGTAGCCTTCCCTCAACCCCTTCCTGGCATAGTATGGAACCAGCCTGTGCTCCCATTGTGGGTCCTGGCCCAATTTCAGAGGGAGCAAAGTAACCGTTTTGTGATACTAGGGTGCCTTCATGCCCATGCAAATCTGTCAGGTGTTGGTCTGAAAGACTGGAGTAGGAAATTCATCTGGAGCTTGCCATTCCAGAATTTGCCCTGCAGACAGAAGAAGCTAAAGCAATGTAAGAAACAACTAAATTGAAGTGGTGAGGGGCAAATGATTACCTGCTTTAAGCCACACAATACCACATCCTGGACGGGAAGAAAATACAGAGAGTACATTTGAATTCCTGTAAATGAGGGAATTTCCAAGGTCAAGAAGAAGCCCAAACCCAGGAAAAGACATAGACTGAGAAAAGATGGAGAGGACCCGGCAGTTCACATTTGCTTTGGGCTGATCCTGATAGGAAGGTCACACTCTGAAGGAAGGCACCAGCCAAGGCAGAACTAATTTCACTAGCTGGATATAAACTTAAGGAACACACAGCTCAGGGACAAAATCCCACCATTAACACCTAAAAATATTAAAGTGTGCAAGAAAAGATTGTAAGACAAACAAAGAAACAGTCAATGATGTCCTATCCAAAGAAGCAAGATAAAAATCCAGAAACTATCAGCAATGAGACCAGACTTTAGACTTAACAGACAGAGACTTTTCTAAAAATGATCTTCAGGATGCTTAGGGAGATAAAAGAAAACACAGAGAAAGAGCTAAAGGGCATAAGGAAAACAAACAGAAATACTGGAGTTGAAGAACACAATTACTGAAAAGAAAATTCCCTAGAGGGTTTAAACAGCAGATTAGAGCTAGCAGAAAAAAGACTCAGTAAACTCAAAAACAAAGGAATTGGTAGGATCAATGTGGAGAGCACAAAGGAAAAATAATTTAAAAAGCAAACAGAGACTTCCAGGAAAATGGTGGACTAGTAAGACACGGGAATCTCTTCTCCAGAAAAATAGCTAGAGGACAAGCTGAAATAGCCCTGAAATAGATCTTCTAGGGTTTAGGACAGCAGGTGAAGGCTGCACACCACCCAGAGGAGAGAGGGTCAGAAGAGGGAAATCGCAACAACGGAACCGAACTGATTGTTGAGGATTCAGAAGGGAGTGGAAATATTTCCTAGCTGGGAAAAGGGGGGCGCTATGAGAGAAGTCTGGAGAACTGTCTCAGAAAGTTTGAATCACAGGGCTCTTAGACACCAGACAGGAAGCTCTATCACAATGATCTGATCTGTGTCACAACAAATTCGCTCCGACCAGGCATTGAATTGAGAGCTGCCAACAAGCGCCATCTCCTGGCAGACCAAGGAAGTGCACATAAGAAAATTAGAAAGTAAGAGAGGTTTATCCTCCTGGCCTCTATAGCCTCCCTGCCCAAGGCCCTAGGAAACGACTCTACACACAATTACTGGGTCCACTGCCCAGTTTGAGCAACCAGCAGAACAATCCTAACAATCAAGGTTGAGCCAAAAATCAAAGAGCGGTGGTAATTCACAGCCTCCTGCCACTAAAACCCCATAAAAGAGAAAGAGATAGAGCATCTAAGTAAAATACAAACTAACCAGATGCCTAAGCACCAGCAAAAAATTATGAGCCATACTAAGAAAATAGAAGACATGGCCCAAGAAAAGGAAAACCGCAAAGTCCCAGAAGAGATGCAGAATTTGAGAGAACTAATCAGTGAGATGAGCACACATTTCCAAAATCAAATTAATGAGATGAAAGAGAATATAGTTAAAGAGATCAATGACATCAAGAAGTCATTGAGTGAACGCAAAGAAGAATTTGAAATCATGAACAGAAAAGTAATGGAGTTCATGGGGATGAAAGACACAATACGTGAAGTCAAAAATATATTTGAGGGGGAAGCAGCTGTGGCTCAATCAGTGGGGCTCACGTTTACCATGTGGGAGGCCCCGGGGGGCGGGCCCGCCCGCATGGCGAGGTTGGCTGACTCGGCGAGCATGGGCAGCAAGGGAGGGATAAATGAATAAATAAATAAAATCTTAAAAAAAAAAAAAAAAATATATATATATATATATATTTGAGGGATACAACAGCAGACTTGAAATGATAGAACAAAGAATAAGTGATACCAAAGACAGAGCAGCTAAAATTGAAGAGAGAAAAGAACAGAGAGAGAAAAGAATGGAAAAAAATGAGCGGGGGCTCAGAGAGTTGAATGACAACACAAAACGCAACAACATACATGTCATGGGAGTTCCAGAAGGAGAAGAGAAAGGAAAAGGGGCAGAAAGAGTATTTGAGGAAATAATAGCTGAAAATTTCCCAACTCTCACGAAAGAAACGAATTTCCATGTCCAAGAAGCACACCGTACCCCAATGAGAATAAATCCAAATAGACCTATGCCAAGACACATATTATTCAGAATGTCAAATATAAAAGATAAAGAGAAAATTCTCAGAGCAGCTAGGGAGAAGCAAACGATCACATACAAAGGACGTCCAGTAAGACTTGGTGCAGATTTCTCTTCAGAAACCATGGAGGCGAGAAGACAGTGGTATGATACAATTAGGAAACTGAAAGAGAAAAACTGCCAGCCGAGAATTCTTTATCCAGCAAAATTGTCCTTCAAATATGAAGTTGAATATAAAGTATTCACAAACAAATAGAAACTCAGAGAGTTTGCAAAAAAGAATCCACTTTTACAGGAAATATTAAAGGAAGCCTTAGAACCTGAAAGAAAAAGACAGGAGAGAGAGGCTTGGAGGAGAGTATAGAAGAAAGAAAAGCAGAAAGGATAATCAAAAGAGTAAAAAGAGAGACAAGAATAAGACGATATATGAAAACCAAAGAATACAATGGATGAAATAAATAGTTCATTTTCAGTAATATCATTGAATGTGAATGGATTAAATTCCCCAATCAAAAGATACAGGCTGACAGAATGGATAAAAAAACATGAGCCATCCATATGCTGCTTACAAGAAACTCACCTCAGACCCAAGGATACAAACCGGCTGAAAGTAAAAGGTTGGAAAAAGATACTCCACGCGAATAGTAAACAGAAAAGAGCAGGGGTAGCTATACTACTATCAGACAAAACAGATTTCAAATGCAAAAAAGTGATAAGAGATGCGGAAGGCCATTATATATTAATAAAAGGGACGATCCTCCAGGAAGATATAACAGTCATAAATATCTACGCACCTAACAAGGGCGCCCCAAAATACATGAGAAAAACTCTGGCAAAAATGAAGGGAGAAATAGACATTTCTACAATAATCGTTGGAGACTTCAACACCCCTCTCACATCATTAGATAGAATAACTAGACAGAAGATCAACAAGGAAACAGAGAACTTGAACAATATCATAAACAAGTTAGACCTAACAGACATATACAGGACACTGCATCCAAACTCAGTGGGTTATACATTCTTCTCAAGTGCCCGTGGATCTTTCTCCAGGATAGAGCACATGTTAGGTCACAATACAGCTCTCAATAAATATAAAAAGATTGAAATTATACAAAGCACCTTCTCAGATCATAATGGAATGAAACTAGAAATCAATAACAGACAGGAAAAAAATAAATTTGCAAATGTGTGGAGACTGAAAAACAAACTCCTAAATATTCGGTGGGTCAAAGAATAAATTGCAAGTGAAATCAGTAAATATATTGAAACAGATGAAAATGAGAACACAACGTATCAAAACTTATGGGATATTGCTTCTCGGCCTTTTGGCTAAGATCAAAACTTATGGGATAAAGCAAAGGCAGTCTTGAGAGGGAAATTTAAAGCCCTAAATGCCTATATTAAAAAACAAGAAAGAGCTAAACTCAAAGTTTAACTGAACAACTTGAGAAACTAGAAAAATAACAGCAAGCCAATCCCAAAGCAAAAAGAAGGAAAGAAATAATAAAGATTAGAGCAGAAATAAATGAAAATGAGAACAGAAAAACAATAGAAGAAATCAACAAAACCAAAAGCTGGTTCTTTGAGAAGATCAATAAAATTTACAAAACCCTCACTAGACTAACAAAGAAAAAAAGAGAGAAGATGCAAATAAATACGATCAGAAATGAAAGGGGGGAAATTACAAATGACCTCACAGAAATAAAAAGAATCATAAGAGGATATTATGAGAAACTATAGCCAACAAACTAGACAACCTGGATGAAATGGACAAATTTCTAGAAACTCATAACCAGCCTACACTGACACAACAAGAAATACAAGAACTTAACAAACCAATCACAATTAAGGAGATTGAATCTGTCATCAAAAATCTCCCAGCAAAGAAAAGTCCAGGACCAGATGGCTTCACAGGTGAATTCTACCAAGCATTTCTAAAAGAATTAACACCAATCCTGTTTAAACTCTTCCAAAAAATTGAAGAGGATGGAAAATTACCCAACACATTTTATGAAGCCATCATCACCCTAATACCAAAGCCAGATAAAGATTCCACAAGAAAAGAAAATTACAGACCAATCTCTCTCATGAACATAGATGCAAAAATTCTCAACAAAATACTTGCAAATCACATCCAAAAGCATATCAAAAGACTTATACATCACGACCAAGTGGGATTTATTCCTGGTATGCAAGGCTGTTTCAACATAAGAAAATCAATCAATGTAATACACCACATTAAAAATTGAAGGAAAAAAAACACATAATCATCTCAATAGATGCAGAAAAGGCATTTGACAAAATCCAACATCCTTTTTTGATAAAAATACTTCAAAAGATAGGAATAAAAGGAAAATTCCTCAATATGATAAAAGGCATATATGAAAAACCCACGGCCAACATCATACTCAATGGGGAAAGGTTGAAAGCTTTCCCCCTAAGATCAGGAACAAGACAAGGATGCCCACTGTCACCATTGTTATTCAACATTGTACTAGAAGTTCTAGCTAGGGCAATTAGACAAGACAAAAAAATTAAAGGCGTCCAAATAGGAAAAGAGGAAGTAAAACTCTCACTGTTTGCGGATGACATGATCCTGTATTTAGAAAATCCTGAAGTATCCATGACAAAGCTACTTGAACTAATAAATGAGTTCAGCCAAGTAGCAGGATACAAGATCAACACACAAAAATCAGTAATGTTTTTGTACACTAGTACTGAACAATCTGAGGAGGAAATCAGGAGGAAAATTCCATTTTCAATAGCAACAAAAAGACTCAAATACCTAGGAGTTAATTTAACCAAGGAAGTACAGGACCTATATGCAGAAAACTACAAAACAATGCTAAAAGAAATTTTAAAAGACCTAAACAAATGGAAAGACATTCCGTGTTCATGGATTGGAAGAATAAATATCATGAAGTTGTCAATCTTGCCCAAACTGATTTATAGATTCAAGGCAATACCAATCAAAATCCCAATGGCTTACTTTACGGAATTAGAGAAGGCAATTACCAAATTCATCTGGAAGAGTAAGTGCACCAGAATAGCCAAAAGTATTCTAAAAAAGAAGAGCAATGTGGGAGGAATTTCACTGCCTGACCTAGAAACATATTACAAAGCTACAGTGGTCAAAACAGCATGGTACTGGCATAAAGATAGACATATGGATCAGTGGAATAGAATTGAGAATCCAGAAATATACCATCACCTATACAGTCAACTGGTTTTTGACAAACCTACCAAGCCCATGCTGATGGGAAAAAAACAGTCTCTTCAACAAATGGTGTCAGGAGAACTGGATATCTATAACCAAAAGAATGAAAGAGGACCCCTATCTCACCCCCCATACAAGAATCAACTCAAAATGGATCAAAGATCTAAATATAAAAGCCAGGACCATAAAACTACTAGAAGAAAATTTAGAGAAACATCTTCAAGACTTTGTAGTAGATGGTGGTTTCTTGGACCTTACATCCAAAGCACGTGCAACAAAAGAAAAAGTAGATAAATGGGACCTCCTCAAAATTAAACACTTTTGCACCTCACAGGACTTTGTCAGAAGGGTGAAAAGGCAGCCAACTCAATGGGAAAAAATATTTGGAAAATCACATATCTGATAAAGGTTTAATATCCAGGATATATAAAGAGATGTTACAACTCAACAGTAAAAAGACAAATGACCCAATTAAAAAATGGGCGAAAGACTTGAATAGACATTTCTCCGAAGAAGAAATACAAATGGCAAAAAAACACATGAAGAAATGCTCAGCATCACTCATGATTAGGGAAATGCAAATCAAAACTTCAATGAGATATCATTTCACATCAGAATGGCCACTATTAAAAAGACAGAGAACTACAAGTGTTGGAGAGGATGGGGAGAGATAGGAACACTTCTTCATTGTTGGAGGGAATGCAGGATGGTACAACCACTATGGAGGACTGTTTGGCAGTTCCTAAAGAAGGTGAATATAGACTTGCCATGTGACCCTGCAATACCACTACTGGATATATACCCAGAAGAACTGAGAGCAGTGACACGAACAGACATCTGCACACCAATGTTCATAGCCACATTATTCCCCATTGCCAAAAGTTGGAAACAACCCAGGTGTCCATCAACAGATGAATGGATAAACAAACTGTGGTCTATTCACACGATGGAATATTATGCAGCAGTAAGAAGAAATGAAGTCATAAAGCATATGGCAACATGGATGAACCTGGAGGAAATTATGTTGAGTGAAGCAAGCAAGACACAAAAGGACAAATACTGTATGAATGTGTTACTATGAACCAAATATATTGTGTAATATATTGTTTGAGTTAAAAAAAAAATTTACATGTATCCATTACATTTAATTGAGAAATGTATATATTTATTCATCTGTGTTTACTTTTTAGTTTTTAATTGTTTATGTTTTCAATTATTAAATGTACAAAATAAAGTTAAAAAAAAAAAAGACCTAAGCTTTAACAACAACAAAAAAAACACAACACACTAAAACTTATGGGCTGCAGCAAAGGCAGTGCTGCAAGGGAAATTTATAGCTCTACATGCTTACAAAAAAAAAAAAAAAAAAAAAGAAATCTCAAATCAGAGACTTAACACCATAACTGGAGGACCTAGAAAAAGAAGTATAAACTAAAACCAAAGAGAACAGATAGAAGGAAATAACAAAGAATAGGGTGAAGATAAATGAAATAATAAAATAGAGAAAATAAAACAATAAATAGAATCGGCAAAACAAATATTAATTCTTTGAAAGATCAATGAAATTGGCAAAACTTGTCTAGACTTAAAAAGAAAGAGGATGCAAATAGGTAAAATCAGAAATGAAAGGGGGAAAGATGGTATCAGTTTAAAAGGGCACTCACCATCTCTCACACAAAAAACAACTTGAGTGGGGGCAAGATCCTGCCCGAGTGAGCTGTTTTGGGAACCCACAGAGCAGGAGGCTTCAGGGCATCAATCTGGAGGGAGTTGGACAAAGAGATAAATTGCTTAAGGTAAAACCATGAGTTTCTCATCCCATAGCTGGAAACTGCAGACAGCTAAGCCCCACCCACATGGCACACAGCTGCTGGGAGCACCAACTCCTGCTGGCCACCCAGTGGGAGGGAGCATTCTCCAAGAGTGGGACGGTTCTGGTAAAGGGTGGAGACGGGTTTCCTTTCTGTGGGTTTGGTTGCCTGGACCCCCTTTGAGCTTTGGGGTGCATACCAGCCAGCTGGAGGTGGCACCAGGAAGAGGAGAGAGGTGAATCTGCTGAGGAAGCCTGATTTACCTAGTCACCCTGGAATAAAGAAACTTGTCCTGGGAGGGGGCAGAATAAGGCTATTGACTAGTCCCGTGTTGAAAACTATCAAAATTTCAACTCCCCTAAGGGAGGGGGGCAGTAGGAAGTGCTTAATAAGCTTCCAAGAGCCTATTTAGGGTCCCCTGGGAGGAGGGGTGGCCTGGAAGAGGGTTGAGAGCCATTTTTCTGTGGTGAGTTCAGATACCAGGGTCCCATTTAAATTTCAGAAGGGAACTCAACCTGACCAGGAGAGGTGATGGGGGATACGTTCACACAGGCTATTGTGTCCTGCTTCCCTGGGAGAGGAAGCAATAAGAATAGAAAGGGGGCTGAGACAGACAGTCTCGTAATCAGCAGAGTCAAACCTGCCCAAGGGAAAGTGACTGGATAGCTTTCTGAAGAGTTAACAGACCCTATGAGAAAGTGTAGCTCAGTGGAGGAGTTTCCACCTTGAATATATGAGGTCATCCCTAGTTCAATTCCTAGATCCTCTTAGAGCAGTGATCCACCAGAATATCAACCATCCAGCTGATACTTTAGGACAGGGAGAACATAGACATTATTTTTGTGTTAGCGTCTCTTGGGTCTCTTATTTTTCCTAAAAAAAAAAAAAAGTTTACTTTTTTTTATTCTTTAACTTTGTTTATTTGCTAAAACCCACTTCAAAACCTGAAGAGGGCAGGCTGCAGGGTAATTGGTTGATGAACACCGGCAGCCTGAGAATCAACTCAGGGGCCTAAGAGGGAAGGCTGTTTTTCCTTAGTTTGTGTTTGACTATTTGTTTGTGTGTTTGTTTTTTTGTTTTCATGTTTTTCTTTCCTCTTTCTGCCCCCGCCCCCCTTTTTTACTTCTCTCTCTTTTTTTTTCCAGTTAGGTGCTGCTGGCTTGTTTCTTGTTTGCTGTGCTTCCTCTTCCTTGATTTACCCTTTTCTGTGTATACCAATTTTTTCTACCAACGCTATCTCTTTTCCTTCCTTCATCTTTCTATTTTCCACATTCTGTCGTTGTTTTTACCTCTTTTTGTTTAGTCCTTAAGTTTTCTTGTTTTTATTTCTATCTTCTCTACCTGTTTTCTTTCTTTTATTAACTTTTTTTCTATTTGTCTTTTCTTTTCTCTTTCCCTCTCTCATCACCATTCTGGCCTATTAATTAATTTAATTCATTCTATTTGTGTTTCTGTATTCAGTTACCCATTTCATTGTGTTGTTATTCCCCTTTTTTATTCCATTGCCACACACTGCTTGCATGAGCTAAATATTCATTTTCCAAGGTCTTATATGGTTCCTCTTCTAACTTTTACTATTATTATTACTATTATTCTTTTCTTACCTTTTTCACTTTCTCTGGCCCTAATCTTTTTCCTTCAATGGAACATAGACAACAGCAAGGAAATAGAATATGAGGACAAAGTGTCAAAGAGAAAACTTAACACACACACAAAAGCAGCAACTAAATAAAATCCTGGAGTAGAGAGAGATGCTAATCAACTGAATAAATCCATTAAGATAAAAAGATGGCCAGACAGCAACAAAAAATTCTAAACTGCACTAAGAAACAGGAAGACATGGCCCAGTCCAATGAATAAACTAAAAGCCAGGAAGAGATGCAGAACATTGAACAACTAATCAAAACCGTCTAAACAAGTATCATGAACCAACTTAATGAAGTGAAGGAAGAGATTAAGGATATTAAGAAGACACTGGGAGAACATACTGAAGAAATTGTAAACATACATAAAAGGTAATGGATATGATGGTGATGAATGGCACAATCCAAGAAATCAAAAAGACACTGGAAGCACATAACAGCAGATTTGAACAAGCAGAGGAAAGAATTAGCGATGTGGAAGATAGTACATCTGAAATCAAACAGAGAGATAAAAAGATAGAAAAAATCCAGCAGAGACTTAGGGATTTGAACGACAACACAAAATGCACAAACATATGCATTATAGACATCCCAGAGGGAGAAGAGATATTAAAGGGGATAGAAGTACTGTTGGAGTAAATAATGGCTGAAGACTTCCCAACTCTATTGAGGGAGATGGATGTACATGTCCAGGAAGTGCAGTGCACCCCAAACAGTGTAAATCCAATAGGCCTACTCCAAGACATATACTTGTCAAACTGTCCAATGCTCAAGACAAAGAGAAAATACTAAAAGCAGCAATAGAAAAGAAAACCATCACATGCAAGGGAATCTCATAAGATTAAGTACTGATTTTTTACCTGAAACCATGGAAGTAAGAAGGCAATTGTAGAACATATTTAAGGTACTAAAAGAAAAAAACTCCCACCCAAGAATTCTTTATGCAGCAAAGCTGGCATTCAAAAGTGGTGGAGAGTTCAAAATATTCACCGATAAACAGAAATTAAGAGAGTACGCCAATCAGTTTCTAAAGAAGTTGAATATAGACTTGCCTTGTGACCCTGCAATACCACTACTGAGTATATACCCAGAAGAAATGAGAACAGTGGCATGAACAGACATCTTGCACACCAATGTTCATAGCAACATTATTCACCATTGCCAAAAGCTGGAAACAACCCAAGTGACCATCAACAGATGAATGGATAAACAAACTGTGGTCTATTCACACAATGGAATATTATGCAGCTGTAAGAAGAAACAAAGTCATAAAGCACATGACAACATGGATGAACCTGGAGGACATTATGTTGAGCAAAGCAAGACAGACGCAAAAAGACAAATACTGTATGAATGTGTTACTATGAACCAAATATATTGTGTACCATATTGTTTGATTCAAAAAAATTTTTGTATGTATCCAGTACATTTAATTGAGAAATGTATATATTTATTCATCTGTGTTTACTTTTTAGTTTTTAATTGTGTATATTTTCAATTATTAAATGTATAAAATAAAGTAAAAAAAAAAACTATAAAATTGTGCAGTGCAGGGAAGTGGATGTGGCTCAAGTGGCTGAGTGCCTGCTTCCTACATAGAAGGTCCTGAGTTTGGTCCCTGGGTGCCTCCTAAAAACAAACAAACAAACAACAAGCAAACAAAAAAAAAACAACTCAGGTGAGCTGATGTGGCTCAATGTTTGAGCACCAGTTTCCCACACAAGAGGTCTGGGGTTCAATCCTGGGCTATGGTAACTAAATAAAAAAAAAATTCTGCAGTGTACAGTGTAAATAATAAGGTAAACTATAGACCATGGTTAATAGCAGTGCTTCAATATGTGTTCATCAATTGTAACAAATGTACCACACTAATGAAAGATGTTGTTAATGGGGGAAAGTGGGGGAGGGAAAAGTGGGGGAGAGAGAGGGGTGGGGTATTTGGGAATCCCTTATATTTTTATGTAACATTTATGTAAAAATAAAGTAAAAACAACAACAAAATAAAAATAAAAAAATAAAAATAAAAAATAAAAAAAATAAAGTAAAAATTAAAAATTAAAAAATAAAGAGAGAGTATGCCAATAAGAAACCTACCCTTCAAGAAATACCAAAGGGAGTTATGCAGGTTGAAAGGAAAAAACAGGAGAAAGAAAGTTGGAGGAGAGTGTAAGAACAACTAAAAAGACAAAAAGAGAAATAAAAACAACATATGACATATATAAACCCAAAGAAAATATGGCTAATGTAAGAAATTCCTTGATAGTAATAACACTGAATGTTAGTGGATTACACTCACCAGTCAAGAGACAGATTGGCAGAATGGATAAGGAAATATGACTCATCTATATGTTGTCTACAAGAAACCCACCTTAGACCCAGGGGCACAAGGAGGCTGAACATGAGTGGCTGGAAAACAATCTTACAAACAAATAATAACCAAAAAAGGACAAGAGTAGCTATACTAATATCAGACAAAATAGACTTTAAATACAAAACCATTGCAAGAGACAAAGACAGACACTATATATAAATAAAAGGGGTAATCTATCAAGAAGAAAGAACAATCATAAACATTTATGCACCTCACCAGGAGGCCTCAAAATACATGAGACAAACACTGGAAAAACTAAGTGGAGAAATAGATGTCTCTACAATTGTAGTGGGGGACGTTAATACACCATTATCACCATTAGACAGACATCTCAACAGAGAATCAATAAAGAAACAAAGACTTTGAATAATATATTAGAAGCTCTGGACCTAATAGACATATACAGAACACTACACCCACATACAGTGGGATATATATTCTTCTCAAGTGCATATGGATCATTCTCCAAGATAGACCACATACTAGGCCACAGAAAAATGTTCAATGAATTCAAAAGGATTGAAATTATACAAAGCAATTTCTCTGACCAGAGTGGAATGAAGCTGGAAATCAGTAAGGGCCAGAGTACCAGATTAGGCACAAAGATATGGAAGTTAAACAACACACTCTTAGAAAACAACGGAGGCAAGATGGCGTTAGTGTAGGAAGGCGCACACTGCAAGCTCCCAGAGCAAGGCGGATTGGGGACGGGGTCCTGCCCGGGGGTCTGTGCTGTGCACGCTTGGAGTGAGAAGCTTGGGACATCTATCTGCGCGGATCGGCGGCGTGGATCCAACGGCGGAGATTCGTGAGTTTTGAGGCTGCCGGTGGAGGTTGGCACAGGCGGCTGAGCCCCGCGGTTAGGAAAAAATATATAAAACGGCCATTTGGAGCCGCGGGCGGGGCGCAAAAGTTTTATTTTCTGGGGAGCTGGCTGCCTGGCGCCCCTTGGACCTTGTGTGAACAGAGCAAACGAGCTAGTCAGCACCCGGTGAACCGGAGGGGGGATTTTGTTCGGGGAACGCAGCTGATTTCCCTAGCCACCCAGGGATAAGACCCGGGCCGCTGCGGAGCCAGGAGGAAGGGACACTTCCCAAAAAAGGGAGGGTTCGGTTGGAAGACAGGGAAGGGTATTTTATATTTTTAGACATCGATCTGGCTGCCTGCACCGCCCCATAGCTTTGGGGAGCAGATAAGCCGACCTGAAGCAGCATTAGGCTGAGAGCAGACGCAAATCTGCACTCAAACTGATTTACTGAGCAGCCCGGTGACGCTGGAGCTCGGCGCCAGAAGGGGCGGAATCCGCCGTCTTTAGCACTCCTCACTGACTAACATCAAAGTTTCAGCTAACCTGGGGAGTCCGGAAAGTGGGACTTGCTTGATTAATTTCCACGGGCCCAGCTAGGGTCCCTTCCGTAAGGGGGTTGGTCTAGAAGAGGAATTATTTTGGGTCCTGCATTTGGCTTTAAAAAAAAAAAAAAAAAAAAAAGTGAGGTCACCTCAACAAATGAAAAATAAATTCTTTTTAATTTAGTTTAATAGCTAAAAGCTACTTCAGGACCTGCATATAGAACCCTGTGGGGAAATTCATTGATAAACACAAGTAGGCAGGAAGGATCCACGTGGACCCTAGGGGAATCATTGAACCCCCTTAGCTCTGTTTGACTGCTTGCCTGGGTGGATCTTTGGTTTCTCTCTGTTTATTTCTGGTCTATTGCTATTATTCCCATTTTCCTCCCCCCTTCCTTTTTCCTTCTATTTTTTTCTTTTAAATAGGTGCTGCGAGCTGGTAGCTTATTTGCTGGGCTTCTTATTCAGTAATTTCCCACTTGCTGTATATATTGATTCTGTATTACAAACTATCGCTTATCCTTCCTGCATGTTTCAGCCTTCTGTTTTCTGTTGTGGCTCTTAGAGACAACATTTTTTCATAGGCCCACAACTTAAGGGTGTCAATTTCTATCCCATCTATTTTGTTTTCTTCTTCTTTTTTTTTTAAATTACTATTAACTTTTTCCTTTCAGAACTTTCTCTACTATTTCTCTACCTCCTCATAATTCTAGCCTTCTAAATCACTATATATATATATATATATATATTCCTCCATTTGTTTTCCCAGTCCATTATAGGAACTCCATATTTTTTCCTAGTACTCTACACTGCCTACACAAGTTAAATATTCATCTCATTAAGTCTCATTTTGCCCCTCTTCTAACGTTTATCAATATTTCTATTATCCTTCTACCTTCCTTACATCTTTTGATTCCTCTGGCCCTAACCTTTTGCCTTCAAGGGAACATAGAAAGAAGTAAGGAAATAAAATAAGAAGAAAAACTGCCAAAGAGAAAACTTAACTCACACGCAGAACCAACA
>JAKSZT010000142.1:65273-88848 GCA_026826555.1 Tolypeutes matacus | reverse complement strand
TACGTGTGGCTCTGTAAATGCTTTAAAGACGTTTTAAATGGTTTTTCTTTTTTTTTTTTTTTTAATTTTTTTTTTTTATTATGGGTAAAAATCAAAATTCTCACAATACATACAAACATTTGTAAAATGATATATAAATATATATGCATATATGTGTATTTGCTTACAAAAATGTTATTTTATATATATATATATACATATATTTTAAGAGGTGCTTAGATTACCTAAAATATTATACGGAACCCACTCGGATTCCCATGTTGCCCACCTCCCACACCTCCCACCACATCCAACACAAACATCTCCCATAGTGTGGCCCACCAACCTCAATGAACTTACACCTCCTGGAGCACTCAGTGGGGTTCCTGAGAGCTCCGGAGACACCCTGGTCTTATATAAGGGGGGATAGCCCCAGAGACTGATGCCTTATCAGTGGGTTCTATTTTGTAATCTGTGCTCCTGAGAGTGACAGAATTAGACTCAAATAAGTCCTCCCTGCACATGGTTCACCAGTCCCTTCTATTCAAACCTACATGTGATGCTGAAGTTTCTTAGGTATACTTCCAGAGACTGGAGCCTCCCACCTACCTATGTGCCAGGTGTGCATGAAATCTAGGTGGAGCTGCAACTCCTACCCTACAGCTCAATGGACTCATCCAAGTCACCTGGTGAGGAGACAACGATGGGAAATGGCCATCCCAGGGAATGGAGAGGGCCTGCATCTGCAGGCAGGATCATCCCACCCACCATATCCATGCGATATAAGCCCTCTCTCACTTGGAGTTGGAGTGGACATCACCATCCCAGTCGCCTCTGGATTGGGGGAAGAACTATGGACTAGAGTGGACTTGATGGTATTCTCTTGCTCACATATGGTGATTCTTGCAATGCAAGAAATTATAACAATGAGGTGGAGCCAGTGGCCACTTGACAGTTTTTGGGTAGGGAGGGGATGAGCAGTTGAGATACAGGGGCTTCTTTGGGAGTTGGAGGTTGTCCTGAGTACTGTTGTGGCAATGGATGTAGGCCATTTTAAATCAGCACACACCACTCAGAACTGAGTGGGAGAGAGTGTGGTCTACAGTGTGAACTGTGGTCTATGGTTGGTGGCAAGGCTCAGGATGTGTAAGTTCATTGAGGTTGGTGGGCCACACTATGGGAGATGTTTGTGTTGGATGTGGTGGGAGGTGTGGGAGGTGGGCAGCATGGGAATCCCAGTGGGTTCCATGTAATATTTTGGGTAATCTAAGCACCTCTTAAAATATATGTATATATATATAAAAAAAATAAAAATAAATTTCAAAAAAAAAAAAAAAAAACCACACTCTTAGACAAACAGTGGGTCAAGGAGGAAATCTCAAAAGAAATCAGTAACTACCTTGAAACAAATGAAAATGACAACACAACATATCAAAACCTATGGGATGCAGCAAAAGCTGTACTGAGAGGGAAATTCATAGTCATAAATGCATGTATCAGAAAAGAAGAAAGAGCTAAAATCGAAGACCTAATTGCACACCTGGAGGAATTAGAAAAAGAACAACAAACTACCCCCAGAGGATGTAGAGAGAAGGAAATAAAAAAGATTAAAGCAGAACGAAATGAAATAGAAATTAAGAAAGCACTAGGGAAAAAAAAAAAAAAAGCTGGCTCTTTGAGAAGAGCAATAAAATTTACCACCCCTTAGCTAGACTAACAAAGAAAAAAGAGAGAACATGTAAATACACAAAATAAGGAATGAGGAAGGGGATATCACCACTGACCCCACAGAAATAAAGAGTATTGTAAGAGGATACTTTGGAAAATTATGTGCTAACAAGAAGGATAATTTAGAGGAAATGGACAAATTCCTAGAAATTCCCAAGCAACCTACATTGATGAAAGAAGAAATTGATGAACTCAACAGACCAATCACAAGTAAAGAGATAGAATCAGTCATCAAAAACCTCCCAACCGGGGTCGGATGTGGCTCAACTGGTTGGGCGTCTGTCTCCCATATGGAGGGACCCGGGTTCTATCCCCGGGACCTCCCGGTAAAAAAAAAAAAAAAAAAAAAAACCTCCCAACTAAGAAGAGCCCAGGACCAGATGGCTTCACAGGTGAATTCTACCAAACATTCTGGAAAGAACTAACACCAGTCCTATTTAAATTCTTCCAAAAAATAGAAGTAGAAGGAATATTGCCTAATTCACTCTATGATGCCAACATTACCCTAATACCAAAGCCAAACAAAGACACTACAAGAAAGGAAAATTACAGACCAATCTCTCTAATGACCCCAGATGCTAAAATCCTCAATAAAATATTTGCTAATCATATTCAACAACACATCAAATGAATTATACACCATGACCAAGTGGGTTTCATCCCGGGTATGCAAGTATGGTTCCACATAAGAAAATCAATCAATGTAATCCACCACATAAACAGATCAAAAGAAAAAAATCACATGATCATCTCTATAGATGCAGAAAA
The DNA here is from genome assembly GCA_026826555.1 of Tolypeutes matacus. Classification (NCBI taxonomy): domain Eukaryota; kingdom Metazoa; phylum Chordata; class Mammalia; order Cingulata; family Chlamyphoridae; genus Tolypeutes; species Tolypeutes matacus. Next base: position 86,373 of record JAKSZT010000142.1, on the reverse strand, counting down.
AGCATTCAACAAAATACAGCACACTTTCTTGATAAAAACACTGCAAGAGATAGGAATAGAAGGAATCTTTCTGAACGTGATAAAGGGTATATATGAAAAACCCAGTTAACATCATATTCAATGGTGAAAACAAGGATGACAAGGATGCCCATTATCACTGCTCCTATTTAACATTGTGTTAGAAGTACTTGCTCGAGCACTGAGGCAATAAAAAGATATAAAAGGCATCCAAATTGGAAAGGAAGAAATAAAAATTTCACTATTTGTAGACGACATGATCCTATACATAGAAATCCCTGAGAAATCTATAACAAAGCTTCTAGAACTTATAAATGAGTTCAGTAAAGTTGCAGGTTGTAATAAGATCAATGAGCAAAAATCATAGCATTTCTGTACACCAATAATGAACAATCTGAGGAGGAAATCAAGAAATAATACCATTTACAATAGTAACTAAAAGAATCAAATACCTAGGAATAAATTTAACTAAAGATGTAAATGACCTATACACAGAAAACTACATAACACTGTTAAAGGAAATCAAAGAAGACATAAATAAATGGAAGAATATTCACTGTTCATGGATAGGAAGAGTAAACATCATTAAGATGGTTATCCTACCCAAACTAATCTACAGATTTAATGCAAGCTTAACAAAAATCAACACAGCATTTTTTACTGAATTGGAAAAACTATGAAATTTATTTGGAAGGGCAAGAGGCCCTGAATAGGCAAAGACATATTGAGAAAGAAAAATGAAATTGGTGGACTCACACTACCTAACTTTAAAACATACTACAAAGCTACAGTGGTCAAAACTGCATGGTATTGGCACAAGGATAGATATACCAACAAACGGAACCAAACTGAGAGTTCTGATATAGATCCTTGTATATACAGTCATCTGATATTTGACAAGGCCACCAAGCTGATTTAACTGGGAGAGAATGGCTTCTTCAACAAATGGTGACTGGATATCCATACCCAAAAGAATGAGAGAGGAACATCATCTCACACCTTATACAAAAATCAACTCAAGATGGATCAAAGGGAAGCGGCTGTGGCTCAATCAGTAGGGCTCCCGTTTACCATATGGGAGGCCCCGGGTTCGGTTCCCGGGGCCTCCTGGTGAAGGCAAGCCCGCCCGCACGGCGTGGTTAGCTGACCCAGTGAGCACAAGCAGCAAGGGGGGGATAGGATAAATGAATAAATAAATAAAATCTTTAAAATAAATAAATAAAAAATAAATAAAAATTAAAAAATTAAAAAAAAAAAAAAGATGGATCAAAGATCTAAATATAAGAGCCAAGACCATAAAGACTTCAGAAAATAATGTAGGGAAACATCTACAGGACCTTGTAATAGGAGATGGTTTCATGAACTTCTCACCCAAATCACAAGCAGTGAAAGAAAAAATAGATAAATGGGATCTCCTTAAAATTACTTGAAAATAAAAAACAACCCATTTTAAAAATGAGCAAATGACTTGAAAAGACACTTCTCCAAGGAAGAAATACAAATGGTTAAAAATCACATGATAAGATGCTCAACATCACTAGCTATTAGGAAAATGCAAATCAAAACGACAATGAGATACCATCTTACACCCGCCTGGTGTGTATTTAAAAAACAGAGGACTACAAGTGCTGGAGAGGATGTGGAGGAATGGGAACCCTCATCCACTGCTGGTGGGATTGTAAAAATGGTCCAGCCATTGTGGAGGGCAGTTTGGCAGTTCCTCAAAAAACTAACTCTAGAACTGCCATATGATCCAGCAATTCCACTGCTGGGTATATATTCAGAAGAACTGAAAGCAAGGACACGAACAGATATATGCACACGAATATTCATAGCGGCATTATTCACTATTGCCAAAAGTTGGAATCAACCCAAAAGCCCATCAACAGATGAATGGATAAACAAAATGTCATACATACATACAATTGAATATTACTCAGCTGTAAGAAGGATTACAGTGCTAACACACAGGATAACATGGATGAATCCTGAGGACCTTATGTTAAGTGAGGCAGTCAGGCATTGAAGGACAAATATTACATGACCTCACTAATATGAATTGAGCAATCAAGCAGACTCAGAGAGCTCTTGTCTGGAAGATAGGTATAGCAGTTTGGCAGTTTGATATAGTTATGAATTCCAAAAATAGATATTGGATTATGCTTGCAAATTGGTCTGTTCATCTGGGCATGATTAAGTTATGGTTAGGGCTTTGATTGGGCCACATCAGTAGGGCATTGAGCCCAGCCTCTTGGTGGGTGGGGTCTCAAAGATAAAAGACATGGCAAAGGACAGAGTTGGAGTTTTGATGTTGGAGTTCTGATGCTGAGTTTTAATGCTGGAGCCTGGGAAGTAAGCATACAGAGGTGCTTGATCGTGAGGAAGAAGAGAATGCCCCTGGAAAAGAGACAAGCTGTTCACCTGACAGTTCACAGCTGGCCTTGTGGAGAGAGGCAAAGCCTAGAGAGCCTCATAGTCTACAGCTGGTCTTGTGGAGAGAACAAGCAACTAAACCTAGAGAGTCAAGCCCCAGGAAGAGAAGAACCCAGGAAGCCTGAACCCTGGCAGACGTCAGCAGCCATCTTGCTCCAACACGTGGCCATAGACTTTGGTGAAGGAAGTAAATTATGCTTTATGGCCTCTTAACTGTAAGCTCCTACTCCAAATAAATACCACTTTATAAAGACCAACAGATTCCTGGTATTTTGCATCAGCACCCCTTTGGCTGACTAATACAATAGGTTTACAGGAAACAGAAAGGGAAGGTTGTGAGCCAATGCTTATACAGGCATAATCTATGATAAGGTGGAATTGTGTAGTTGGACATTGAAGGGATATGAAAGGAGGGTAGTGGTACTATTGGGTTGGGCGGTGCAGGTTTGACAGGTGGGTAGAGTGGGGAGGGTGGATTGGATGGTCCATGGAACTGGGTGGAGGGTTGTGGGAGGGACCAGGTGAATATTGGGGATTGGCGGGTATGTGGTTGAAAGTACAAAGTTGGAAATGCTCTTATGGCAATATGACAAGTAAGGGTAACTGGTTTAGGGTGTTGGATGGAGGGCAGTCGGGACAGGGCACACCTGGGGCAGGCTTCTAGGGAGTGTACAAATGATCATTTTGTAATAATGTGTTGTGTCAGTGGGTGGAGACCCACATAATGAGTGTGAAGGAGCTGGACTTCCATCCTGAGGAGAACAGATGTGTTCTCACATAGAAGGGCAGGAGTCTCTTGAGAGCGTGGGCAGTTTCTAATAGGGGAGGACAAACCAGTGTGTCAAGACCTCGGTATTTTTGCAAGTAACTATGAATATTGTCATCCAAGGAGTGAAGCCAAGTGGTCGCCGTGGGCCCTGAGGGGAAGGGGAAGAAGGAATAGAATAGATGGAACAGAGGGTATTTAGTGGGCAATGGACGTGTTCTACATGATCTTGCAATGATGGACACAGGCCATGTCAAATATCATCAAAATTTATAAAAATGTATGGTCTAAAATGTAAATCATAATGTAAACCATTGACCATGGTTAGTGGCTATGTTTCACTATGTGTACATCAGTTGTAACAAATGTACCATCCACATATAAAAGGGTATTAATATGGAAAGGGGGAAAGGGGGAAGGATGTTTGGTATATGGAAGTCCCCCATATTCTGTATGTGAGGGCTCCCCAAATACAATTCCAAAATTACCTCCCCACACACACACATACAAAAGAAGCTGGGAATACCTTGAATTCAGGTAAGTCATTTAAATAATTTTTTAACATTTCTTCCTAATTCTCTATTAGCACCTCCCTTAAGTCTAAAAGTTTGGAAGTACTTCTGAATTTAGATCTAATTTTTTTACTCCCTTATTCATTTTCACTAAGGAACCTTCCCAAAGCATTAACACCTACTACCCTAATGAGGGAAAGAGTCAGATGATATCTTGAATTTCTTTCTAACCATGGAAGTGGACCTTGCCCATGGGGAAATCTATGCTGGTTCACACGGGTTCTTAGGCATCCACTGTAAGCCCACATATCAAGAAATATTGCCAATTGCAGTAAAACAGGTACGGGACTTTATTAACTCCTCCAGGAACCCAACTTTCAATTAGCCACCCCCATCTCCTCCTTGAGTCTCCATAAGAAGCCCTCCTCCAGGCTTCCTGTTCATAACTCAATCCTAATACTTGCCATCTGATACAAATGTTTGCATCATTTACCGTGTGATGCAAAGGGTTTATCTGGACTTCTCTCCCAACATTCTATGTGCATCTGGAGGACTAGAACTATATACTTATTGGTTCTAACACAGTGCTTGGTACTTCACAGGAGATCAAAAACTGTGGAGTGGATGCATGGGTAAAAGACTTTGGATTTTGTACCTCTTCTGCAACTAACTAGCTGTATGATCATGGGAAAGTTCTGTCATTTCTCAGAGTCTCAGTTCATCTCTAAAATGGGGGTGGTAGAAAAGAATAAAGGATATATATAACTATCTATAAAGTCCTTCTCTGTAGTCACAAACTAAGATCTTGAGCTTAATAAAAAATGACCCCAGTGGTGATTCTCTTAAGAAACTCTCTGGCTACCAGTTCCATTTCTCCCAACACAGGGGAGTAGGAAGGTACTCTCTACAACTCCACCTCCAGTTGGAGTGAGCAATGTGGAAATTGGGAGCTGGATCCTGGGTATCAGGTCCAGAAGTGGGGAGGTGAAATTCTGATTCAGGAGTGTAGAGGAGTAGCCCTGTGAAATGGCCCAGGGAATTAGCATTTTGGGTTAGAGCGACCCTTCCCTAAATCAAGAACACTGACTATTGGAGAGAAAAAAAAGTCATGAGGTACCCCTACAATGGCTACCTTTGGCAATTGCAGTGCTGATTCTTAGACAAGCTTGTTAACTGCAGGATTCATGCACTATCCTCACAGGCCCCTGCATGCTCTTCTAACTCCCCTTTCATGACCTAACCTGTCTCCTTGTCCAATAGAGGTGGGCAGATTGGGTCCTGCACATGTCCAAGAACAAGATGCTCCTGATCTGGGGCAGGATATGTTCTGAAACAGAGGCATTGATCTCAGCTTTGAAGTTACAGCCCCAGGCTATGAACACAGGAGGTTCTATCCTCTCCTGGCAGAAGAACTAAGCCATTTCTTGTTTGTCGTTTTAGTTGGATCCCTGAAATGGCTGCCACGGGGGTGATAGGTCACCCTGTGGAAATTCAGGCCTTGCTCTTAGCCCAGGCAAGGCCAGGTTGAGGGATGGCTGCCTTAAGGGTATCCTTCTAACAGAAATTTGTTAGGTCTGCTTCCCTTCAGTTTTCCACTTCTGAGAATGTTTTGATCATAGCATATCTTCTTATCTGTGTCCCCAAGCAAAGTCTTCAACAGTTCCCTTAGAATGCCCATGGAGGAAGGACCATTAACCCAGCCTTCCCCTACAGCAGTCAGCTCCAAGGACGTTCAGATCTTTCATACACGCCCAAGCTCAGCTCTGCTCTCCTCTCTGAGCAATTTCCAGCTTCCCTGCATATGGGTTAAGAGTCCTCATGTGGCTTCCCACATAAGAGGTCCAGGGTTCAATCCCTGGTCCTGGTACCTTAAAAAAAAAAAGAAAGAAAACTATTGGCCAAATGCCTAGAGCAAACATTATTTTTAATGGAAAACATGACAAGCATTCTCTTTAAAATAACAAAAAAGAAAAAGCCACTATTGTCTCTTCTATTCAACATTCTATCACTGTCATAACTAGCATGCTAACACAGGAAAATAAAGAAGTCAGGATCAAAAAGGAAGAAACAAATATATTAGTGTTCATTTATAATATATGATTACTACCCTTAGGATTTTCTGCATGAAAGAATCTACAGACTAAACATTAGACTTAATAAGAGAATTTAGTAAAGTATTCTAAATATAAGATAAATATTCAGAAATGATTTATTAGGAAATGTAATTTTTTTTAGAAGGTACCAGGAATTGAACCCAGGGCTCTCGGCCGCTGAGCTACATCTGCTCCCCAATTGGTTTTTTGTTTGTTTCTTTATTTATTAGTTTGTTTGTTTTTAGGAGGTATCAGGGATTGAACCCAGGACCTCGTACTCAACCCCTGAGCTACAACTGCTCCCCGAAAATGTAATTTTAAAGAAGGTATCCAGAGAAAAAATACATAAACTCCCATAAGCATATGACAAGATCACAACTTCACTCATGGTAAGTGAAATGAAAATTCAAAGGACAATGAGATATCATCTCTCACTATCAAACTGACAAAAATTCAAAAGTTTGGCAACACATTGTTGGAGAGGCAGTGAAGAAACAAGCAATCTCCTGCATTGCTGGTTACAGTATAGAGTAGTGCAACCTCTCTGAAGGGGAGTTAGGCATTATCTAACAAAACTACATATGCATGTATTCTCTGACACAGCTATCCCATTTCTAAATTTACCCTAAATTAATACCGCCACAAACATGAAACAACATGTACACAAGGTTTTTCATCAAGGCATTATTTGTAATAGTAAAATATTGAAAACATATTTGGGCAAATGATGGTACACACACAAAATAGAGAAATGCAGTTTTGAAAATGAATGAGAAAGATCTCTGTAGACTATTATACAGTGATTCATAGGATATATTGTTAATTGTGAAATAGTATATAGTATGCTACTTTTGTGTAAGAGAGAAGGAAATTCTTCCTTATTTTCTGAAAAAGAAAGGATAAACTATGTAGTAATTAATGATTACCTACAGGGGATGGGAGGCATGGATAAGAATAGTAATGAGATTTCTCTTAGCATGTCTTTTTGTAAAATTTTGAATTTTGAACCACATAAATGTTTTATATTTTTTAAAAACTTAATTCAAAAAGAATGATAAAATGAACCAAATTATATCAAACTGATAGCCTAACCAAACTGAAAAACATTTAATCCACATCACTTTTGCACATAGTATACAGCCTCAATGTTATATAGTCTGAGATTCAAAAGAAGTACAAAGAAATCTTGAAAGTTACTTAGACTTGTTGTTGGTTCCTTCAATGGTATAGTAATTCTGAAACTATTTTGTCTTTATTGTATGATAGAGCAACTGAGTATAACATCAATATATTGATGTTATTATGAGAGATAGGGGATTTGATATGGAAAGGAAGAAGATGAAAAAGAATGCTGTGTTGAATTTGGATTAAAGGTATCAGTGTGAACTCATGGATTTTTCCTAGTTCTGCCACTGAAAGGGTCTAGAAGCAAAGAAATCCCAGTAGCAGTGAACATAAATACCACCTAAATCTTGGGTTCTAAATATAATTGTCCTCTAAAAAGAAACAGAGCTCCTTGTAGAAATTACTGATTTTAAGTCTGGGGCAGATAATTAATAAGTAATTTATACAGTGATATTCTGAGAGTATGTAAATGAACTAAATAAAGAATTACAGGGAACCGGATGTGACTCGAGCAGTTGGAAGCCCGCCTACCACATGGGAGGTCCTGGGTTCGGTTCCCAGTGCCTCCTAAAGAAGACAAGCAAGAAAGTGAGCTGACACAACAGGCTGGCATGGTGAGCTGACACAACAAGATGATGCAACAAAGAGACATAACAAGGAAACACAATAAAAGATGCAACAAGCGGGAGCGAGGTGGCCCAAGCCATTAGGTGCCTCCCTCCCACATGAGAGGTCCGGGGTTCGGTTCCCAGTGCCTCCTTAAAAAAAATAAAAACAGCACACAACAAACAGACACAGAAAGCACACAGCAGGCACAAACAACAAGTGGGGGTAGGAAATAAATAAAATCTTTTTTAAAAATTAAAAAAAAAAAAAAAGAAGATAAATGATGGTCCTTGACCCCAAATTATCACCAAGGCCCTAAGCAATCCAGATACCTTGAAAATCTCCCTTTACAGAAGCACCCAGCTAAAGCAGGAACGTGCAGTAGCCTATGCTTTTTGAAAGCTGGGTTCCTCTTATCACTGGTTCTGCCACTAACTAGCTCTGTGACCCTGAGCTTAATTCCATGGGCCTTTGAATGTAGCTGAGAGTTGGCAGTCAGTGGAATGGACTAGATGAAAATAACTAACAGTTTTAAAGTTGGTTCAGCACATCAGCTATAACATTCTCTACTGCAGAGCTTATAAGAAAGCTGAAACTTGGCTTCCAATGGCTTATTGTCAACCCTATACAGAACCACAACAGTCATTTTAAAACACACATTTAGATATGTGCCTGTGCGGGTCCACCCCCATTCCCACCTGAAATGTGGCAATTAATTTCCATTTGTTTAAGATACTAACCACAGTCCTTACCTCTATCTACCAGACTTTGCCTGCTGATTATACCTCTAACTTCACATCTCAAGCAATTCTCTCTCCATCTTATATTCCTGCCACAGGCCCCTCTTTTCATTTACCTGAACTTTCCCTGAAGCTTCTTTCGAACTTAAGGTTTGTAACATATTTACTTCTCTCATTATGGAATGTTCTTTACTGCACTTATCCCTTGCCATTCTGCTTGGTTAAATCTCATGTGTCCTTCCTTTCCCTGGACAAGCCTAGAAATCTGAGAGTAAGTTAGTGTCATAACTATCAAAAATTGTTGTGTGCTGCCTTGCATCTTCCTCACTTTAACTAAGTCACTTGCCCTCACGTTGATCTTTGGCCCAGTTAATAAAAAGTTTTCCACCCCTTTAGGAAAGACTCCGCACAGCGCAAATCCATATCTGCAACCACCACCCACATGCCTCACCCAAAACCCACAGCTGAGCCCAAATGATAGGCTAATCATCCCCTTGGCACTGGGACCTCAGTCTCTTTACCTTTTCATGCGTGTTAGCTTTAAACTAACCAATCCTTGACTCCCGCGGGAAATCTACTAGCTCCCACCATTGGGCAATAAAGGCTCAAGCCACAGGTTCCATTCTCCTTTGTGCTTCACCCTTGCTGGTTGAGCCACTTGAGCCAATCATACTTCCTGTTGACCTCTCATGGCACCCTTCTCTCTCTGGGACTTGTGAGTAACAAACTGTCTTTTCTCATGCATGATGGTCTTGGTTTTTGATGTCTACCTGGACCCAAATTTGAAGTCCCACTTAACTAATTCTAAACAAGCGGCACAGTGAGCAGGGTATGATGGTCACGACCATGGAAAATGAGGTATAATGACTTTTGGCTGCTCTTGGCTTACTGACTGGCTCTCTCGGTTAGCTAACATTATTTGGGAAGGGACCATGGCTTCCTGTCCTATATCCATGCTTCTTTGCACCGCTACCTGTTGCTTATGTTGAGTTTTGCCTAAACTCCCTACCCTGAATCGTGTATTCCACAAATCTGTGTCCTCCTCGGGATCCGCAAACTGATAATTCCAGTATAGCAAGATGGGAAGCCTTGGTTCTAACACTACCTGGAACTGGAACTACTATATCTAAAGGTTCTATTGGCTCTGCGGAGTTGTATAAGGACAGAAGATGGACAACTCTCTTGGGGACCGTGCACCAGAGAAGATATATACCTTATCAAAAGGAGCATCCCCTCCACAGGGAGTATAACATGGCATCCCACTCGCAATGGTGTCACTAGGACCTGAGATCCCTTTGTGTCTGTTGCTGTCTCTGCTACTGTCCTTATTCATCCCCTGACTCCAAGGGTTATTTTGGATCCCTGGAGCAAGGTGGCTAAAGAATTACTGGCAAGAGAGAGGGGCCAAGCCACCGTTGAGGGCTCCCCAAATACAATTCCAAAATTACCTCCCCCCCACACACACATACAAAAGAGTAAATCACTCATGCAAGGTGCTTGGGCCCTACCAGCACACCGAGGCCCTGTTACTGCGCTCTCGCTGACCAGCCGCTTCCCTAGTGATCCCACCATCATCGCTAGTGAAAACAATCCCCAACCCCAGCTTCAATGAGGTTGATCTGGACACTCTAGAGCGACGGTTGCCATAAATCTTTCCCAGTGGGAACCACAAATCTTTCCTGTCACCAGTTAAAGGTCAAGCAGAGCCCCAAATGGAAGCCCAAATTGGAAATCAAAGCTCAAAATTTTACTTAATTAGAGAGTCAATGGACTTACACATCCTGGGGCCTTGCCATCAACCATGGACCACAGTTCACATCGTAGACCACACTCTCTCCCACACAGTTCTGAGTGGTGTGTGCTGATTTAAAATGGCCTACATCCATTGCCACAACACATACTTAAAGGTTTTATTCAAAGGCACAAGGAGAAAGGGGCAGACTAGAGTTTTTAATTTGGGGTCCTGGTTGCCACATTCATCCCAGAAAATGAGGCAATTGGCTGGTGTCACTAAAGATGCTGAGCCACTCCCCTACTGACTTAAGTATTTATGGTAAACACACACTCACACAAGGACACCCACACACAAAAATCAATAGCAGGGTATTACCACCAAGACAGATGCCCACTGGCAAAAAATTAAGGAGGCCTGATTGTTACTTAAAAAGACTGAAACCAAGCAAAGGCATAGCCTTTCTTTGAGCATTCAGAAAGAGAAGAGCCCTGAGAAGTCCCCCTTAACCCCTGATAATGGAAAATTTTCCTATAGGGAGTCTCCCCCACCCCACCCCCACCCTCCATTTACCCATCAGTCTTGCTCAACCTTATGTGTATGACTCATACTATCCACCAGGCTAGAGACCTGGTAGAACTATTGGCAGAACATGAGAGGGAATCACATCAGAGTCACAGATCCTGACTCATCAGGCCCAGGTGGCCTCCCTACAGGGGTCACTTGACCCCTCCTTGGAGAGTCCCCACCACCTCCTCCTGCATATCAAAAGACCAGGCCCCCATCCCCCTAGGACTTGTGACTACTGGAACAATTCTTATTTAATAGCTACCTCTAGTGGTCACACTTTTTGCTTTTACTTTCCCCCTTATAAGGACGAATGCTTTAACCTGTTGCCTGGAATAAGATCAAATCCTTGACTTCCTTGTTGGACCATGCCAAAGGGGACCCCCAAGGAATTACCTCTGCCAACTAAGGTGACAAATGCCACAATATCACCTAAAACAAGTACTCTGGGACTCCAGCATCCACAATGCCCTAAAAGAGGGATTCATTATATTTCTAACATCATGTGATTAATAAAAGATATAAACAGGAGCCCAAGTAATTGCTTTGCTGTGTTTTACTCAATACTAATACATAAAAAAATCTTAACTGCTGCTGCAGTTTATTTGCAGTTAACAAATGGTCTTTTAAAACCTACTTAAAACTAGCACTATATAGTTAACATGTGATTAAGGAGTGACCTAAAGAGGACCTCTGAGAGAACCTAGCCATATTCACACATAATTTACAGGAAGGAGGTTGGGCAATAGTACCCCCAGAACATACAAGGGCCATGAAACTGTCAAATTTCTGGTCATCACCTGGTACTCTCAGGGCAGACAGATTCCCACCACCATCAAACACAAGCCCACCTCAAACACTAAGACACGCACAATACCTATTAGGCTTATTCATGTTCTGGAGGTAGCACATCCCACATCTTTCACCCTCCCTACAGCCCATATAAAAACTCAGTCTGCATCTGCTCCTCTCTACTGGGGAGAGCCCCAACAATGTGCCTAGGAATTCATACAACAAACCATTTCACAAGCTATGCCCTTTGTCCCACCAGGAATAGATTTTATATTAGAGGTCTTGGCTACCTCCTATTATGCCTCTTGGAGTCTTTGGACTAAGCATGGTGCACAATGGCTCCCTATAATTCCATGCTTGTTTTTTTTTTCTTTTTATTAAGAAAGTTTCCTTAACTGCCACCCAATATAACCTATTAGAAAGAGCAGGTCCTGGCTGCTTATTGGCCTCACAAGTGTAATCAAATCAAACTTTCATGGCCAATTGTCCTCTACCTCAGCCTGCCAGACAGAATCTAAGACAAAAGCATAGATTACAAAGAGGACCTACAATTGGCAAATAAGTGTGGACAAAACATATTCTCACTGCAGAAGGAAGTGCTGGGGGCCATGCAAGACACACAGCCAAAATCCTTGCTAGATGCATATTAGACATTCCCCTAAAAGTCATGGAGCTCTGTAACAGGAACTGTTTTACAGAAACCTACAGAGATATCATGACTAGATATTTTTAGAGTGGTATTTAAAAGTCCATGAAAAATAAAAAGGTCCATGACAAAATTCCCATTCTTTATGGGTTGCTACTTGGGAGGATTACCCACTCCTGGGTTGGCCCCTGGCAGTCACCTCGCATCAGATAACATTTCCCCAGCTCATGAGTTCACCAGTGGGAAACACAAGGCCCAAGACCACCACTACAGGTCACCCAGTGCTGCTTCTGTCACCCTGATGAACCAGAGCAACCCCTATGCTCAAGCTAGCTAATGAACCCAGACACTGCCTTGAGAAATGGGAAGAAGAACCATCAGAGTACTACCTAATTAAAATGACAAACTGGGCCCCTCTTCCTCATACAATGTTTATGATGGTGAGCAGCCCCCATGGTTAGAAAGCTGCCTTGCTGCACTCACCTGCCCCCTACTAGCAAGCTAAATGTTGTATCTTTAATATTATACAGCAGGGACAACCTTCCAATATCCAGAGGATTGAACCCAGAACCTTGAACATGGGAAGCAGGTGCTCAATCCCTGAGCTATAACCACTCCCCTAGAGGCCCACATTTGTTTTCAGTTCCTTTGCCTCATCTCTTGTCTCTCTATATGCTAATAAGGACTGATACAGCAAGAAGATAGATTCTCTAGCCCAGGTAGTCTTGGATAACTGCCAAGCCTTAGACTACCTCCTGACAAAAAAAAAAAAAAAAAAAAAAAAGCAGAAAAACACCTCCTGTCACATGTATATTAATAATTTGGAGCAGGTCAAAATCAACTTACAAAAGATGGCTCAAGCTATCAAGATGTTTCACAATACAATCAATATTTTTCTAAACCTCCTCAAGTTTCACCTGGCTATCCCTTAAAGGGTGGAGGAAATGGCTACAAAAAGCTTCCAGTTCTTGGTTTTACTATTTATTGGCATTTTTATCAATAGAAATAACCAATATCCTTAAGTGTCTTGTGCACTGGCTCAATAATGCTACGACCCTAGCAGTAAATATATGAATCACTCAAACTGCCACAATCCTCCAAATAAATGATGCCAAGGCATCATGGGATGGATTGTTATAACTATCAAAAATTGTTCTGTGCTGCTGGCATCTATCTTTCTTTGGCTAAGCCACTTGCCTCAACACTGACCTTTAGCCCAGTTAATAAGCAGTTTTCCACCCCTGGAGCCTAGACTCCCCACAGTGCAAACTCACATCTGCAGCCAGTATCCACATGCTTCACCCAAAACCCATAGCTGGTCCCAAATGATAAACTAACCATCCCTACCACCCTCGAGTCTCCAGTCTCTTTACCTTTTCACATGAATTTGCTTTAAACTAACCAATCCTTGACTCCCACGGGAAAGCTAACTGACATCCACCCCTGGTCCACGATAGAGGCTCAAGCCCACTCCCTTCTTGTTCTCCTTGTGTGCTCCCCACCCGCTGGTTGAGTCATCCAAGCCCATCTTACTTCCTGTTAACCCCTCATAGTATCCCCGCCCCCTCTCTGGGGCCTATCTTTTTTCACGTATTATGGTCTCATTTTCCCATTGTGTCACATCTGAACTCCACAAATTTGAAATCCAATTAACTAGTTTGAAACAGCCTCTATTTTGCTTGTAGAAAACCCTATACTTTTCCTTTGCAGTGCTTATCACTAGCATAATGAATTGATTATATTTACAGTTTTTTTAGATTTTCTAATTGTTCCATGAGTGCAGAAACCACATCTGTCTGGTTTCTTACAGTAATCTCTGTTCTAAGCACAGTGTCTAGGATTAATAGACGTTCAATAAATATTTGCTCAATAAATATTGAATGAATGAAAGAATACATGAATGAATGACATAAAATAAGTATTTTTTGTTCTTAAACTATGGTGTGATAGAGCTCTTCTTTGTAAAACTCAATAATTCTCTCAAGGTTACTTTGGTGGGATCCTATATCACCATGTGGGCATAAGATCAGAAAGATCAATGAAAGAAAAGAACAATGTTGATTTATCTCTAATTACTACTCAATGCCTTAAATCTATAATTGCCCCTTCTGAGCCCCTCACTTCAGTCAGCAGTTAAAGATCAGTTCAGAAGGTGGCTGCTCTCTGTTTTTCCCTCCATCTCCATGGAATGTAATCTACCTGTGGCAGTTTGAGATATTTATGAGTTCCAAAAAGAGAGATTATGTTTGTAAACTAATCTGTTCCTCTGTGTGTGGTACCCTTTGATTGTATTAGATTCAGCTGAGATGTCTTTGATTAAATTATGTTAAGATTAGGGCTTTAATTCAACCAAGTCATTAGGGTGACTCAGAGTTTAGTCCCCACCCCACTTGGTGGGCTATATAAACGGATGCTCAATCAAGAACACGGAAGCAGATACATGGGAAAAGAAAGAAAACTCCATAGACATGGAAGAGGATCCTGCAGCCCAGGGAAGAGAGTTGAGCCATTCATCTGATGGTTTACAGTAGACCTTGTGAAGAGAACAGAGTAGCTGAGCCTGGAAAGAAACAAGCCCCAGGGAGACAGATGAGCCCTATGCCAGCCTACAGCTGCGAGCAGAAGAAGCTGGACCCATGGAGACTTAAGAAGGAAGAGGAAAGCTGAACCCTCACAGATGTCGCCTGTCATCTTGCATCAACACTTGGCAACAGACTTTGGGTGAGAAAGTACCTCTTATGGTGCCTTGAGTTGGACTCTTTAGGGCCTTGTAATTGTAAGTTTCTACCCCAAATAAATAACTTTTATAAAAACCAACAGATTTCTGGTACTTTGCATCAGCACTCCTTTTGACTAATACACTACCTTAAAAAGTCGTTCAGTTCAGTCCCATGAACACCATTTCTCTGGAAAATAACATGGCTTTCTCCTCTACAAGTTCCACCCCATTTCTTACACACAGGAGGATGAGCAGAAAGTAGTGGGATCCTTAGACATTAGCTCAATCTACGAATTCCAATGAAGACCCTGAAGGGAAGACCATGACAGTACCTTCTTTTTCCACAAGGGGGCAGATAGTTTGACTTCACAGCCCCTGGGAGCAGAGACACTTTGCCTACTCATGCATGTTTTGGGATCAATGACAGGTTCTTACCCCAGTGTTCCTTATAATCTTCCCCACATTCCAGCTATGTTTTCCTAGACAGGATTCATATTCACAGTGCTCCCTCATCATAGAGACCTGGTCAAATCATGTTGAGTGAAATAAGCCAGACAAACAGTACAGATATTGTATGATTTTATTTATATGAAATAACTGGAATATACAAACTCATAGAGACAGAAAATAGATTACAGGCTACCAGGGAAGGAAGGATGTGGAGTTAATGCTTAATGGGTACAGAGTTTCTGTTTAGGGAAATAGAAAAGTTTTGGTAATGGATGGTGGTGATGGTAGAACAACATTGTGAATGTTACTAACACCAATGAACACTACTGAATTGTATACATAAAAGTGATTAAAATGGGAATTTTTATGTTGTATACAGGCTACCAGTCAAGCGAGGTTGATAAAATCCTGTTAGTCTCCCTATCATAGACTTTTGTTCCTCTACTAGTTGAAACAGTAACTCTTACAGAATTGTCCTGCTATGTGACTCCAAAACACTATCTAGTGCAGGAGCTTGCTCAGAGTCCTAAGTGCCTGAAGCAACCCTGTGCTTAAACCATCCCTGCCTGGAGCAAGTTTGCAACAGGAGTCAAAAGCATTGAAAGCCAATTTACAGCTCCTGAGAAACTACTTTGGGCCTTCCTTTACATCAAGATGGAAAAACCATTTAAAACGTCTTTAAAGCATTTACAGAGCCACACGTAGCCTAGAAGGACAGCTATCACAGAATATACTCCAGGCATGCCCCATCAGCCCTCCCCAAAAGATGGCACATTCCTCACACTGCAAAAAGCTCTAATATCAAGTTCTCCAAGTCCCCATGCTCCTTTTCTCCTTCAGTGTCACAGGATCAGATCTCCTTTAAAAGCCTGCATAACAACATTGCAACGGCCATTATAGATCTTGCCACAACCTACATAATTGTGTGGGAGAGAGTGTAAACTATAATGTAAACTATAATCCATGCTTAGTGGCAATGCCCCAAAATGTGTTCATCAATTGCAATGAATGGACCACACTAATGAAGGATGTTGTTAATGTGGGTGTGGGCAGTGTGGGGAGCAGGACACATGGGAATCCCCTATATTTTTTATGTAACATTTATGTAATCTAAGTATCTTTTTAAAAAATAAAATAAAAATAAATAAATAAAGCCTGCATAACTTTTAAATTTAAAATAACAATTCATTAACCAACTATTTATTGAGTATCTCTTAGGTGCTAAGAACTGTTCCAGCCTCTGAAGCTTGAGTGGTAAGCAAGACACAGTTCTTATGGAGCTCCCATTCTAGTGGTAGGGGAGGGAGAATTAATGAACAACATCAGCAGCAGCAAATGTCACGTGGTACAAGTCACACAATGAAGAAAAATAAAGCAGGGAAAGAAGGGCAGAGAGTAAAGGAGATGGGTTTTATTTCACACAGAGTAGTCAGGGAATCCTCTCTGATAGGTGACATCTGATCAGAGATCTCAAAAAAGTAAGGGATTGAGTCTGGCAAGTATGGGAGAGATAAGACTCAAGACAGAGAGAGGAGAAACTGCAAAGGCAGTGAGGGGTAAACATCTGAGGTGCAGCAGAGGCTAATATAGTTGGAGTTGGATGAGCAAAGGAAAAGAATGGAAGGAGATGAGGTCAGGGAAGTTATATAGGGACTTTTGATTTTATGCTGAATGAAATGGAGAGGTATGGAAGGTTTCAGGCAGAGGAATGACAAGCTCTGACTTGAGTTTTAACAGAATCATTCTGTCTTCTCTGTTGGAAATAGGCTTAGGGGGGACAAGGGCAGAACAGAGAGACCTCTAAAAAGCTTCTGCAATACTGCAGGTGAGAAACAGTGATCACTTATCCTACTGCAGTGGTGGTGGAGGTGGTGAGAAGTGTTTGGAGTCTGGAAATATCCTGAAGGTAGTGCCAACAGCATTTGGCATCCAGCTGGAGGCAGACAGCCTGGTTCTGTTGCTGGCATCTCAGGAATGGAAAAAGTGAGTCTGTACCTAGAGCGGTAAGGAGACAACCACAGGAGGCTGGGACACTAGAGGCCCCCACCAGGACTTTCTCTGAGCAGGCACTTGGGTTTTGTGGCATGTGGGTGTGTGTGGCACAAATGAGGCCTGAGGGGGGCTGGCTGGGCTTTTCTTCCAGCCCTGGGAACTGCTTCCCAAGGCAGACCATTACATGTAGGAGCCATCCGTGGGGCCGAGAGTGTGACATTTGCTAAATAAAGTGAAATAAGCAACAAACAAAAAAATCCTACTTGGATTGAATGTGGGTTGTGAGAGGAGTAAAGGAAGACTCCAAGATTATTTGTTTTACAGTTTTTCCAAATATCTGAAGAGGTACCAGAAATTACTCAACAGCATAGCTAGGAATGAGGCCACAACACCTGTGATTTCTAGCTCTTGTTCATCAGGTAAGTCAGGGCAAGTCTGGCTGAATAATAGGATGTAAACACTGAATACCCAGAAGTTAGGAAGTGGGGGTGAAGGGAGCAATCTGAAGGCCTAGGCCTAGGGAGGAATGAACGCATGAAAGCCTGCTCTGCACCCACCCACACACACACACACCCTCAAATAGAGCAGGCTAAACCACTGGGTTGTCACTTTATCCTCTTTGAGTTTCTGCCTCAGATATTTGCTCTTAATACAGTATATTCCTGTGGCTTGGGGAAGGAAGGAGGTACACAGTTGGACCCAGAACTAAACTTAGCTAAGGAGGACAAAGTACCAGCTGGAAGGGAACGATCCTGAAAAGGTAAAGTGGGATATAGGGTGCCTAGAGTTGGTGATATAGGGCGTGGTCTCCAGTTGTGGCTTGTAGAGTAACTTGGTAGGGGCTGTAAGTCCCAGGGCAGTGGTTGACAACCCTAATTACACTTGGGCAACTTTTTACCAAAAAAAAAAACAAAACAAAACAAAAAAAAAACTACTTTTAAAAGCTTTTAATACATATACCTGGCCCCAACCTCAGAGATTCCAATTTAATTGGTCTAGGTTTGGAACCAGTAGCAGAATAGTTAAAAAGCTTCACATGTGAGTCTAATGTGTAGACAAGATTGAGAATCCCTGCTGCATTCAATTCCGAGGTGTTACACCACCTGAGACTCCATCTCCCATCCCCAGGCAAGCCTGAATGAAGGAGGGAACTCAAGCTTTATAGAACAGATGCCTCACCACATCTGCAGCAGAAATCTCAGCACCCAAAGAAGTGCCCTTGTAACCGTTGGGGAATTTGATGTAATTATGAATTCCAAAAATATAACTGGATCATGCTTGTAAACTGATCTGTTAATCTGGGCATGATTAGGTTAGGATTAGGGCGTTGAGCCCCACCCCTTGGTGGGTGGGGAATTGAATATTAAAGGCAAGGCAAAGGACAGTTGAAGTAGTCTTTTGCGAAGCAGTTTTGATGTTGGAAAGAAGGCCCCAGGGTAAGAGAAGCAAGCCGTTCGCCTGATCGTCTGCAGCTGACCTCGTGGAGGAAACAGGAGCTAAGCCCGGAGAGAAACGCAGCCCCGGGAAGAGAGGAACCCCAGAAGCCTGAACCCTGGCAAATGCCGGCAGCTGTCTTGCTCTAACACATGGCAATGGACTATGGTGAGAGAAGAAACTTAATGCTTTATGGCCTGTTATCTGTGAACTTATACCCCAAATAAATACCCTTTATAAAGACCAACCCATTTTTGGTATTTCACATTAGCACCCCTTTGGCTGACTAATACAGCCCTGAAGCTTGAATAGAAGAAAATCGAGGGTTCTGTGAAACTATTGATATAAAATATTCATCTGGCTGGTCCCTAGACCTAAGTCCTGAATTAAAAATTCCTGACCCTATGGCCTCAGCTAACTCAGCTAAGACTCCACATCTGTATTAAAAGTCTCTTTGCGCCATAGAGTATAGAAAATAAAGATTCCCTTTTCCCACGTTGCTGGACCTTGTGGTGTCACGGTAACCATTGAAGAGGACACAGAATGACCTTTGGGCAAGAGAGAAAGGGTTCCAGGGTGATCGCACTCCCCTGGAATGCTGAACAGGCTCGTCCCACCCCAGCCCCCCAAAAAACAAATAGAAATCTTTAGAGAAAAGCCGCATCTCTCCCCAAGAATTTAGGTTAAAAAAAAAAATTCGCCTAATTTCTAGTTTCCGACAACCTCGCCTTTTGATTTATGTATCTCAAAGTGAAATTGAAAGCACACGAAGAGTTTAGAAATGTCATGTAAAGGACTGGAAAGGGATCTCTCACTTCACTGTTGCTGGTGAGTCAGGGTGGGAGGCACAGAGCGCCCATACCCTGGGCCTGCCCGGTTTCCCCCCCTCCTGAATGGCGGTGTCCGTACCTCCCTCTTCTGTTTGCTTCCCTCCAGGTGATGTTACTAGATTCAGGCTTGTCTGCAGTCTGAGCAATAGCCTGGCGCTGTTTTTGCTTAGGAACTTGGAAATCCTTGAGATTCCCCAGCATTCCTCCGTATGTGTGGGTTGGGTCTCAGTTCTTGCATGCATTTTTTTTTCTTCCCTCCATTTTCCCCCAATCTAGAGATGTGTTCTGCACAGAGCTTTTACCACACAGGGCATCTCCCTAACCCCGTTGCATGCACGTAGACTGAGCCTGCTGCACCAGAAACCTTCCCTATCACAATACCTGCTCACCACTCTCCAGTGCTTCAGACCGGTTGCCTGTCCTGGGGGTGGCGGCGGGCCCCTCAGCCTGGAAGTGCCCGGGGTAAGGCATCGGTACCTAAAAAGGCTTCCCGGGTTGGGGAGTCAGTGTAGTCAAGTACAATTTTAGCCCACAGAGCATATGGTCCTTCTGCCCTGGCTTCAGACAACATAGCCTGAACATCACAGAAAAGAGAAGAAACGACAGCCCCATTCCCGATACCTGGGCGGCCAAGAACAGCCCCCGACCCTGGGCCCTCTGCAGGTTTGAGCTGGTAGATTGAGCACAGGGGTGACGCGTGATGCCCCTGCGAGGGCTTCTTAGGAAAAGGTGAGCAAAACTGCTGGAGAAAGGTCCTGCTCCAGCACTGGGCCTGTTACCCAGTGCTGCCCAAGGCAGGCAGGAGAAGTGAGCGCTGGACGAGAGGGGGTCCAGAGGCTGGTCTTGTGGCAGGAAGGTGGCACCTGGAAACGAGGACGGGAGCCTGTCTCTGCAGCCCTGACACCATCATGTGGCCGGGAGCCTGTTGCTCAGAGGCCCAGCTCAAGTCACAACCCAAGGAGCCCTTCTACGTCCAGGGATTTCCTGAGGTTCAGCTGAAAGGGAAGTGGACTAACCCTAGGCTACATCACAAGATTTTTTTGTGCATGACACAAAACAAGCTGCTGTGGATCAAGAGGGAAACAGGGATGCTCGCTTCAGCAGCACCTATGCTGAAATTGGAACGATGCGGAGATTAGCATGGCCCCTGCCCAAGGATGACGCGCAAATTCGTGCAGCATTCCGTCGTCTTCCTTCCGGTCTAAACCTTCATAATTATTGTATGTGAAAAATGCAATGTCTTGAATAAAACTATTTAAAATTGGCACCATAAAAAAAAAAAAAAAAAAAAGTTGAAGGAATTTTGGGAAAATAGAAAGGGAAAGGAGGGTGGCAGTTTCCAGCTTAGGAAAGGATGGTGTTCTGTGGTGTCTGGGAATCCTGGGAAATGTGGCATCTCAGGTTGGGACTTCGACGTCTGACGGCTCCCTAGCAGGCCCCTCCCCTGGCACCCAGGCATGGCTGCAGCACCCCCTCCCAACTGGTGCAGCCTGGGGAAACTGGAAGCCGGCTTGATGGAGATACGGGTGCCCAAGGGAAGGCAGGTCCCCAGGACTGTTTGTCAGTCCCACACCAGCTCCCAGTTGCCCCCTCTCTTTTTGTTAAGGAATCTTTGAGACTGGCCCACCCACTTGCTTCCCTGTGG
>JAKSZT010000142.1:0-60263 GCA_026826555.1 Tolypeutes matacus | reverse complement strand
TGCTCTGAGCAGATTGGGTCTAGTCCCCATAGATGCTCTGAGCAGATTGGGTCTAGTCCCCATAGATAAAGGAGGACCAGGTTGCCACCTCACTGCTCTGAGGAGGTTGGGCCTGTACACCAGAAATTAGGGAGAATTTAGCCACCACTCCTCTATACTAAGGGGGTTAAGGCTGTACCCCAGAGCTTGGGGAAAGTGTGGCCAACAACCCAATGTTCTTGGAGGCTGAGGTCTGGAGTTTGGTTGCTACCCAAATGCTTGATAAGGGTGGAACCAAGAAAATGGCCATTGGGCAAGCCTGTAGAAAGGATGGGCACCCATAAGACCCCAAGAAGCAGAATATATTGTTTTAAGGATGACTCAGGTTTTGAAATCTAATGACGTATGCCCTGCAGGTTTTCAGACCCTGGATGCCTGTTTCTCTCCCAAATTCTCCTTAAGGTAATGCAAATGTTTATCCTCAGTCTGTGCTTCATTTGTATATTGGAAGCAGATAACTTGTTTTGTAAGTTTCACAGGTCTACAGCCAGAAGGGACTTTTTGACCCAAGATAAACTGTATTCCTATAACTGATTTTTATGTGATTTTTTACTTTTTAGCATTGCCACTGAATTGATTTAAGTTTTTTTGGAATATTGTAGTCTTTTTGAGATTCAAAGGGTGGAGTATGTCAGCTTGAGATTATTTATAAATACCCAAAAGAGAAGGATTATGTTTGTTTGTAAACGAATTTATTCCTCTGGGTGTGATACCCTTTGATTGTATTAAATTCAGTTGAGGGGCCTTTGATTAAGGTTACTCAGTAAAATCAATTTAGGGCTTTCCATTGGGCTACATCAGTGGGGCGTAACTCAGGTTGGGTCTCCACCCCCTTGGTGGGTCTGATAGAAACGGAAACACAGAGAAAGACTGACTGAGATAGACACACAGAAAGTGAACTCTGTCATTTTTTATCCTGGGGCCCTAGTAAGAGATGAGCCATTCCCCTGATAGTTTGCAGTTGCTTGGGAAGAGAACAGAACAGCTGAGACTAACATAGAAGGCGCAGAAAGAAATGAGCCCTATGCCAGGAGAGAGAAGACTGGAAGCCCGGAGGAGAAGGAGAGACCAGACAGACATCAGCGACCATCTTGCTTCAACACATGGCAACTGACTTCTGTAAGAAAGCAACCTTAAGTTGGACTTTTTAGGGCCTTGACACTAAACTTTTACCCCAAATAAATGCCCTTTATAAAAGCCAACATATTTTTGGTGTTTTGCATTGGCACCCCTTTGGTGAACTAATACACATGGGTTGCTCCTCCCAGGGTCCCCTTGGTAATCAGCCTTTGGTCCTTCTACACCAGGCAATAGGTGGGATGTCCCCAAGAAAACTACAAGATTCTTTTATCTATTTGCATGAAAGTGCACTATTTACCATTCGAGGAGTTTTTGTTCAAAAAAGGAGACCATCAGGAGTTCCTTGGGTGGAGACTCTGACTTTAAGTCTCATTGATTATAAAGTGCTTTAAAAGCTCAAGAATTTATATCTCAGAAAAATAGACACAATTGCTAGGGCCCAACCAATTATTCATCTTAGCAACACCCAAGGACACCCGTGTATAGACTGACTGGTTTCCAAAATACATCAATTATTTATCTGAAGCATCAAGGTACATGACTTTGCAACATTTTAGCACCACTACCGCCCTCCTCAAAAAAGTGATACTTGCCTCAGTCTGTGCTTTCTCAGTCTTGTTTGTTTGTTTGTTGTTATTGTTTTTTCAAATTTACTGACCTCTCACCTTTGGGAAACTGAGGCTGCACTCACTCTGGTGATTATCAGTTACTGCTTTGTGTTGCCAACATGCAACTCTGTAGTGTGTGTGTGTTGTTCTTGGTTTGTTTTGTATGTAGTACAAAAGAAAAGATATTTTCCTTTACTCAAGGGCAGCTTCTCAATGAGCAGGAATAATAACCTTGTTTGTTTTCTGCACCTCCCAAAAACTGACCAAATGGTGAACGCAGATTTATTTGGTAGGTAAGAAATGGACTGTGCTCTGCCTTGAAGTACCAAGAAAAAATCCTATTTCCAAGTTCCAAAAGGTCTCCTGGCAGATGTTCTCCACTGGTCTGGCTCCAAGACCCTGAATCTACTATAAATATTTTTATGTGTTCATTGGAAAAACTGACCAAGTTTTGAGCACTTGAGATTCTGTGTGGAATTGGAGTCTGGGGCTAGGCAAAGGAGTGGAGGGAAATCGAAGAAGAAATTCAGCTGTACATCAGACTTGATTTTTCTAAACCCAAAGCAGCCAGGCAGTTATAATATTTTTAGGGATTGAGTGAGGTTGGGAGTGGGTAGCTACTACTACCAGGAGGATGAACAGAAACAAAGAATAAAGAAATGTTTCATATTCTTCTTTCCATTCCTGCTGACCATGCCCCAGACCAGGGTTGCATTTCTTTTCACACGAAACTTGCAGAGGCAATGAATCTGGTGCGGTTGCTCCATGAAGTCCTTCTGGTCCCAGCTCTTCTATGAAGTCCAGTGACCATCAATATCCCTCTTCTCAACAAACTGCAAATGCATAAGGGATCCGAGATCTAGATCAGCCAAGCTCAGCTTAAAATTGTTGATTCCCAGAATTGTGAGCTAAATAACAGGTTGTTGTAAAATAAAATAAAAAAATAAAATAAAATAAAATCCTCCTTCCCTAAACTACAATTGTGGTTATTTTCTTAAAACCTATCATTTGTACTCCTATTACTGGGGTGACTTACAATAAAATTCACAATTGTTAAAGTAGAAATAGAAAACAGAGGAGAAAACAAAGACACTAACCACCAAGCTAATACTAAATTACTTTTATTGAGCATTAAACACTATAGAAAATCAAAAAGGGAAATGGGGGGGGTTAATTTTCATTCAAATATATACATTTACATTTATCACATTGCTTTAAATTACATTTGCCTCCCACAATAGTCTGTGAACTACCTGAAAGCAAGACTGGTTGACTGGTTCCTTTTATTATCTGACCTGGCACTAAAAAAGATCAAGAAAGATTTCATTATGAGAATCTTGGTATGTAAAAAAACTCAAACATAGGTACAGAAAGTGTGGCTTGCTTAAATACATATGTTTATTAGATTACCTTTTTTAACACATACAGACATAAACCTTACTATATAATCTCATTTGAAGATCTCATCCCAGGATCCTATCCACCATACGTCTAGTCTCCTGTCTGGCTCAGTACTAGGCTCTCTTTCAAACTGATGTTTCCTCGTTGTAGTGGGTTGAATGGTGGTTTGTCCTAATCATTGGAAACTGTGACTATGACCTTATTTGGGAAAAGGGTCTTTGCCGATGTAATTAAGAGTCTTGAGATGAAATCATCTTGGATTTAGGAAGGGCCCAAAATCCAAAGTCAGGTGTCCTTATAAGGAGAAGCTGAGGGAGATTTGAGACCCAGGTACCCAGAAGAGAAGGCAATGTGACAGAAATCAGAGTCATGCAGCCCCAGGCCAAAGAACTCATGGAGCCATCAGAAGCTGAAAGAGGCAAGGAAGGATTTCCCCCTCCAGCCGTTGGAGGAGGCAGGGTCCTTCAGATACCTGACTTGGGGCATCCACAACCGTGAGAGAATAAATTGCTACGGTTTTAAGTCATCCTGTTTGTGGTAACTTGTTATGGCAGCCCTAGCAAACTAATGCAGATTAATTTGTTAAGGTTTCTGTTATACACTGAGGTGGTTGTAAATGATTTCTAGGGTTCTCTCCAACTTCAGATTAACATCAGTCTTTCAAATGCTGATTCTGGCATGCGGGCAAAGACTTGCTTGCACTGCTGGAGGTAGTGGGTCACACTTTTTTTCTGAGGGTTCTCAGAAAAAAGTGAAAATAGTGAAAATTTTTATAAGTTATATACTTCAGCTAAAGGGGCTGGAAAGACTTGAAATCTGCAAGGTGGTGCCCACTGGCCCTCGGTGGTAACCATCTCTGAGCATAGGCCTTGCTCCTGACTTCTGTAGCTGCTAGAGAGAGAAAAGGTTGTTCGCGGCCTAGTTGGTTAGTGATCTAGCTCCGCCCATGGAGCTCAGATTGCCTGCAGGCAAGGAATGGAGGAAGAACACCAGAGGGCGTAGAAGAGCAACGAAAACGTGTCCAAGGGAATGGTGCAGCCAGCAGCCGGGACTGGATGGGGTGGAGTCCTGATGGGGTACCCGAAAAGAGCAGCCCCTTTACACGGAACAGTACCGGTCGGTTCCTACCCCCAGCTCTCTTTTGCCCCCCACTTCCCGGCCTGGATTCCACATTCATCCGATGCTCCCTGAGTCCTACTTCCAAGCTGTTTTTCCAGAACTTCTTTTCCTTGGCCGCCTGCCACCCCTGGCTGTGACGAAGTGGGACGTCCTACCATCCTACCCCTTAAGCCACAAAGGGCTTTAGGAAAGACCTGGGAGAGACCTCGGGGCAAGAGGCGGTTTGAGAGAGTGATGGAGGCGAGAGAGGGAGAGGGCGCTTAAAATTAGGAAACTTTGATTAAACTCGCAGGAAATTTTCTGGATCCAGAGACCAAGAAACAGACCAGTCAGAAAGAGCAAAGAAGAATATAAATTAGAAATAACCCAAGGGTTTGTGCCGAATAAAGTTCTTAAATAGTTAAGCGAGTGCCAGAGACTCCGGGTATGACTGGGAGCCTCCAGCTGAGTGTGTAGAGCGGCTTCCATATCAGGTTCTGACCAAGAAGATCGGGAATTAGCCCCAACCTCACTAGTCTGAACCAGCACAGGGACACCACCAAGGAGGTTTCTTTGAACACAATGATAGGTTTGCTAGACACGGGACCTGAAATCGGACCCCATAGCACTCTAACCAGCATTCATACGCACACACCAACGAGCCAACAAGCAAGGAGTTCCTTATACTTCGATCTTCTCCAATCATTTGCAATAAATTGCGAGTGAGAGCTTCCCCCCCCACCCCCCTTAAAGGAAAGGTAAAAGTCTTCCAAGGGCATTATGCTAATAATGGTTGACTGTCCTTCTAACCCACTTGGCAGGACATTTAAGAACGCTGAGGGCCCTCCTTTCCCTGGGTTTTCTCAGATCACTAGGGATATAATGAAAACGCTACGGGAAACTCTGCCTAAGAAAAAGTCAGAATTTTGCGCCGGTAAGCTAAGGTGCACAGCTTAGCGCTGGAGGAAGTAATTGTAAGTATTACCTTAAGGTACGGTAGTGTGGCCGAGCGGTCCAAGGCGCTGGATTTAGGCTTCAGTCTCTGCGGAGACATGGGTTCGAATCCCACTACCGCCACGTGCGTTTTAGCGCACTTAGAAATATTTAAATACTAAGTTTCCTAATTAAAAGTTCTTTGTATACAAAACTAACCTAATCACTTTGGTATGCAGTTTAAAATCCTCCAAATCCTCCCTCAGCTTCACACTCTTATCTCTTGACCTGCGCCCGCTTCTATCAGGATGGGTGGGTTGATGGGTGGGTGGGTGGGTGAGTGGATGGAAATACAGAAAGCCAATACTTAGCTTAGGTTTCAAGATTTCATTCAGGCAACATTACTTTACTTGCAGGGGGCGGGGAGGTCACGGGGATTGTAAACTGAGTTATTTGGAATTTGACTTTGCAGATGGGCTTGTGATTCCAAAACACTTGAAAGCTGATTTTTTACTGACTCCACGTGTTGGACCCAGCGGGACGTGCAGTCAACATTGTTGGTTTAGCCACCCTCCTGCCCCTTCCAAGGGAACCTACTTACTTTGGAGACTGCCCAGGTCTCTGAACTGAACGACCCAGCTGCAATACCTGAGCAGAACTTAATCCCGTGGAAAAAGAGGAGGGATTATCCTCAGGGCCTATTTAGTGGTGTCCTCTTAGGATGGTTGTCCCACTGCACTTTTCAGTACACTGTTACCTCTAGTAGTACTCATGAATTTGGCCAGGCAGCTCCCTGAAATAGAGGATTCCCTAGCAGCTCATGAAGAATGAATAAAGTAAAGGAAGCAGAGAACGAGGACCCTGTGCAAGAACCAAGGTCTAGGAGTTTTACATGCCACTTTTTGCTTCTGCCTTCTTTTTTGTATCTTTCCCCCTCCTCATTCAAAATCTCCCTCCATATCCTCCCAGGCCACCCTCCCATTTCACTTTGTGAACTCCTTCTGACCAGTTCCCCTCCTTTTCACCCCCACTCAACAAAAGAGATTTTGGGTCCTGAGGTCTTCACAAAAGAGGCCTCCACTCCCCCAAAATTGAGAGACTTTTGGGTTGATGCCAGTGACTTGTGAAAAAAAAGGTCTATACCTGTGGATAAATTGTACATTGCTGACCTTTCTATAAAATTCACTCTTTGTATAATGTTCTTATCACCATCCTTCTTTTCTCACAATGCAATTGTTCTGTATCCTTCAATGTTTGTTTTTCCTTCTTCCTGAAATTTAATTCTATCCAGTATTCAAAGATTCACTCCATATAGATATTTTTTTAATTTATCTCCCTACTTTCTCTCACAAGTTGACCAACTTCTTGTCCTCTAATAACTGCCCAAAACCCGATTTCTCCAGTTTGATATTTGCAAGGAAAAGGGCTTAATTGGGGAGGAAGGGGGTGAGTAACAAGCTTGGTTTGGGGCTTACTCTCAGATGGATATGATGACCATGATGACCAGCCCCTCCCTTCCCAATCAGGCCCTTTTCCTGTAGTCTCAACATTCACCCATCTAGAACTCTCAAGATCACCACCTTGAAGTGTTTTTGTTTGTATTGTTTTACCCCTTTGCCTTTTTTTGTCTGTAGCACCCTCACTGGCCCTTAGTTCCAGTCAATTCCATCTCCTTGTTGATGGAAGTATGCTTGCTTGTACTATTCACTCTTGCCACTCACCACGTGCTGCCCTTTGCCTCTCCCACCACCAAACTGTTCCTGACACCCCATCTTTCCTTTTCACCCCTCTTCTTATTCCTCTTCACACCCTCTGCCACTCCTGCCACCCTGTACCACATCTCCTACCCCCACTTCTTTCTGTTTCTCCTCATGCCACCGCTCCTGACACATCTGCCATGCTTGCTAACTTTCACATCATTCCACCATATGTACATACCTAAAAGCTCCCTCACTCACTTAAACACTCATCAATATTTCTGTCAAATTCTCACTCAAAATTCAACTTGTCTAAGAAAGCTCTCTTGGTTTGTCCCCCTCTCCATTCTGATTACTCCTTTCATTGTCCTGAAATAAAAAATGTATTGTTGTTTTGTAAATGTTTACCAGAAGTCTCAGTATATATCAATAGAGTATTATCTGTTTTGTTTCTTCAACTAAACTGTAAATTGCTTAAGTCTGGATGTTTTAGACTTCCTTTTGTAAGACTGACATTGGTTTTGTTCTTTTTTCCTAATGTACTGTAAACATGTGGCACATTTTGCAAAAGACAAAAAAGTGTAAAGACTATCATTACAATCACTCATGATCCCATCACCAACAGATAAAAATATTTTGGCATATTTTCTTTTACACTCTGAATGAGAAATTTCTAAAAGTAGAAATAGAATACTTGATCAAATACAATGTCTTTTAATGTTCTTGATTTATAATACCTAACTGCCCTCCAGAAAAGTAGTGACAGTCTACAAGAATATCCTTGTCTTTGCATCCTTGCCATTATCAAATATTAGTGTCCAAAAACAGATTTTCATATTCTGTGTCAAAATATTCCTATGTTTTCATTAGTATATCTTTCTTTTTCATGGAAATGTTTTCCATATATATACTTATCCTTTTGCATTGCTTATTCTCTGTATTGTTTGTTTACATCCTTTTGAAGGGCAGTTCTTTCTAGAGTATTTTTTTTTCTTTTTTTTTCCATTTCAAGAGTAGTTTATTATCAAGGTTTGCCAACAGAAAGAAATGCTTGTCTTGAAAAAAAAGTAAACTAAACTAAACAATTCACTTTGCCACCTTTTGCTTAAAACACGTCTTCCATAGAATATTTCTTTTTAAACCCTGAAATGCCTAGTATGAGTTGTTCAAGGTAATGAAAAAGGACAGGGGTGAAGGTTGTTACTGAACATTGAGTCAATGCGAGTTAATCTTAAAGATTAGGAGATTATAGATTCAAATCTAAAATGAATGTCAATAATTAGATCACGAGAAGAAAGTTACCACAAAGCAGACACGCAAAATTAAGGTTCATAATCAAACTTGCTATTCTCTCGTTGCCTGAAAACATGCAAAATTGCTAACTAACTTAACTTATTTGGCAAAAGGTAAGAACTTTGCAAAAACTAACACGAAACACTCGGCAAGGAGAACTGAACCAGAACTGAAAGGCTCAGCATGCAGCTGATACCGCCAAATCTCTCCAATCTACCATTTAAGCCAGAGAAGAATACAAGTTGGGAGCCGACAAATGTTTGTAACCTGAGGGGGGGCGGGGACGGTAAACTCTTCTTGAGGCCCCAGCGAGATTTGAACTCGCGACCACTGGTTTACAAGACCAGCGCTCTAACGCCTGAGCTATGAGCCCCAGGAAGCTTAACATATACTTACTTACACTTGGAAAATTTCAAGCAAATGCTATGTATACCTAACTAAAGTTTATTAAACATTTAAAAATTAAAGGAATTTGTTTGGGAGAAAATGCCTTTTCATATTAACCAAAAAAACACCTTGTCTTAACCAGGCCCAAACTGGAATACAAGTCACAAGAAGGATTGCTCCCACAGCGCATGCTCCTCAGTCTTAGGCCTGACTAGTCTCTGAGCTTGATCAACAGGAGCCAGGAGTGGCGCCCTGGCTGCTGTTGGGTAGGGTGTGGGGGTCTCAGGCGTCTCATGGAAGAGAAGCATGCAAGACGGCATCATTCCCAACCTGCTTGGATTCATATAAAAGTAACTGCCCCGGCTTTCGGAGACTAGGGTTGAGAATGTATTCTATGCAGAAGAGGACTTTCTCTAAACACAAGACCTGCGCCTCGGACCATCAGGATTTGGGATCCTAGACAGTGAGGCCGCAAGTTGTCCAGGCATCGCCCGGCCCTCCAGGCATCCGCCCAGCCTTTCAGCGGAGTCTGGCTTGGGTACAGTGAGTCTGTGACTGGGATTCCCCTAGGTTTCCTGAAGCAGAAGATGGCTGGAAGGGGACTAGCTCCTTCCTTGGTTTTTAACAGGCCCCTTTCTAACGACTCTGAGTTCAGGCGGCAGTTCCTTCTCTCTGGCCTCTTCTAAATGCCCAACCTATAGTTTAGAGGAATAGAAAGTGGCGACACCTAGGGGGCTGAGAAGTGGGCGCTTCTTTTCTCCCTTTCTTTTCTCTAGTCTCAGCCGGCCTCGAAGTCTGGTGCCTAGTGCAGGAGATTTAGCTATTCATTCAACAGGTATTTACCAAGTTTCTACCATGTGGGCAGGCACGGTGCTGTGCATGGGTGAGACAATGTGACCAAAGCAGACACTGCTTCGTCTATGGGTGAAATTAAATGTAGAGCCTAAGTTCCTAAAGAAGTTGATTATAGACTTGCCACGTGACCAGGCAATACCACTAAGGGTATGTACCCAGAAGAACTGAGAGTAGTGACACGAACAGACATCTGCACACCGATGTTCATAGCAACATTATTCACCATTGCCAAAAATTGGAAACAACCCACGTGTCCATCAACAGATGAATGGATAAACAAACTGTGGTCTATTCACACGATGGAATATTATGCAACTGTAAGAAGAAATGAAGTCATAAAGTATATGACAACATGGATGAACCTGGAGCACATTATGTTAAGCGAAGCAAGCCAGACACAAAAGGACAAATACTGTATGAATGCGTTACTATGAACCAAATACATTGTGTAACATATTGTTTGATTCAAAAAATTTTTTATATGTATCCAGTACATTTAATTGAGAAATGTATATATTTATTCATCTGTGTTTACTTTTTAATTGTTTATATTTTAATTATTAAATGTACAAAATAAAGTAAAAAAAAAAAAAAAATAGAGCCTAAAAGCCTCCTCCCTGTGGCAGTTTGATATTATTCATGAATTCCAGAAAGAGATATTGATTATGTTTTTTAACTGGTCTTTTCCTTTGGGCATGGTACCATTTGATTGATTTAAATTCAAAGGCTTTACATTTATTTGATTGAATCAAGATTAGGGCTTTGATTCCACCACATCATTAGGGCATGCAGGGTTGAGTCCCCGCACCCTTGGTGTGCTATATAAATGAACACTCAATCAAGAAGACAGGAAAAGATAGACTGGAATAGAGAGAGCTCCATAGATGCCAGAAGAGAGAACTTTGTCAGCTTTGATCCTGCAACCCCGGGGAAGAGAGAAGAGCCATTCACCTGATAGTTTGCAGCTAAAGAGAATAAAGCAGCTGAGCCCTATGCCAACCTACAACTGAGATACACAAAAGAAGATGGGCCCATGGAGCCTTAAGAGCAAAGAGGAAGGCTGAACCCTTGCAGGTATCACCCGCCATCTTTCTTCAACATGTAGCAACAGATTTGGTGAGGAGGTACCTCTTATGGTACCTTGAGTTGGACTCTTTAAGGCCTTGTAACTGTAAGCTTCTACCCCAAATAAATACATTTTATAAAAGCCAACAGATTCCTGGTACTTTGCATCAGCACCCCTTTGGCTGACTAATACACTCCCCTAAGCAGAGGAGGACTGCAGAATAAAGACTACCCTCTCTCTTCCCATCCCATCCACCACCTTTATGGTGAAAGAGAAGTTGGGTGGGTGCGGGCTTCTATAAAAGGGGGTGTAGGAGGTGAGCAACTCTTCTGGTATGCCTTCCCCTGCACACCTATGGATAGTACCTTGCAAGTCTAATCTTGCAGTGCTCATGTTCGTCAAATAAAGCCAGAAGAAAGGAGCAGATGACCTCATACAGCATGCAAATTAGAGTGGCTGAGCATGCTAGGTTGCAGAATATATTTAAGTTTTGTTGTTTGAGGGGATTTTGGTAGAGTCCCTTTTAACATAGAGGGATTTACTTCCTATGATTGGCTTTCCAGCCCAGGCCACCTGAGGCATTTCTGGTCCTAACATTCTAAGGACCCTACCCAGAGGATCCACAGACTGGATGGCAGATCAACCAGAATCCTAAAATGAACATTCCTACAATAAACAGTCTTACTTCTGGACCACTTTGGCAGAGGGTCCTACCAAACCCGTATGTTGACACTCTTGGGGTTTGTTTCATAAGAAAAAATAGAAAGAAAGAAAAGTACACAGACTGAGGCATGAACCACAGGCCTACTGCAGGGTGAGTTGTGCAAGCAGCCCCAGGTCAGGGCTTTTTAAGTCTGTTTACTGCTCTGATTGTTTGCCCCACCTGTCATTTCTCAGGGGACCAATGGTGAGGCCTTCTGAGGGTAACTGGGGTTCTCCCTTGACCCCAAATGGGATTCTCATTCTAAATGAGATTCTCATGGCCAGGATCTCACAGGGTCTTTCCAGCAGCCTTCTTCTCAGGAGATTTCTGGGCAGGGTCTCATGGCCATGTGGTCTGTCTGCTGGGCCAGCTGCCTTCCCCCTTTCACTATACTGACCTGCCTCAACTCCCCCCCCCCTAGAAAATTTACACTCTTATTCTTAATGGGGTGCTGAAGGGTGGTGTTTACTCTTTTGTAGCTACTTCCTGCCGGTTAGGGGAGTAGACCTATTCTAGTAGGCTATTCTTTTGCCATTAAGGGAAGATGGGTTCAGCACTCTGGTTGGAACTGGTTGAAATCTCTACATGACTAATAAGGTGTTGATTCAGTCTATGGCAGGGGACAGGGAGTGCCACTGCCTCTGTCTCCTGGCTTGGCTCACCAAATAATGTTACCAGATGGTTCTGGTTCTGGGCTTCTAGGTTCTTGGCTTGTATCACATAAAAGAACTTAAGGACATGCCTTAGGGTAGGCAAGGGAGTAAAGAGTCTATTAAGAAACAAGAAAACAAGAAAAGTACACAGTCCAAGGCATGGACTGTGGTCCTACTGCAGGGTGAGTTGCACTCCTGGGGCTGGGAGAGAATCACTGGATTTAGGAGGGGAACCAAAACTGCTCCTCATGTGTTGTGATAACAATGTTATAATGCAACGGACAGGATGAATGAGCATTCTTAAACAAAATAGGGAGTGGATGTGGCTCAAGCAGTAGAGCACTGGCTTCCCATGTACAAGGTCACAGGTTCGACCCCCAACCTGGGAACCTCAAAATATAAAGAAATAGAAGGAGGTCAGTTTATGAGTCTAACTTGTTAGTTTAGTGGTATGATTAATGCTGTTTGGGCTTGAGATCGTGGACAAGCCCACCTCTCTCTTAACCTCTTTATTCCCTTAGAATTAAGAGCTGCCAAATGCCACCAAGCCTAGGTCGACCTAAGCTGAAGACCCTCTCGACCTCAATCTGTTCAAAACCTGCTGCTCATGAACAAGTTGGCCACTTCCATCAAAAGATTCAGGGACAATGAAGATGTTACCAGGGGCAGAGGGTGTCATCATGGATCTGGGCCCCCAGCCAGCTCTAACCCACTCTTTTGCTGCCAGAATAGTTTGCTTAGACAGTTCTTATAAGATACTTTATGTAGAAAAACAGTGCAAGTCTCACAGGGACACTTCCACAGAAAAGATTGCTGCCCAGAGGTGTTTTAGGGCCATAATGTCAGGACAGGACCTCTTTATAGACACCCTATCCCTCTGTGGTGACCTTCAGGGCATCTGGAGAGGGCTCCAGCCTGGGAGCCCTGGCCTGGTCAGCAGCGAACAGAAGCACTCTTTGTATTCAGAGACCTTCTGCCCAGTGCAAAATTGCTGCACCAGGAACTTTCCGGCTCAAAAGATATCCATTGCACCCCAAATGAATTATTTCCAGAAATTTCCACCGCCACCACTGCCCCAAAAAAACACAATATAAAATTCTGATATTGAGCAGTGTCAGAGAGCTATTGTCTGAAAGATAGGTTTACAAGGGGAAAAAAAAGCGTGACAGTCATCTTACAGTTTCTGACAAAGAATCCACCAGACTTGTCAGGGTGGTCTCTTTGCTCTCTTGGGGCTGTGGTGTGAAACAGTTACCTTAACTTTACAGAGTATGGTTAAATTCCCGTTAGTGATAATTGACCAAACTTCTGAACTGCTGGATTTCAGGCCTTTCAAACTTGCTTGTCTTCCTAAACTGCGTGTTTCCCGGGAAATCCTTGACAGCATTTCATGCATGTGGCTAACTAGATCCTATTTGCCTTTTGCCTTCCAGAAATTCTGTCCTCAGAAGAGGTATGCAGACTAACTTGAATGCAAGCACGGAGACAAACAAGAGCCAGTGGGAACTAGAGGGGTGGAGATGGAGAGGTGCAGTGGGGTCCGAGTTGTGCATGAGCTAGAGAATTTGGGGTTGGTTATGGGTGATTGGAGGGAGGGGAGAGAGAGGGAATAATATGCTAGGATGCTCTGGCTAACAAGGTGGTGGTCCACTCTCAAAGATGAATGTCTAGCTTGGGATGTTATGTGTTTGCTGCTGGCTGAGCAACTACCAATGGAGATGCCCAGCAGGAAGTCCTGGGATTCAGGAGAATGATCCCAACTAAGGAAAAAAAACTTTAGGAATCAAAAACACAGAGCAGTGGCTAACACTGATTTGGGCAGGAACCTACAGGGGAGCAGGGCATTCACAGAGAAAGAATTTAAGGACAGGGCCCTGGTAATCACCAGTGTTTAAGAAGTGTACAACAGAAGAGTTGTGGGTGAAAGGATTGGAGAAAGAAGCATCATGGAGTTCAGTTGCTCAAATAACTGATTTCATAGCTCAGAGGCCATTAGCAATCTTTGTCAACATGAAGCAGAAAGTTTAGGGAACGGCCACAGAGCTGGGTGGATTGAAGAATGAGGGGAATGAGTAGATGTGCAGATTTAAAAAGCTCTTTCTACAGGCTTAGCTGTGAAGATTTGGAGGTCTAGGGTAGCTCCATGAATCTTTAGTATGTCCTCTCTTTTCCTACCTTGAAACACCTGGGCAAAGGCATTTTGGGTCACCAAGAGTAGGCCTCTTGGCCTGGGAGCATTATAATTCCTAAGGGTGTTTTCCACCAGCCCAGACAATAATGGAACTAATTCTTTTTCTATTACATCTTAAGAGGCAGAAATACTGGTGTGAGTGCTACAATCAGGACAGGAAGAATTCAGCAACACTTGAGCAAATTGCACAGAGGATCTAATGAAAGAGGAAGAGCCACTGGCCTGAGGAGGAAGGCAAAAGAAAGAAAGTTGGTTTTGAAAAGCAGGGATAGGCTAAAAATGATCTTAGGGAGAGAGGTGGGGTATCAAGGCCCAAGGAAGATCTTTTGGCCTTCAAGAAATTCCTGTCCATTGAGAACCAGAAAGGGGATGTTTGGCTGAAGTTTCAACAGCCACTCTTTTGCTATAGCTGCAGGAGTCTCTTTTACTACTGTCACTTTTTTTTTTTAAGATTTTATTTAGGGAAGTGGCTGTGGCTCAATCAGTAGAGCTCCCGTTTACCATATGGGAGGCCCCAGTCGGTTCCCGGGGCCTCCTGGTGAAGGCAAGCCCGCCCGCACGGCGTGGTTAGCTGACCCAGCCAGCACAAGCAGCAAGGGGGGGATAAATGAATAAATAAATAAAATCTTTAAAAAAAAAAAAAAAAAGATTTTATTTATCTCTCCCCACCCCCTTGTTTGCACTTACTGTGTCTGTTGGTCTTCTTTGTTTCTTTAGGAGGCACCGGGAACAGAATCCAGGACCTCTGATGTGGGAGGGAGGCATCTAATCACTTAAGCTACCTCTGTTCCCTGCTTTGTTGTATCTGTCATTATGTTTTTCTTCTTGTGCCTCTTGTTGCATCATCTTGTTGTATCAGCTTGCCGTGCCTGCCCATCTCACCAACCCATTGCCTTCTTTAGGAAGGCAGTGAACCACGGACCTTCCATGTGGTAAGCGGGAGCTCAATCACCTGAGCCACAACTGCCTCCCTGCTGTCACTTCTGACAAGTAATTTTGTTGATTCTGGGTGCTGAGAACCACCAACTCATCCTATTGACTGGGTAGGATTAGAAGTCTCAAAGAAGGTCTGAGCCCTGAAAAACCTTAACATCTGCCACTCCCAG
The DNA here is from genome assembly GCA_026826555.1 of Tolypeutes matacus. Taxonomy (NCBI): domain Eukaryota; kingdom Metazoa; phylum Chordata; class Mammalia; order Cingulata; family Chlamyphoridae; genus Tolypeutes; species Tolypeutes matacus. The sequence continues at coordinate 45,153 of JAKSZT010000142.1, read as the reverse complement.
CTTCTTAGACTTTTCTATATTGTAAGACTTTAAAGTGTTTCAGACATATGCAATGCAGGGGGGGGGGAAAAAGGGATTTGAGGGAGACACATAGGCAGAATTTCACAAAGTCATAGTTTTCTTTAAAAAGTGACTTGACTATGTACAGCTACTGAACTTATCTGCACCAAGCACCACTCAGGAACTCAGCCAGTAGTGCTAGGGCCTGAACAATCTCAGCTAGAGCTGTTAGATTGTGTCTGTAACAATGACTACACATTTCCATGCTTCCAGTAATATACACCCCTGAATGAGGCAAATGTCCCTATTAAAACACTAGTAAACATGGCTATTTGAAGCTCTTTTTAATCCCTTATGTCACTTGTTCCTTCAACAAATATCAATGTGCTGAGATTTTGCTGCTGGGTGGCAAGGAAAGAAGCTCAAGTATAACCCAGTCTTTGTCTTCAAGGGGCTTAAAAACTAGTAGGGAAACAGGTAAAGAGAAGTATATCAGTTAGGGTTCAGTCAAAGAAGGGATAAATATCATCATGCATGTATCAAAACTCATAGACAACACAGAGAATGAACTTTGATGTAAACTATTGGACTATAGTTCATTATAATGCATCAATGTTGTTCATCAATTGTAACAACTGCATCACATTAATACAAGATGTTAATAACAGGGGAAACTATATGCCAAGGGTGAGGAGTTGGGAGGTATAGTGGATATATAGAACAAACTCTATGTATACCTGCTCAATTACTCTGTAACTCTAAAACTGTACTGAAAATTTGTCTATTAATGCTTTTTTAATGATTTGTGCCTGTATAATGGATCTCTATATACTATTAAAAAAATATGTCCATGACGTATTGTTAGTGAACAAATGTAACTCACAAAACAGCATATGTAATATAAACTGATTTTTATCTTAAGTATGTTTGTGTAGGCACAGAAAAATTCTGGCAATATATATGCCAAGCTATGAAAATAGTTATCTTTGGGGAAAGGATGATATAAATGATTTTCTCTTTCTACTTTAAACATTTCTGAACTGTTTGAATTTTTAAATACATGGTTGATAATGAAAAGTTTTCTATTTTGGAATAAAAAGATTATGTTGGTAAAATTGGTCAAAAGATTTGAACAGATATTTCAATGGGATTCATCTTTAATGAGATTGATCAAGCCTTTAAATACCCTTTCCCTCTATTGTTTTTTAATTCATACATGATACATTTTCTACTTTTTTTCTGTTATACTTAAAAACAACATTCATACTTAACTCTCACATGCATACCAAAATTTCAAAATAAACAATTTATTAAGATTTTATTTTTATGTAATCTAAGTATCTTTTAAAAATAAAAAATATATTAAAAAAAAGATTTTTAACCTTCTCCCTAGCAATGCTAAACAAAGACCTTTGAATATAGTAACTTCAATCAACGCCTTTCTATCTTACATGTTATTGTTTTGAGTATTTCTGCTCCATCATATTTTTGCTTCTAAATTAACATTAATTTTATATTACATATTATATTTTAATACAGACCATGTTTATACCCATATGTTCATCATTTCTTTCTGCATTACAGAATTTGCTTCTGGTTTCAACTTTCTTCTTCATAATGCACACCCTTTAGAAGTTCTTTTGCTGAAAGTTTGTTGGTAAAAATTAAAAAAGATCAATTTCATATTGTCTTAAACTGTATATTTGACTCTTTTCTAGAACTGTAGTTTGGCATGATATAAATGTTAGATTGAGAGAAATTTTATTTTATCACAAACATATTTTACTGCATCTTGACTTCTGTTGCTGTTAGATATGCTACTGTCTATGTAATGGCGTTTTGCTACAAGGAATCTGTCTTTTCTCTCTGATTTCAAGATCTTCTCTTTCTCTTTGATATTCTATAGAATTTCTAGATTTGGGTTTCTTTTCATGTATCTTGCTTGATATGTATTTTTCTCCCCAATCTAAGGATTTATGTCTTTCATCCATTCTGGAAAATTCTCAGCTATTATCTCTTTGAACATTTTCTCTTTGCTATTTTAATCTACTCTTTCCTTATGAAATGTGTATTGGAGAATCAGTTAACCTGCTTTACATGTTTTCCATCTCTTTTTCATTCTTTGCTGCATTTTATGTATTTCTTTAGATCTATCTTATTAAATATCTCTTTGTCCCTCTAACTTCTGTATAAGATATTCAGTCTTTAATGTCAATGATAATGTTTTTATTTTAGACTTTCCACTGATTTTTTTGAAAAGTGTCTTTTTATTTTTGTTTTATCATTTCTTCTCATAATACTGATTCTTTCTTTTATTTAACACTCCTAACTTTTAGCCTGTAATTAATGATTATATATCTTGAAGTTCTTAAGATCTAAGTTTGCTTTCCATTTATTATTTACTGACTCACTCTTAAAGTCCTTATTTCTTGTGTGTATGTTTTAATATAACAATATTATTGAGATATATTTCTCATGTCATGTAATTCATCCACTTAAATTATACATTTTAGTTCTTTTTAGTATATTCAGAGAGTTGTGCAAACATCACCACAATCAATTTTAGAATATTTTCACCACCCCAAAAGCAAACCCATTAGAAGTCACCCCCATTTCCCTGCAAGATTCTCCAGCCCTAGTTAACTAGTAATCTTCTTTCTGATTCTATAGATTTGCCTGTGTGGGGCATTTCATGTAAATGGAATCATTCATTGTGCTGTTATTGGCAAATATATTTCTCTGTGTTATAGGCTCAACAATACAGTATATGTGTGTGTATAAGTTTGTGCAGTTGTTCTATACAATTTCTTTTCAAATCAGTTTAAAAAAGAAAGGATAAGAAATAGGCATTTAGACTGACTCTTATAATTACGTAATTACCTTTACTGGTACTCTTCTTTTGTTGTGTGGATTCAAATTACCGTCTGTGATCACTTGCTTCCAGCCTGAAAAGCATCCTTTAGAGTTCTTGTAAGGTGGGTCTGCTAGCAACAAATTGTCTCAGTTTTTGTTTATCTGGGAATGTCTTTATTTAGCCTTCATTTTTTGAAAGATAGCTTTGCTGGATATGGATTCTTTTTCTTTCTTTCTTTTTTTCAGTTTTTATTTTTAAATAATTTCAAACTTCCAGGACAATTGCAAAAATAACATAAACCCCACACAGAGAACTCCAGCATTTGTTGTGGTATTTTTAAAGAAATTCAAGATGCCATATGTGGCTTCCTTGTTGACTCTATGCTCATCAACTTTATTAGACAGTGCATTATTAGTCCAATATATATTTGATATTAGGATGATGGTTAATTTTATGATATAGTCAACAGATGCATATTAATCTTGGCAAACATGTTTTTTTTTCCCCATCTTTTCTCCTTATATCCAGGATGTACTAATCAACCCATTAACACTATAGTCACATTTATCTTCCTGAAAACCAAAACAAATTTATATTTTCAGATATATTATAAGGCACTCACCCTTTTCTTTTTTATTTCATTCCCTGATACAGTTTCTACGATGATATTCCTATTCCTAATCATGTTCAATAACAAAACATTTGCTGCTATGCTTTATAACCTCTAATTAGACTCACTTTCAAATTTTACAATGGTCTTATTATATTTTGTTCCAGAGTCTTGTTTTCATCAAAAGTCTGTGAGCTTCTTGATGGTTGGGACTATATATTTCTGCCTCTGCATACCAACTTATTGCCCAGAACATGATATTCAATAAGATTTTGTTGATATAAATTGAGTCCAAAGTAATATCCCATCACTAAATAAATTTCAAAAATAGATTGTTAAACATGCTTTACCACCAAAACATGGGGGTGATTCTTTCCAGACATGCTGCAAACTTTTACTTGAATTCTTCTCTTTTCCCAATGGCTGAGATGGATACAGGTTTCTGTGTCTCATGAAACTAAGGATTTTTAAAAAGCAATACTTCATCTCCTTCCCTATGAAACACTAATACATCACTCCAGAGTAGTTCTTCTTTTCCCCTCAAATCACTGAACATTCTTTCCATTCTTTTATTAATCACTCAGAAATCTTTCTGGATAGGAATAGTGTGTACTTTGTTTGTATGACTAATGGAATGAGATGCATGCATTACTGTTTTCTGTGGTCCCTGAAGTGGAGCTTTATGACCATCTCTTTGGATGCTAATGTTCAGTTTGTCAATTTTCAGCCCTATTTTGAGGGTCAGTAAGTTGTCCATACCTTCGTATTTAATTGTTTTCTTTATGTTGTCCCTATGTATATAAACACACTCCAACACGGCATTAAATCTTATTTAATGAACCTTTTTGAAAAGTTCTCTAATAAAATAATACACCAAGAGGAGTAAATCAATTTTCACTTGGTCTCCAATGTGGTTTTGTATGGAATTATTACTTGAATTATTACTTGGCTTTTCATTTTACCTTCTAAAGTCTAAACTGCTTGACATTAGGATCATTTCTATTCATTTATATATATAATAATAAATCACAGTATCCAATAATGGTGCTTAACAGACCTTTGTTAAAGGAACAAATAAATGAATAATCAAATGAAGGTTTGTCTCCAAGATTTCCAAAGACATCACAAATAGGAATACTCATTTGCCTTTCAAATATCCAATGAAGTAGATAAAATTTACCATGAAGTCTGGTTCTTGGTAGGTAAACAATTAGTAGGCATTCTTAACTATTTAATATTAAAGCTCCTCCTTCCAGTCCCAAGTTTACTAAAAGCAAGGAAGATTTAAGACAACATATAAGAATGTAAAAATATGGACAGATGAAAAGAACACAATCCAGTGACAAAATGAGTGGAGATGTCTTTAATTTTTGTAATAAAGTACAAATTAGAAGAACACATTAAATAGTACTATTACGGGGTTGGATGTGGCTCAACTGGTTGGGCGTCCATCTCCCATATGGAGGGACCCGGGTTCGATCCCCGGGACCTCCCGGTAAAAAAAAAAAAAAAAAAAAAATAGTACTATTTATGAAATCTCTCATGGATTTGCTTTCCCAAAGGCACTTAGTGTGACCATGGAGAAGTGAATAAGTCCCTTCATTAAATTTGTTTTACCTGTTTTACACCTGGTAGTAAATGCAAATTTTTCTCTAGAAAGTATGCGCAATAATCAATTTACTTTTTTTTTTTTTATGATTATATGGAAACTTTTCTTTAAAATTCTTAATTTATGTAAACAATTGCAAGATTCTATAGAGATTTTTAATCACTCTAACTTTGGGGGGAGGGTCACACAAATTCCTCTAAGAGTTGGATCAAAGCTATTGATCCTTTTCTCAGAAAAATGCATATATGCTCATACATATAAAATTTTCATACCCATGGGGCTTATAAATTTTCTGAAGCCCACCCATAGATCCATTAGGTGACAATGAACCTTAGGTTAAGATCTCACAGTATGGAGGCCCTTATGATGTGTTAATATTATGATATACCAATAATAATATGCAGTTATGTATAACTTATAATCAAGGAATTATGAAAAGGGGAAAGAAGAGATTTGATGATTTTAAGAGATCTTTAGTGGTTCCAGAATTCAGTTATTTGGTGAAATTCATGATGATAATGGGAAGGAAAGTAACAATGGAGAAGGCTTGGACTCAAGACTTATCACTGTGCCCCTTCACTTTCACCTCACTGTTTTCCTATTGCAGCTCTTAACAAGTAAAAGATACTCCAAACAGTCTGCTACCATTTTCTTAAACATGTCCTTCAAACCCTCCTTGACTAGCTCATTGCGCAAAGCATAGATGAATGGATTCAGCAGTGGTGTCACAAATGTTGTTACCATTGTTACGGCCCAGTTTGTATCCACAGAGCCACTCTGTGATGGCCGTACATAGAGAAAGATGGCACTTCCATAGAAGAGGGTCACCACCATCAAGTGTGAGGTACAGGTGGAGAAGGCCTTCTGACGGCCTGAGGCAGAGGGGATGCGCAGGACAGCCAAGACTATGTGGCCATAGGACGCAGCAGTAATCATCAGTGAGGATACAATGACAAGAGAGGCAAGGACAAAGTCAGTCTCTTCCAGTTTCTTGGTGTTGGTACATGCCAGGAGGAGTAGTGGGCCACTGTCACAGAAGAAGTGCTGCACCACTGCACCCTGCCCACAGAAAGGAAGCGAGGCCACAGCTACTGTGGGGCCAAGCACAGGGAGGAGCCCCCCCACCCAGCAGGCCAGGGCCACACGAAAGCACACAGCCCCACTCATGAGTAAAGGGTAGTGTAGAGGGTGACAGATGGCCAGGTAGCGGTCCACAGACATGACAGCTAACAGTAGGAACTCAGAGGCTCCAAGAAAAAAGTAAAAATAAAATTGAGTGATGCACGCAGCAAAGGAAATAGTGTGTTGTCGTAAGAGGATATTGCTCAGCATTTTGGGAATGATGACAGAAGTAAGCAGTATCTCCAGGCAGGACAGATTGCCCAGGAAGAAGTACATGGGAATCTGCAAGCGAATATCAGCTCTTACCACGCTCACTATCAACACATTGCCTGTCAAAGTCAGCAGATAGACAAGAAGGAATATGGAAAACACTTCTGCTTTTGTGCTGTTGAGGTTCGGGAAGCCTGCCAGGATGAACTCTGTCATACCACAGCTCTGGTTCCTACAAGGAGTCATTATATTTGTTACCTGTACAACAATATAAACATGATCCTGAAGAAAGAAGGTCCTCTCCTGAATCATCTCAAAACTTATTTTAACTTGATATGGTCGATACACCCCACCCTTTTCTCCAATGACAAATTCTGTTAACATTTGAAGCACCTGGGGTCATTGTCTGATTGATCTTAGAGTTGAAAGGATTTTCTATAAAAGATAGCTAAAACTTAGGTATGAAAATGAGAGGACCCTAACCAATTTAATGATATTCTGAAGATTTGTTCAAAAACTGCCTCAGTTATTAGAAGAATACTGATCCCATTTAGCAATGATAATTGACCTTAGAGATCTGCTCCTTTCTCATTTCTCTCGTTCCTTAGCATACTCCAACAGTCTTTTTTTCCCAACAAACATTATATTCTTTACTTAATATTTCTCATCTGTGGGTCCCTCCTGAATCAGAAAATCTTTGTACCTTTTGCCTAGGATAAAGCAGTTCTATTGTCATTTTCCCCAAGAATTCCTTCAGAGCCTCATCTCCCCCCATTTCATCTTCCAAAATTGCCTTACGATCAGTAAAATCATTAAAGTTTTGCTCTGTGCTTGCTGTTGTACTGCTGATTCAGAGATAAAGGAAACATTATCACTTCCCTTCTGTAGCTACTGCTTAATGAGAATGACAGGTAGAATGCTGAAGGTAAACATAGGGTGCTAAAGAAGCACATAGAAAGGGAAACAAACTGAGAGTTTGAGACAGGAAGTATTCTAGAGGGAGGTGATGCCTAAAATAAGTACTAGAAAATGAGTAGGTATTTGATAGGAGGCAAAGGAGGGTATTCAATGGAAAAAGAGCAGCATGCTAACAGTACATTCAGGCTGATGCACAAAATATGAGGAGTGGAGAGGAATGACATGAGTCTGGTTTCCTCAAAGGGGACTCTTTCCATTCCTCTGTGAAAACACTTCCACTGAACTGAACCTAAACAATTTCTTAAGTGAGAAGAAGAAGGGCCTCAATCCTAAATATGGAAGGAATTCCTTGTACCTACTCCTGAATGTCCTTGTTGTTTCTACCAGGGTGGGGGTTACCCTGCAAGAGAAATAGACCAGAATTCTCTTTCCCTTTCTATGACTCAATATCCTGTTCTTTCCTGGAGTCCTCCCCATACCCTGTACTGTGAGGCTGTGAAAATGGCCTGACAGATTTGGAATTCCCGAGCAGTTGAATAATTTGCTTCTCCTCTTGTGCTTTACTATCAGGTATAGCTCCTCAGATGTTGTTCTTCTGACTTGCAAGGCAAGAGAATGAATATGGAGAGGTTAAGGCATTCATGTCCTGTCATGGAAAGACAGCACACTTACCTTTAGCCTCTAATGGTTGAAAAACATTCACTTTTCTGCTGATGGGTTTTATATACAGATTATTTCTCCTGTTTTAGACCCCATCCTCCCTGGCTCCCAGCCTTAGCCTGAGTACAGGGAAGGAGAAGTCTGAAAAAAAGCATTGGTTTCAAATCAATCCCTTTACTGAAGGGTAAAATCTTTAATGCACAACTTCTGTTTCCAACGGAGATACTCCCAAATGAGGATTGATCTGGGCATTAGGGTTCCAGCTAACAGCAGTGCTGTCTGGAGAAAAGCACTTTCTAGATGGTGAGGAGATGAAACCATAAGACAGAGAAAAATAATTTCTAAAAGATGTGGGGAGATTTGCAATTTAGTGGAATTTTCCTAGTCCCCATGCCTGACAAATCTAAAGAGAAGGATGACCCTTCATTCAACAGAGTGACTGGGAATGTTTCTGTCTTCATCTGTCAATAATCCCAAATCAGGTAGCTGCAGAAGAAAAGTGCATGGGCAAGAACAATGGGAATTAGGAAACATTTGGAGTTTGGCCAGCTGTGGAAGGCTATGGTCATATTCCACCTGTCTCCTGCATGGCACACGGGGGAAATATTTGCATCCCAAGTAACCAAAACATTCAGTCTTCTCTCCAAAGAATTAAAATGGTATTGGGAATTCCTTTCTTGGCTTCTGAGTTGAGCAGTGATTAGAGTCCCAAGGGTGTGATAAGATAGGGGAAGGTCCTCTGCGTCATCTCTAATTTCTTCCACTGTTTCTCCTACCCTTGTAATTTGTACTCTATTAATAGCATATATAGTTCCACACTCCTGAGACATTCTGTGAATTCTGTACCATTGCTCACATTTTTCTATCTGTCCTATATGTCCATGGGTCCACCCCACGCTTCTGACTAAAGACTTGACTAACTCCTACTCATGTTCTAAGATTCAGTTTATTCTGGCACCTATTATTCTAAGAAGCTCCCTGTCAATGCCATCACCTTGCCCACTCTCCATCCTGAACCATGGTAGATTCTGCTGCTCTCAATCTCAATACTTAATCCTTTGTATTTTAAGTGTCTGCATTCTTGTCTACATCCTCTGCCAGACTCTGAACTCTCAGGACAGGAATTGAATTTTCATCTCTGTACTTCCAGCACCAAACACAGTGCCTGGCATATATTAGGTGCTTAATAAATGATTTGTGAACTAAACTGGCCTGATTGCCAGACTTGAAGAGCAACTGATATGAAAGAAAGAGTACACAAGGCCACAGGGACTCAGTTTGGCTGAATTCTATCCTTTTTGGACATATTCCTTTTTAAAGAAAGATTAAAAAAACTAGCTAAACAGAAGAATGGGTGAGGTACGGAATGTGCCAACACTTTAGATTTTTAAAAAAGAGTGGGAAAAGGAACTGGGAGAATGGTTAGAGTGGTTAAGCCAAGTAAAACTAAGCTAGAAACTGGAGCTATTATTTGTTGGGTTGAGGGAAGGAGGAATCCAAGCAAGAGGAGAAACACATGAGGTCTGATACCTAGTGAGGTACATTAAAGTTGTACGTGTTTTTAAACTTTAATTGAACTATAAGGATTTGTGACACTGAAGCAAGAGATGAAATCAGTCAGGCAATTTTTTAAAATTACATAATAATTTGTCCAATTGATAACAGTTTTGGCATTTAGCTTCTAATATTTTCAAACTAACTTGTTCATAGGAACTTCCTAGCTTTTGCATGAAAGTATAGCATATTAGAAAAATATTTATTTTTAAAACAAAAATAAAAATAATATAACAATGTATAGATCAAAAAATCCTAATCTCACTCTGTCCCTCTTCTATAAGTAACCATTTTCATTATTTTATTGTGCACCCTTCCAGTGTTTTTTATGTATATATAAGTAAATACCAGAATGCTTACTTATTTACCCAAGACTTTCTTACTTTGTTCTGCACCTTGCAGATACTCTGGAAAACATTCCCTACAAGTACAAAGAAAGCAGAAGGAAAATATTTAAACTAGAGAGACTTCTTGCATGAAAAATAATTTATTGAATAAATAGATTTCAATATTTTTGAATTGTATTTCTGCTTCATTGTTTGACATCTCTTTGACTTCAGTTCCCTTCATAGTAAAAATTCTATTATCAGTAGAAATTATATCTAAAAAATTTAATCATCACTTTGTAAATTAATTATAGCAAAATGAGATTTGCTTCTAAATAAACTAAGGGAGTACAAATAAAACTACCTTGATCATGAATTGATCATTCATAGAGCTACATGTTGGTTACACTGTGGTTCATTATACTTTTCTATTTTTAATATGTTTGACATTTTTCATAACGAAAAGCCACAGACATATGTAAGGATAATCAGGTATCCAGTTAAAGAAAACATTACATTTTTAGAAATACAAAATTTCTTCAGTTAAAAATTAATGAATGTCAAAAATATTTCCCTGAAGATAGTACTCCAATTCCATGAAATTAACCAACCAGTCACTGGGGAATGTCAAATAGCATGTGGGTTACTCAGAGCCAGTAAATATAAGACTATAATGAACTACAAATGCCAAAAGGAATTCAACTTCTCAACAACTACCTGCTCTCTAATCCAAAAGGAGCAGAGATAATATAGAAACATATCCATATATGCAGAGTCATATTCAAGATGGGGAGACTAGGTTAAAATAACAGATTGAGTACAGAAGCTTACCTTATTCATTATGATAAATACCTTAAAATGAAATAAAATTTATTTTTTCTTTTCCTTCTTGTGTTCCCTTTTCTATTCACTGTTTTACTATAAAACATAGTAAAACAAGAAAGAATATCATCATATAATCTTATAATAAAAGGAATTCTTAGGAGAAAAAAAAATTAAGAGATGGAATTGAACGAACAAGAATAAATACAGTCTAAAATACAAACAGGAGGCATTACTTCACAGTCCTTCATTCATACATTTGAACTGTTGCCCAAATACCACCCAGCTTTAAGTATAACCACAGTATAAAAGAGAAGGATAAAAATGAGAAAACAGATATTTGAAAGGAAAAATATATATTTAAAATTTTAAATTTGTATTAATAAAAGAATTTACTCTTAAATCAAGAACAGGTTGTTATGAAAAAAGATTCCAAAAACCAAAAAATCCTTTAACAATGATATTGTTAAAATTAACATAATGGGAGCCAGTGTGGCTCAGTGGTTCAATCCCTGGCCCGGAACTTAAAAAAAAAAAAAAATTAACATAATGTATACACACATATTGTGGTGGATGGAATTATGTACCCCAATTTACACGTTCTTGTTCTTGATCCAAATTCCTATGGATGTGAACCCATTGTAAACAGGATCTCTGGAAGATGCTATTTTAGTTAAGATATGGCCCAAATGAATGAGGTTGGGCCTTAATCCAGATTCTGGAGTACTTTAAAGGCAGAAGAAATTCAGACATAGCCAGGAAAAGAGAGAAGCCAGAAGTTGAAAGTCAACAGAACCAAGAAGAGATAAGAAATGACATCATCATGTGATGCAAGACAGTGATTCAAGCCAAGGAACCCCAAGGCTTACAGCAAGCCAGGACTGAAATGCTAACAACCCTGAGAGAAAGCAAGCTTTCTAGCCTATGAATCTGTGAGAAAATAAATTACCACTGTTTAAGCTAAACCTTAGTTTTGCAGCCTGGAAAACTAAGACCCATATCAACTATACAAGGGACTTGGCTAAAGACAATCTTCTAGAACAAAAAACTAAGATGTGAATATAAGAGAAATATAAAGAGATGGAAGTTAAACCCAGAGTGACCAAAACCCATCAAGTAGGAACTTCAGAAAATCACAAAAATGAGGAGCGGATGTAGCTCAAATGGTTGAGTGCCTGCTTCCATGTACGAGGTCCTGGATTCAATTCCTGATACCTCCTAAAAATAAAATAACAAAAATGAAGATGAAATAATCAAAGAAAGGACAGAAGAAGAGTTCCTGGAATAAAGAAAGGCACAAGTTTGCAATTTGAAAGAAAAAATTCGGTGCTGAGAAGATTGAATATAAAAATAGCGACAGCTATAGACATCTTGGTGAGATTATTTAAGAGAAAAATCTAAAAGCTTCCTGAAAGCCTTTTTTAGAAAGCTTATCTACAAAATAAGGAAAATCAGCTGGACATATTTCTCAATGACACCTCTAGATACCAGGAAGCATGTGATTTACTTTCAAAATTATGAGGGAAAATAACTTTGAGCCTAGACTTCTATTTTCAGCTTAAATAGCAATTCATTGAGGCCTAATTGAAGACATGTGGAGATATGCTAAGACTCATACCTCCAGTCTTATAGATGAATTCTAAGAGAATTACTCAAGGTTGTACTGTTGAAAATGAAAAATGAATGCATGAAGCAGTGAGACACACACACAAAAAAATGAGTCATGAGCAAATCTAAAGAATGGTTGGGACATTATTCTTTCAATATTTTATGGATTCAAGTTGCTAACATTTTACTTAAATAGTTCATCTATTTTAATAAAGGAGATTGGTAATAATGTCACATAAGAGACATAAAAAAATCAATGATTTGCAAATAAAATCCAATCAAAATATGAAGATAGTGGAGGGAATAAGGAACTGAAAATCTAAGATTATTCCTCCTGCATTTTGTGAAAAATTAACAGTGGATGTTGATAGAAACTATTAGTTATATATGTGTTTAAAATATAAGAGGAGAAATTCCACTTCTGGCCATAATGGGGTATATTAGTCAGGATTCTCTCAGAAAACAGAATCAACAGGAGATATCTGTCAATAATATGAGATTTTATAAGAGTGTCTCACGCAACCGTAGGGATGCACAAGTCCAGGTTCCACAGGCAGGCTGCAAACCAGGGGCTCCGATGAAAGTCCAATGATAGGTCCTTGGTGAGTTTCTGGGAGATGTTGGCTGTCCAAAGACAAGCTGGGAAATTCTCTCTGAATGTTGAAATCACTTCCCCTTTTAAGGCATTCAGCTGATTGGATAAAAGCATCACCCTTTGCTGATGCAATCTCCCTGATTGATACAGAAGTAATCAGCCATCCACGCAGTAAACTCACTGGTGACCGAAGTCCATAAATACTCTTGTATTACAATTAGCCCAGTGCTTGCTGGACCTAACACCTGGACACAATTACTTGGCCGAGTTGACACATTAGCCTAACCATCACATGGGGTAACAAGGACCAGATTTACCTTCACCTAGATAATTGGAAAATTGACAAAATTTATGAAACTATGGTTTCAGATGTCAGACAGCATCTTGTGATCCCTAAGAGAAAAAAAAGTAAAGAGATGAGTCCTATGATTTCTCTAACTTTCTATCTAAATGAAGTTTCCAATTTGAGCCACAGAGAGGGGCAACTCAGATTCAGCAGTGTCACTGAGTTGAAAAACAGAGACTGGGGTTCGGGAGGGTCAAAGTGGCTAGAGTTCATGAGAAGAGTACTGGAGCAGTAGTTACACAAATAGAAAGCTCCTAAAATCTTCACAGAAGACAGAGTTTTTGCTGAGTACTGACCTGCATACTTATAAGAAGAAACTACACAAGGCCAGGAAAAGGACCACTGGAAGGCATGAGGTCGAATAATTCCTAGACTTCACACAAGAATTAGAATGGTTTATGTTCCCACAATCCAGAGAATAAAGAGCTTGCAATACATGGGTGTTTGGGTAAGACGTTAGAAAGTAATGGGGAGAGTGGTAAGGATATATTAGTACTAGAATTAAAGTTGTATTGGATCTGTCCATGACATGTCTTTTCTTCTTTGGCTGCTTTTAAGATTCTCTATCATTGGTCTTAAACAAATTGATTTACAGTGACTTGGTTTAATTTTCTTCAAGTTCTGCATGTGCATCTGTATGTGCATGCATGCATGTGTACACAAGTACTTGGGATTTACTGAGTTACTTGGTGGATTTATCGTTTTCATAAAATTGTGAAATTGTTCAGCCATTATTTTCTCAAATTTTTTTTTTATTTCCCTTCCTCAGCTTTGGTAACTCCAATCACACACACACACATACACATACACACAGCTGCTTGAAATTGTCCCACAAGTCACTGATGTTCTGCTCATTTTTTTCATTCTCTTTTCTATTTCATTTTGATGGTTTCTATTGTTACATTTTCATGTTCACTAGTTTATTTTTCTGTAGTATATAATTTCTTGTTAATTTCATCAATTGTATGGTTTATCTCACAAATTGTATTTTTCTTTTTTTTTTCAAATCAATTTTACTGATACATATTAATAAAGCACTAATCCATCCAAAGTGTACAATCAATGGTATTTGGTATAATCACATAGTTGTGCATTCATCACTTACAAATTGTATTTCTCATTCCTATAAATTCACTTTGATTTTCAAAATATATATTCCATATATCTACCTAACATGCTTACTATTTCCTCTACCTACTTATAATAATCTTTTAATTTTACTTGTCTATCATCTACTGTTATCATATGTGTTATTTCTGGATATATTTTTATCAACTAATGTATCTCCTCATTATGGGTCAAATTTCCTTCTTCTCTGCACACTATAACTTTTGTTTGGATGCTAGACATTGTAACATTTATATTATGGGGTGTTGGCTGTTTTGTAAAATATATATATATATTTTTAGGGGGGTATCAGGGATTGAACCCAGGACCTTGTATGTGAGAAGCTGGCACTCAACCACTGAGCCACATTGGCTTCCCTGAGTTGGTTTTTGTTTGTTTGTTTGTTTTGCTTGTTGTTTGCTTTTTGTTTTTTCAGGAGGCACCAGGAACTGATTGTCTACTTAACCTGTGACCTCCCATGTGGGAGGCAGGTGTTCAAACACTTGAGCCACATCTGCTCCCCCTAAATATATTTTTAAGTTTGGTTCTGGGATGCTGTTAAACTTTAATGGAATGATTGGTTAATTGACTTTTAATTAAATAATTAACTTTAATTTTAATTCATTTTTTAGTGATTGCTCTAAGAAAGACGATATCTTTAACATGCCATTTTTATCTTCAAATATTATATTACTTCCCTCATAGTGTAGTACCCTTACAGAAGTATATCTTCATTTCCCCCTTTCTGTGCTATTATTTCTATACATTATGAATACTAGAATATATTATTACTTTGTTTTACTAAACCAATTTTCAACTTTCATCCAAGGTAGATCAGCAGAGATTGCATTTATCCTCCTTTTAAACAACTAAAAAGCATACAAAATATACAAAACAGTGGTTTTGCAAATCAGGCAGTATAGTAAAATGATATCTAAGAAAGGGAAACTTATTAATCAGGGTTCTCTAGAGAAACAGAACTGACAGAAGATATCTATAAATATTATGAGATTTTATAAAATTGCCTCATGTGACTATGGGAATGCACAAGTCCAAATTCCATAGGGCAGGATGCAAGATGGGAACTCTGATAAAGATTTTCGATGAATTTCCCTGGAGAAGCTGGCTGGCTGAAGTAGAGAAATTCTCTCTTCTGCCTGCTGAAATAATCACTTCTTTTAAGGCTTTCAGCTGATTGGATTAGGTGTCTCTTATTGCTGAAGGGAATCTACTCAATTGTATATGTAATCAGCCTTAGATGCAATCAACCTGTTAATGATTTAAGTCTACAAAATGTCAGCAAGCTATCAATTAGGCCAGTGCTTGCTTGACCAAACAACCGGGCATTGTTACCTGGCCAAGTTGATACATGAACCTAACCATGACAGAAACCAAATGAGGTAAGCTCCATGATTTCCCCAGCTTACCGCCTGAAGAAAGATTCCAGGCTGCAGTTCAAGAAGAGGTCTATTCTATTTCATAAGAATTTGTCTGTCTTTATGCCAATACCAGATGGTCTTGATTATTGGAGTTTTATAATTAGTCTTGATTTTAAGTAGTGTAAGCACTTCAACTTTGTTCTTCTATTTCAAAGTCGTTTTGATTATTAAGGACCTTTGCATCCCCATATAGATTTTAGTATCAGATTGTCAGTTTCTACCAAAAAGCACACTGGGATTTTAATTGAGAGGGCATTGAATCTGTAGGCAAATTTAGGGAGAATTGACATCTTAAGAATATTGAGACTTATGATCCATGAACATGGATATAACCCTCTATAGCTTTTCTTTAAATTCCCTCAGCAAGGCTCTACAATTTTCAGTCTACAGGTCTTACATATTTTTTCATATGCAAAATTTTAAAACTTTTATTTACTTCTTTTAATTTGTGGTAAAATAACATAAAAATGATTTTAACTATTTTAAGTGGACAATCATTTGGCATTAAGTACATTGACAATACTGTGTAACTTTCATCATTATCTATTTTCAGACTATTTTCATCATCCCAAACCAATAACTCCCTGTTCCCAACTCCCCACACCCCTGGTAACCACCATTCTGCTTTCTGGCTCTATGAATTTGCTTATTCTAAATATTCATGAAAGAGAAATCATACAATATTTGTCTTTTCTGTCAGGCTTATTTCACTCAACACGAGGTCTTCCAGATTCATCCATACTGTAGCATTTTGAATCAACTTTATCAGAATTCTAGAAACAAATCAAAAGTTTACAGAAACCAGGCAAATGTTAATCATGGGAGATGAGGGTACAGAAACTAAATCTAGGTAAGAGAGATTAGTGGTATTTTAATTTATTCAGCTCAGTGGTTGACTTGAAGACAACAGCCTACATTTTCAGTACAAGTTCCCGAAAGGAGCAGAACAGAATTTATTCACAGAGAATTGTGGTTGTTATTTTGAGTTCTCTGTGACCTCATGAAGGACCAGCTCAAAAGGCTTGCCTTTATTTCTCCTAACTCCAAATGCTCCCAAGAATAAGGTGGCTACCTGGGAGTGTTTCCTGAAAATAAAAGGCAAATGTATTAGCTGCTGCTAGCAGGGTCAAGGGATAACACTTCGGATAAAAAAAGACTAACTGAAAAATTCAGAAAGAAAGCTAGGGAAAGGGATTCTTTCTCTAAAGAATAAGGATTTTGAAAAGTTTCCACATATTCCTGTGAATTTAAAAGGCCATGCATATTCCCATGCTGGGTGGCATGCTCAGAAAACACCTGAGAAGACCCTAGCTCTCACCTCTGGTTGACCTTAAGATTCTGATCAAGCAGGAAGTGAAGGCTAAGGCAGAGTTGTAAACTCTTGATTGAGTGTTGAAGATATGCCCCAACATATAAGCAGAAACCATCTGAAAAGAGTCTCCATAGTATCCTCACCACATGGCAGCTGTCTTCCCCTAGAGTAAGTGATCCCAGAAAAAGAGACAGTCAATGCCCATGATGTAAGACATTGTCTTTTTTTAACCTAATCTAGGAAGTAACACCATCACTTCTGCTGTATTTTATGTTAGAAGTAAATAGCCTAGTCAAGTCCACACTAAAGGGAGGGGAATTATGTTCTATCTTTTGAAGGGAAGAATAACAAAGGACTTGTGAACATATATATATTTTTAAACCAACACATGTGGCTATTACCTTTCTACAAATGAAAGATGAGAATTTATCTCCTATGGATCCACCCTTTAATACATAAACAAAGAAAAACTTCATAAAGTCTATTAATGCTAATGGTATGTGGCATGTGCAAAGGAATTCTTTTTCCTTATTTAAAAAATGAAAATTATTTTTTAGCCTATATTTCTGTTTTAAAAATCAATAAAGGGGGGTTGGATGTGGCTCAACTGGTTGGGCGTCCGTCTCCCATATGGAGGGACCCGGGTTCGATCCCCGGGACCTCCTGGTAGAAAAAAATAAATAAATAAAAATAAAAAAATCAACAAGGGGAACAGATGTGGTTCAAACAGTTGGACACCTGCTTCCCTCAGTGGTTGAGTGCTGGCTTCCCATTTATGAGGTCCTGTGTTTAATCCCTGGCCTGGTACCTCAAAAAAAAGAAAAAAAAAAAAAATCTGGAAGTTAAGTTTAGCTTACCTTTCTTGAAATTAATTTTTCCCTTTTATAATTAAAAAAAAATTCATAAAACAACCATAGTAAATTTCTATTAAACAATTAACTTAAACCAAAATAGAATTTAATTTTTCTAGGGTCACTGGATAGATGTAATATAAATAATGGTTAAAAGTTGATTTTAAATAATATTATCTACAACATGAAAATTTACTGTGTTAAATAGTAAAGCTAGGGGAAGCAGCTGTGGCTCAATCAGTAGGGCTCCCGTTTACCATATGGGAGGCCCCGGGAACCGAACCCGGGACCTCCTGGTGAAGGCAAGCCCGCCCGCACGGTGTGGTTAACTGACCCAGAGAGCACAAGCAGCAAGGGGGGGATAAATGAATAAATAAATAAAATCTTTAAAAATAAATAAATAAATAAATAAAATAGTAAAGCTATTACAATCATAAGCCAATACAATACAAATAAAAATATAGACTCTGCCAAAATTTTGGACAACACTTTAAAAAAATCTTATTGAATGGCACGATCAGGTTCACATAACCCTAACAGTTACAAAATGTATTAGGTTTTGGCAACATGTAAGTTTTTAAATTAAATAGAAGGAAATGAAATTTACCTTTTAATGTGAAATCTGTACTTGACTTTGCTGCACAAATACTCAATTATGGCTCAATCTTGAGATAAGCACACAAATTTCATTTTCAACTGAAACAGGATAGTTTTGTTCTTGTCCTTGTTTTTTTATACTAGCTTATTCATACATGTAAGAAGTCAAAAATTGCAGCAAATGCTGATGGCTTTCGATTAAATATCAGAATACTTTTCTTTCACAGAAATCTGGAACAACTTTCTAGAGGCAGATGAGTAAATCTCATCATGTGTATGATCAGACAGCAGCTCATAGATCTTTCGTCTTCTCTTAAAATCAGGTTTTCAGTCTGGGCCAAAAATTCAGAGGAAGGTTCTTACCCCCAGTCAAACACTTTTTGGAAGGGTGGGAAAATATATTTCAAATTTTTTCTGCAGTTCTTCTAGATGGTTTTCAATAAATCTTTAGCTTGCTGATATCCTCACTCAGGTTCAAATACAAGCAGCAGTGAAACAAATGTCAAGATTTCCTTTTGGGAAGCGGCTGTGGCTCAATCAGTAGGGCTCCCGTTTACCATATGGGGGGCCTTCTGGTGATGGCAGGCCCGCCCACACGGCGCCGTTGGCTGACCCGGCGAGCACAGGCAGCAAGGGGGGATAAATGAATAGATAAATAAAATCTTTAAAAAAAAAAAAAAAAAGATTTCTTTTTGCAACAAGATTTTTCCAAAGGTTCAGAATTCTATGGTAGAAAACATTCTCTTTTAATATTTTGAAGCATTTTCCCTTTGTCTTCTAGCTTCCAGGTTTTCCATTCAGAAGTCCTAAGCCATTATAATTCCCAATGCTTTATGATTTGCTAATTTTTTTTCTCTGGAATAGTGTGGATTTTTTTTCCCCTGAATTGTCACTATATCATGCTTTGGTATGGTTCTATTTTCATTCATTGTTTTACACACTTGGTGAGACCTTTTAAAGTGCAAACTAGTGCTCTTAAAATATGAGAAAATTTCTGGAAATATTTTGCAATGTCTTTTTCTCTCCACTTCTTTTCTTTCTCTCTTTCATTGGTTGGAAATTCAACCTCCTTTATTGATCCTCAAATGTTCTTGTCTTTTCTCTGGTGTTTTTTATTAATAATTTTTAATATACACTTCTGGGAGATATCCTTAACTTTATCATATAACGCATGTTTTAAATTTCTGCTCCCATGTTTTAATTCCTAAAGGTTCTTTTTTTATTTGTGAATACTTTTTTTAAAAAATAGCATCCTGTTTTGTCCCATGGTTGCAGCATAATATCTCTCTGAGAACATTAACAACATTTTAAAAAATAAAATAATATCCTCCCTTCATAGTCACTGTTTCCTCCAAATTACTTTTTCCAACTTTTTTGTTTCAGGCACATAAAACCACATTAAGTGATTTTCCTCCCAACCGTTATCTGAACCTTGGTGAATGTGTTTAAGTGAGGAAGACTAAGTAGCTGTATGGAAGTTCTGCATATACAGTGCTTGATGATTTGGGGCCTCACTCTATGGTGATATGTCTGGCTTAACTTTTTTGTTTGTTTGTTTGTTAATGTAAATACTAATGTCAGTTTCTTTAGATCTTTCATTCAAGACTTGTAAGTGCTACACTAAAGAGGGATGTTTATGTAGGAGGTTGTGGGAGGTGTGGGAGGTGTGGGAGGTGGGGTGTATGGGAATCCCTATATTTTTTGTGTAACATTTATGTAATCTAAGTATCTTTTTAAAAAAATTTTTTTTAATTATTTTTTTTAAAAAGTCTTGTAAGATTCCTTAGAGAAAAGTCCCCAGTCTCCTATCTAGCTGCCAAAGTTGTGGGAGCTAAGTGGAGAAAGACAGCTTTTAGTAAGTATCTCAGGACCCAGTATGCATACATTTATTTAATTCCCTAGTTTTCAGTACAGTATCCTTATTTTCAATGATCCTGAAGCCCTCTGTTTTACATTTTTGAAACAAATCATCCATCTTCGGTAGGGGTAGGAAGACAGCATCCAGCCTGGGTTGTGAAGAAGGTACCTTAAAAGTATTGAATGTAGAAGTTCTACATAACAAAAGGGTTGTTAAGTGCGAGGACATTCTGTAAAAGGCCTTCTGGGCCAAGCAAACCAAACCTGCCACCGATATCCTCCTCGCCTAGAAGTCTAAGTTGCCCTCTGAAAATCTTCCAAAGCTTTTTAAGCCTTGACACGCTTCAAGAAGCAGACACCTCAAGTAGATGGTTCAGTGACCTAGGAGCCTGCGGGGCAGAGCAGGAGAGCGGCAGGAATTGGAGCCGCGAGCCTGGCTCTGACCAAGCCAGCCTCAGCAAACAGCCCGTGTTCCTTGAGGGCGGAGAACTGTTTTCTTGGTCAATTGCACCAAATCGGAAAAATAAGCACGGGAGAGGGAAAACTACCGCCGGGTGAGTAGTGACCCTAACCGTGAACTCGAGGGTTTCTGCCCCGCCCAAACTTTTTGCTCTTCCTGATCCTTTTCGCCACCGTCAGAACTCTGAGAGCAGTCACACTCCAACTGTTTAGGTGCAGATGATCATAGCAACGAGAGAGATTAGGAGAAGCTGCAGGATAAGACTCAACAAGCATAGACTTCTGCACCGCCCTAAGAGTGCATGATGACCTCTCTAGGCAACCTTTCCAGTAGAGTCCTGTTATAGTGAAGAAAGAATTTCCCAAGTCTCTTCTGCTTGTATCCTTCCATTGCTCAGGTAGTAGAACCGAGGGCTGTAGCATAATCTTTGTTAGGTTGCTGGTTTGATTCCTGCTTGAAGAAGGTATATGCTTATTATTTTTCCCCTCACCTGGAGCTACTAGAGCATTGGGTGTTTAAATCAGATCTGGAACTGCAACCTGATCCAGTTTACCTGTTCACAGCTGGAAGGGAGTGCATTGGGGGCCCTAACAGGAAGCACGGAGAACTATTAACCAGGCAAGAGTTGAAGAAGGTTCTAAAGCTAGGGATGGAGAGTCAGGGTTGGATGGATCAGTATAACACAGTAAGTATATAACAGGGCAGGAAGAAGAAGGTGGAGGAGGCGAGATTCTGGCAAGACACCTGATTTGCCCAATGATGCTGTCCTTTGTGACAATGGGAAGGCTGGAGGAGGAGCAAGTTTGTGGGAAGGGTGCTGTGTTCTCCTTGGGACAAGCTGAGTATGTGCTTTCTGAGGAAACAGCCAGAGGAGAGATGTCCCACAGGAAGTTCAATACATGGGCCTGAAATTCAGATTAGGGAGTTGGATCGTGGTTTGGAGGTCATCAGCATGAGGTATGTGGGAGTGAGGTAGTGTTGTCAGATTTAGCAAACAAAAATCTGAGACAGCAGTTAAATTTGGATTTCGGTCAGATAAATATTGCATGGGACATATGTATGATAAAAAATTATTGTTTATCTGAAATTCAAAATTACCTGGGAATCCTGCATTTTATCTGGCACCCTTATTTAGGGGTGGCTGTATTTTAACCTGGTAAGGGTTAAGATACTCTGGAGAGAACATTTAGAGTAAAAGCCAAAGCCCCAGAGATCCTAAATATTTAAAGAGAAGGCAGAGACACAGAAGTCAGGAAAGGATTGAAGAAGAAGCACCACAGCTGTCACAGACCCCAAAGACAAAAAGGTTCTGCAATTTATGAATGCAGGGTCATTGGCATCTGCAATCAGAACACTTTCCTCAAGAGAGCTTACTGGAGGTGCCGGAATGTGGTAGCTTGAAGAACATGTGGGCAGTTGTACCTAACTCCTTGGCTATGAAGGAGAGGCTGGGGTCAGGGCCAAACATCTCAGAACTTTCAGCATTCCACGACTCTTCAAAGAGTCCTGCGCCAAAGGCAAGTTTCACTTGTAGGAGCATGGAGCTTAGTTCTGGCTTCTTGGGTCTGTTCCAACACATCTGACCTAAGGTGAGCCATTGCTCCTTCTTTTTAATCAGTAGAGACAAAAGACTCAGTATCATGGGAAGCGGCTGTGGCTCAATCAATAGGGCTCCCGTTTACCATGTGGGAGGCCCCGGGTTCGGTTCCCGGGGCCTCCTGGTGAGGGCAGGCCCGCCCGCACGGCGTGGTTAGCTGACCCAACGAGCACAAGCAGCAAGGGGGGGATAAATTAATAAATAAATAAAATCTTTAAAAAAAAAAAAAAAAAAAAGACTCAGTATCAGCCCTAAAAAGAACCATGGAGCTAAGGCCCCAGCAGCATGTGAGCAAGCAAGATGTTGGAGTACATTGCAGGGAGATTAGCACAGTGTGTAGAGGGGGTTAAAAGAGGAAAGTTAATTCTGACATGCAAGAGAAGTGGATTTTTTCCCCAAAACATTGTTTGGCCAGGGGCAGGATTCTCATTATTGGTGTGGGACATCTCTAGCTCAAATCCTAGACTCTTGATGCTCTCATCTGAGGCAGGCTAGATTAGGAATTAATAGATGGATCTGGAACCTGGCAGGAGCCCACATGACCACCAATATCCCACAAGATGGCTACTAGAAAAACCTGTCAGAACCCCCATTCGGAGTGAGATTTCCTCCGGAAGCCAGGAGAAGCCCTGGATATTCTCCAGGAGCTTTATCATTGGGCCCTCCCAGGGGACTGATGGGTGAATTACCAAGCAAAACAGCAAAACAACTGGGACTCCTACCCTGACATTAGCAAAGGGACAGAATAATTAATGTTTTAAAAAGCAAGCGTGAAATCAAAATGGCCCTGCTTTTGCCTTTTCCCCCCTGCCTGGAGCAGCACACAAGTAAACCTGGACATTTTGTAACCTGTAATGGGGAATTGTAGTCTGTAAATCAGCCCTCTTTATTTCTTTTCACCACCTTTCCTCTCTACCTGGGACCCATAATCTATTATTTTCTCCCATTTCTCTCCCTCCCCCCTTTCCTTAATAAATTACTGGCTTGCACTTAAAATTAATTTTTTGTAGCTTGACCAAGAACCTAGAGAAAATCCGGCAACACATCCATCACTGAGTATGAGATACAACCCTCTCTCCTCTCTCCATTCATCTTCTGAGTAATGCTTTTACAGATGCTTGATGCTGAAAACTTGATGTTGAACATGTGTTCTGACCTGAGGGAGAAGTCCTTTATCACTGTTGTACTAACTATATTTTTCCTGAACCATATCTTATTTAAAATGGCTCAAGGGGGATGGATGTGGCTCAAATGGTTGGGTATTCGTCTCCCATACGGAAGGACCTGGGTTCGATCCCTGGTGCCTCCTGGTAAAAAAAAATAAAAAATAAATAAAATGGCTCATATGGCTTTAACATCTACACATGAAGAGGGATGCTTGAGTCATGGACTATATTTAATAAATGAAAAATAACTAAAAAATAGACCATAAATTCAAGATGTAGAAAGCTGCAAAAAAAAATGCCAAAACTCATGCCTAATGACAAGAAAACCCAGAAAACTATAATGTTTCTTGAATCCATCAGAGGTAAGGTTTATTAAGTAAAATAAAATGGCTGCCTGCATTGGGTGTTGTCAGGAGGAGACCCCTTTCTGAGAAGGGCTTTTCCAGAAGACAAAAACAACTGACCCTCAGGAGTTTTCTGAGAAAATGGAACACATCCTACAGGGTTAATGATAAGGAACACTTGGTAATAAAATTAGTTTAGGTCCAGTAGAGATAACTTATCAGAATGGGCAAGTATACCATAGTAACCAATGTTTATCTGCTCCCCACTTTATAAGAATCCCACTCTGTAAAAATGGAAACTTAATGTCAATTGATGAGAACATTTCCTCACTTGCTTCTGCCTTGTCCTACATGAGCTACCCCTTTCCAGTTTCTAGGTAGAGCTTCAGTCTACTTTTTTTTAAGAGGACCTCTAACATAGGAAGCAGGCACTCAACCACTTGAGCTACATCCACTCCCTACAGTCTACTTTCTGAGTGGGGTGTTGCTTGATTCATGAATTGCTCAATAAAGCTGTGAGATCCTAAATTTCACGAAAAGGTTTTCTTTTATCAGGTCTCAAGAGAACCAAGAAAATTCTATTTCAGTGACGGACAAGTTCCTCCAAGGAAATATGAACACACAAACTCTTTCCTCTTTGGCAGAATACAGGAAAAAAAAAAGAGGTGGTGCCATAAAGGCCAGTAAGTTGAAGTCAGCAAAATTTTAAGGAATTCCCAAAGACCAAGTGTGGACTAGCATGTCAATTTGGGAGAACTGAAGGCCCAGAAACAAGGGGAGTTCGCACTCACAAGTTCTGTTCCATGGTCCTCCTCTAAGTATTCTTTGTTTCTAAAGATGGCTGGCATGGTAAGGATCTGGAGAGAGGCTGCATTGGTTCAGGAACAAACATAAAGCCTTGTCTGCTTTCCCAGATCCTTCTCCTACAAAGCAAAAGCCTCCCCACTGGGGGAGGCAAGAACACTTAGCTTCTGGGGTAGGAGAAGCAAACCTGTTCGTCACTGAGGGAGAGGTAGGAAATGCTCTTACCCTTAAGAAACAGAGGGAGACTCCCTTGCTGCTGAATGAAGTGTAGGAGACCAAGAGCCTACATGGATTCCACACAGAGGTCTGATAATGCTAGAGGAGGAGACAATAACTCCCACCCAAGACTAAACACAGATAAAAAGCAGAGTTTGTTCCCACGAGAGGGAAGGGCAGAACTCTGGGAACCACTCAAAGGACTGAAACACAAAGGGAGGGCGGCCAGTGCCCAAACATTTACAACTGCGAAAACAGGGCCACTTCCCGCCATTCTCTCTCCAGGCCTCCACCATCTGGCCCTGGTAAGTGGTCAAGGCCATGCATCAGAGGCAGGCCATTCCTGGCAGCTTCGCTCTCCCGCACCTCACAGGAATCAGCGGGTCCTTGTGGTCACACTGGACAGCCAGCGACAGCACAGATTTTGTGGTTGGGCTTGGGAGCTCACCAGCAAGCCCTAGGCCAGGCCCACCCCCTGCTCCCTGTGTATCCCGCTGGCAGGCCAAAGGCGGGCTTAGGAGATGGTCCCTTCTAGGGTCAAATGAATAACTATCCTCACATTCTTTTTTTTTTTTTTTAAGATTTTTATTTATTTATTCATTTATCCCCCCCTTGCTGCTTGTGCTCGTTGGGTCAGCTAACCACGCCGTGCAGGCGGGCTTGCCTTCACCAGGAGGCCCCGGGAACCAAACCCGGGCCTCCCATATGGTAAACGGGAGCCCTACTGATTGAGCCACAACCGCTTCCCTCAATGTGTCTTAATTATTGTGTCTTTATAGCAATTCTTGGTTTCTGACACAAGCCCTCCCTTTTCTTTTTCAAGAGTGTCTTGACTATTTTTGACCCATTGCACTTCCATATATAATTTAGAATTGTCTTGTCACTTTGCCCACCCCCAAATTGTGGAAATTTGATTGGATTTTTTAAATCATAGATTTGCAGAGATTGAACATTTTTACAATATGGAGTTTTCCAGTCCATAAACATGGACAATCTTTTTCCATTTTTTGTAGCTCTTCTTTAATTCCCCAATAATATTTTGTAATTTTTGCTTGGATATTTTATATATTTAGGAAGATGTATTTCTAGGTATTTCATTGTTTAATGCTATTGTAAATGTTATCTTTTTAAATTTTCACATTCTAACTGCCTGAAGATGACATGTAGAAATATAATTGACCTTTGCATATTGATCTTTTATCCTGTAAATTTGTTAAAATCATTTATTATTTCCAATATACCTGTAGGTCCTTTTAATTTTCTTTTTTTTTTTTAAGATTTATTTTATTTATTTATTTCTCCCCTCCCCCATTCATTGTTTGTGCTTGTTCTCTGTGTCTGTTCATTATGTGCTCTCTGTGTCTGCTTGTCTTCTTTTTTAGGAGGTACTGGGAACTGAACCCAAGACCTACCATGTGGTAGGCAGGTGCCCAACTGCTTGAGCCATATCCACTTCCCTAATTTTCTTTTTATACAACCATTTCTGTATTTTATTCCTTCAAATGGAAAACTATACTATAATGTTGACAAGAAATACAACAGGAACAAGATAGGGCATCCAAACCTTGTTTCAGTCTCAAACAGAAATATAACATTATGTTGGTTGGTGAGATATACAACAGCAGGACTTTTTTTTTACACAATTTATCAGACTAAGTAAATTGCCTTCTAGTCCTAATTAACTAATAATTGTTGAAAGATATTGAATATTATTAAATACATTTTCTACATCTTTTAATATAGTCTTATATTTTTCTCCTTTGGTCTCGTAATGTGGTGAAGTGTATTGATTGATTTTCTAATATTAAATCAATCTTACTTTTATCAAATAGTTCCAAAGTTTGATATGTTACATTTTATATATTTATTGCTCTAAATATATATATTTATATTTGGTTTGTATTAGAGGAAAACTGTGCTCACTGAGATGCGGAGGCTGATGATTGCAGGCAGAAAGTTTATTGGGAAACTTCCAACAGCCCCACACACACACCAGCATGGGTTCTGAAGAGAGACTTCAGGACAGCCCCAGAGGGTGGTGGATTGGCTTTATACAATACATCAATAGATGGGAAACCGAGTACAGCCTGGGGCCAAGTGGGCCAAGTAGGTGAGGGGAGTGGGCTTAGGAGGTCTTGGAATGTGGGAGGGGTTGGTGGTGCTTGGGCCCCAAGGGGGCTATGGCCCTTATCTGCTCCACTTTGTTTATTCTTGGGAGGGGATGAGCCAATTGATGGCTTGCTTAATCAGTCAGGTGGTTTATGCCTGGAGGCTGCCTTTCCTCAACCTATGCCTCAGGGGCATTGATTCACAATACTATGACCTGTCAATCATTGCAACCCTCATAAGGGGGAATCTCTGACAGTTTGCTAATTTTTGTTTAGAATTTTTGAACACATGTTCATGAACGAAGTTGGCCTATATTAACTTTCTCTTAATGCCTTTTTCTAATTTTGATATAAAATTTAAATTGACTTCACAAAATGAGTATTTCCACACATGTGGGGATTTTCTAGTTATTACCACTTTTAATTTCTACTTCTCTCAGATCTTGTCTAAATAACTCTTCTCAGCTTTGTTAGCTCTCCAATGTCATCAGGCAAATGTTTTCATATATTTTTCCAATTTTCAAGTTTTCCTCAATTATAGGATTGATTTGAATATCTTACTATGTAATTTCTTTTTTTTTTTTTTTTAAGCTTTTATTTATTTATTTTTATTTATTTATTTATTTATTTTTATTTATTTTTATTTATTTTTTTTTTTTACCGGGAGGTACCGGGGATTGAACCCCGGTCTCTCCATATGGTAGACGGACGCCGAACCTCTTGAGCCACATCCGTTTCCCTACTATGTAATTTCCAGAAGCTTCTTCATTTGCTTTTCATCACAGAAAACACTGGGCTCTTTTTTTTTTTTTTTTTTTAAGATTTAATTTTTATTTATTTATTTATTCCCCCCTTGCTGCTTGTGCTTGCTATGTCTATTTGATTTGCGTTTTTCTGTGTCTGCTTGTCTCCCTTTTGTTGGGTCATCTTGCTGTGCCAGCTCACCGCACCACACAGACCTGCTTGCTTTCACCAGGAGGCCCCAGGAATCAAACCCAGGGCCTCCCATATGGTAAACGGGAGCCCACCCTCTTGAGCCACAGCCGCTTCCTGTCACTGGGTTCTTTACATGGAATTTATCACCTGTGGGATGTGTCTTAGAGGAAAGTTTGAGCCTTTTTTGTCTTCCAGTAAATCAGGTCTTTGCTTCATTCAGAACCTTCATCCTTTCTTGAGCTGAGGTTGAAATGCTTTATGATCAGTAAATAATCGAATATATGCTGGATGCCTATTTTGTGCAAGGCACTGTGCAAAGTGCTAGTGATAATAAGATGAATAATACATTGTCCAAGATCACAAGGAACTCATTGCTAAGGAGGATATTAAAGCATAATATCAATTTAGTGTATTAGGCAGAAAAATTAAAGTAAGCAAGGAACACCAAAAAGAAAAAAGAGGAAAAGAACCAAACCAAACTAAGACCTGGGGAGCTAGGAAAAAATTCTTTTTTTTTTTTCTTAACTGGGCTAAGTGGCTTTATTAGAGAAAGCCAGGGTTACAAAGGACTTAAGAGTTGGCATTAGGACTCTTCTTCTTGCCAAAGGTGGGCACAACATTGACAAAACGCCGGTTGTAGTGCATCCGCCGCTTGGCCCGGCCCGTCTTCTTTTTCTTCTTCTCCTGTTTGGCCACCCTGGGAGTTTGACCTCTTACTTTGCCAGCACGGGCCAGGGAACCATGGACTTTACCTCCAAGCATGCGGCCGGCTACTTCCAGAGTGGTCAGGGCCTCCACCCCACACTGGCCCAGGGTAGCCTCATCCTCCAGGGTCGTGCCTGCCAGGAGCACGACTTGATCTTCTGGGGAGATGCCCTCCCGAGATGCTACAGAGGCTTTGATCTGGGCGACCGTTTCCTGGCCTGTCACTTCGAGGGTGTGCAGTTCCTGGGCGCAGATAAAGAGCTGCATGTTGGCGACTCAGCCAAGGCCGCTGCTGCCGCTACGCTGAAGATGGAGTGGAGAAAGAGCAGGAAAAGATTCTGATTACAGATGATCCTGAGACAAGGAACAGAAAATGAGAAGGAATTTGACAAAAGAGGAAGCAGAGGGATCAAAGCAGAGTGAGCACATTGTTACTGCCTTCTGTTTGTAAACCCAGGAAACACAGTATTTTTGAATTAGAGTATCTAGATAGGAGTGGGGATGGGGGTAATGGAAATGATTAAGATGTTTACTTCAAAGGTGACCCTTTCTGGTCATCCAGTATATCCAGTAAAAATATTAAGGAGGGAAGTAAAACCCCACTGTAAAAAGAAGAGTGCTTCTCATTTTTTATGACAGTGTTGACTTCTTATTGATGGTGGGATTTCACTGCCAGAGATAAAAGCAGGAACTCATTTACCATTGATGTGACTCAGAATCCAGCCCTAATCTCTGAGATACAGTGAGAGACAGTGAGGCTACAACAATGGGAAAAGCACTTTGGAAAACAAAGAGCCATGCCTAGTAAGAAACTGCATGTCTTTTCATGCTTTCATGCTAGGTGTGGCTTCTCAGACGCTGTTATTCTACTCTGTAAAAAAAAGGGTGCTCGCTGATCCTCAGGAGGCTGCGTCACCTTGTTATTTCTTGTGCCTCCCAGGTCAGCCTCCCAGACACCAACTACTATTCCATTAGGGAGTGTTTGTTTATCTGCAGTGTGCTCAATAATTTGATGTATTTAAATGAGGAATTGTTGAACTAGAAATTCAAAGGTAGAGTCACTTTTTTTTTAGAGACAAAAAGTGGAAATGAAAATATTGTAGCTCTCATGGCTCACTTAGGAAAAGACACGGCATAATTATTGACATTCCTTTAACCAATGTTGATCGGAAAATAGCCCAGTTGAGCCCAGGAATTACCTTTCTGGTTTATAAATTTTATATACAGTCTTTTTAAGAGTCTTGGACCACATGTTTGTTGCTATTGGTATAAGCCTGATGGAGGAAAGTGACTAAAGACATGATTCTTAATTAATTCTATTCTCTGAGGGTATAAAATGCCATTTGAAGCATCAGTTACCAATGGCAATAACCACCAACAGGATTAATATTGATCCAGGCAGTGGAAACAGCTAATGAGGGTACTTTCCTGTGAAAGACCATTATTTGGTAAACAGATGAGACAATGAATGTTGAAAAAGGGAGAATCGACATTGACAGACTAAGTGAAACCTCCATGGGGCACTGAAGAGGCTCAGCCCTTGTCCTTAGGAGTCCTGTTATAGGAGGAAGCAGAAGAAGGCATGGCTGAGATATAGGGGTGAGAGCAGTCAGCTTACAAGGAAAGGTGACCTTGTGGGAAACTCCATCACCAGTTTCACCATAGGAAACGGAGCACACTTTCTGGTTCAGAGGACCAGAGAGGGTGGTGGCCTCAAAAACCCAGAACCTCAGAGGACCACAGGCCCAACCCTTGATCCACCTCCACCCCTTCACCCCCTTCCTGTCCCGGCCCGCGGGACATCAACGAGGACCCGAAACCTGCCGAGAAAGAATGGTGGGACAAGAGACGCAAAGAATGACAGCAAGACAGTATTCTGATCAAGCTGCAAATTTTATTTGAGGGAGCAGGGCTTATATGCTGTTTGGAGAGAGGAAGTGAGTCAGGGTCGGGTGGCGCTCCGGGATTGGAGGGTGTTATCGCTGGAGTAGTGGGCAGATCTTACTTTAGCGCCCTGCGCCTGCGTACTTGTTGCATTCACCTGGGCAGTGGCGGGAACCGGAGAACAAAGGAGCAAGGAGGAAGAAGAACAAGGAAGTGACAAAGCAGATTTTGTGTCTGTGTCATGTTGTGGCGTCCGCCATGTTGCGCCATGTGACCACAGGTTGCTATTGCTTAGGTTGTTGGCACCTCTCTTGGCAGACTCCAGTGACGGCTCCCAACATCTCCTCCCTTTTTCTTTAATTTAGCACAGTACTCTCCGTAGGCTAGCTGAAGGAAGTAGAGGCCTCATTTCCCTGATGTAGATGGCTCTGATTTTTTCTGGAAGGGGTAGCACAGGCAACGCAGCGTAAGGGAGGGGGGCTGTGCCTGTCTTAGGTCGGAACTGTGCCCTGTAAGGAACTGCACCTGAGAAACAGTGTACCTTACCCATTATGTGATCAGTCTTACCCGTCATTGGGAAGCATGGCAGCAAAAGGCCATGTCCCTGTCTTAGGTTGACTGATGGGTCAGTCCAGTTGCCCGTCATTGGCTATCCAGTCCAGCACCTCTGTGAGCGTTTTTGCCTGGCAAGTTCTATGAGCAGAGCAAACCCCTGTGCTAATGAGGCGTGCTTCTCAGAGAACAGTTAGGTTGTGCTTACCCATGACTGTCTCCTGCGGTGCTTTGCCACGCACTCAGCAGCCTTAAACGGAGGGAGCAGATCACAGATGATCTGTTGGCATGCCTTGATCAGCAAGGTGGAGCCGGTGATAATGTACCTGGATGGGCCTGCCAAGAGCGGAGTCAACCTGATCTTTGACTAGCTGGATAATTCTTTTTACAGCCCATGGCCCGAAGGAAAGTATTAGGAGGATGGTTATCAGTGGGCCTAGTAAAGGGAGCAGGTAGTGGAGGATTCCATTGAATCCCCACGAGGGGTTTAGTAAAGCTGTTTCTCTTTCCCTATTTCTCTTTCCTAGCCCTTCTCTAAGTTGGGCCATGTTGTTTTTGATAAGGCCGGAATGATTAGCGTAAAAGCAACATTCCTCTCCTAAAGCGGCGCAAACTCCCCCCTCTTTTAGGAAGAGGAGGTCCAGACCTCTACGATTCTGGAGGACGACCTCAGACAGTGAGTCTAGAGATTTTTCCAAGTGAGAGATGGAGGTTTCTATATGGGCTAGATCTTCATCTACAGCAGCTTGTAGGTGAGAGAGACCTTGTTGTTGGAGGATGACAGATGTAGTCCCAGTGGCTAAACCTGCAATACCTAAAAGAGAAGCAATGGTGATAGCAGTAATAATTTCTCTTTTTTGTCTAGTTATGGTAACAGAAGGCTGATCGTCCCAATGCCAATAGAGGTTTTCTTCACTATGGTAAAGGACATCAACCAAGACGCACACCTCTCCGAAGCTATTAAGGGCTGATGTGGCCACACAAGGAGTGAGGCCTGATGAGGAGCACAGCCATTTTGCCCCTTTAGGGGGAATGTAAAATTTATGCTGAGACGGAGGGGATAAATGTCTTTTTTTTTTTTTTTTAAACTAGTAATATCAGTTTTGCTGCCTTGCCTTTCAAAGTTTGGAACAGTTCCCAAAAATAATTTTCACGAATAACATTGAATGTTATTAAATTTAGTGTCCCATGGTTGTGGGATGTATTTTCATTTTACCAATTTATTGAGCTGTTAGTAAATGTTGTATTACCAAAATTCCAGAAATAAGGATTACTGTTATTAGTGATTATGTTTGAATTATTAATGAACTAAAATATGGTTGTGTTTTTAATAGGTTTTGGCATCCCTATAAGGGCCCGATCCTTTACAATTCTATAGGAATCATCAAACAACACAACCTCTGTAAGCTTATGACATATATGTCATTTGTCATTAAGTAGTCTGTTGTGAGAGGGACATGTAAAATTTACCATATTTTCTGATTTATGTGGCAAAGAAGGGAAAATGAGAACATAAATTTGACTGTGATTTTTAGGTTGCATGCATACAGAACCATATCCAAAGAAGTAGGGCAGTTTATAAAAGGTAAATTTAAATTTTCTGTAAGTTTCCCTTCTTCTTTCGGCTTTAAGGGTAGTTATAAGTTATAGGTCCTGGAAAATGGTGAGCTTGATTAAGATAAATTGGGTAAGACTCATTGCTCCAAATTAACAGCTCTAGAAGAGGTGAGTTGGTTATGTATGTTCAATAAGTGTAATTATGATGTGGTATCTTACTTGACCTAATACTTTACCTATAATTAATTCATTGTAAACCCACCATGTCCATAGTTTAAGTCTTGGCAGCATCTTCAACTCTAGACTTGATTCTTCTGGAGGGGATCCACTGCTCTTCTCCTGTTTCTGTAATGATAAGAGCAAAACCTCGGCCCCAAAAGTTTACCTCTCCTTTTTCCCATTTATTGGTTTTTTGTGACATCCATTTGTCAAATTTCATTAGGATGTTCTCCATGGGGATTAGTTCCTGGAGAGAAAGTGGGGGCATTTATGGGCCCACAAGTAGGACATTGTCTAACAATCCTCTTACTTTATTTTACTGTTAAGTGGGGATATTTATGATGTAAGCCAGAAGCATTAGTATGTGTAAGTTTATGATAATTAGCTGCAGATTCTTTATGAGCAATAAGTTTATTTACTAAATCATTTTGTTAAGTCATAGGGCCAGGAAGTTGAGAATGGGAATGAATATGAGTAATGTAGATTGTTCATGAACAGTTTTTGTAATTGTGGGAAAAGAACTTCTAATTCAGAAGCTGGAGTTATTTGAGCTGTTTCTATATGACAAACAACGTGACAAACATAAGCAGAATCAGACACAGTATTTGAAGGCTCAGAAACATCAGTTAGCAATTGAATAACAGCCATAAATTCTACCTTTTAGGCATATAAATAAGGTGTTTTCTAAGATTTTGTAGTTGGGCCCAAATAGCCTGCATTTCCATTACTGCTGCCATCAGTGTAGTAAGTTGGCGCAGCAGAGAGTGGTTGTTGTTTGACAACCTTAGGAAGAATCCATGAAGTACGTTTTTAAAAACTGTAAAAATTTTGAATTTGGGAAGTAATTGTCAATTGTTCCAATAAAATCTGCTAAGGCCACTTGCCAAGAGTTATTGAACTGCCAGAGCTGAGAAAGCTCCTGCTTTGTAAGGTCTAGTATGATTTTATCAGGATCTCTAGCCATAAGCTGTCTCAGGTGAGTACAGCCTTTTGATATTATTGCTGAGATTTTTTCAAGATAAGTATGAAAAATTTTTTTTTTTTTGTATCTTTGTTGGGTAGGAATATCCATTCTATTATGCCCTCCTCTTGCCAAAGCATCCCAGTAGGGGAATGGCAAGATGGAAATATTAAAAGAGAAATTGGAAGATTTATAGTTATCCTTGTTAGTTGGCTATTTTGTACTCTTTTTCCAGCCATTTAACTCCTCTTTTGCTTCTGGGCTTAAAATGCGAGGACTATTTAAGTCAGGGTTTCTTGTTAGGGTAAAGCATAAGTTGGAATTCCTAAAGTAGGCCATACCCAATTAATATCACCCAGTAATTTCTGAAAATCATTTAAAGTACATAAATTATCAGTTCGAAACTGGACCTTTTGTGGAGTTATAATATTTCTATTAATAGTATGACCTAAATATTGAAAAGGAACCTGTTTTTGAATTTTTTCTTCTGCTATTTGCAACCCATGTTGAGGAAGAATTTCTTTAGCCAGCTGAAATGATTGTTTCAGCTCTTAAGATTGCTCAGCAGCAAAAAGAATATCATCCATATATTGAATAATCATAACTTTAGGAAATTGTTTTTGTAAAATTTGTAATGGAATGTGAACAAAGGATTGACATAATGTAGGACTGGTTATCATTCTCTAAGGTAAAACTTTGAACTGATATCATTCAGTAGGAGTTGAATGATTAATAGAAGGAATAGTAAACGCAAATTTTTCTTTATCATTTGGATTAAGAGGAATAGTAAAAAACAATCTTTTAAGCCAATAATAATAATATGCCAATTTGTGAGTATTTTGCTAATTCCTGAGGAAGGGGCCAGCCTCCCCAGGAAGGAACACAACACTCCTTGGACAGTACATTTCAAGGTTTATGCATCAGTCCCTGGGAGAGTGGCCAGCTTCTCCAGGGAGGAATACAACACCTTTTGAAATATACTTTATTATTTTTAATTTGTTACAAAACATCCTTGATGCGCTTACTATTTTAGTTTCCATTTATTATTATTATTATATATACCAGAGGTGGACTAAATCAGACAAACTTAAGTTAAAGCACCTGCCTTTTGATTTTTAGGCAGAGAGGTAGTTTTATAACACATATTTTAAAATAATTAAAATTATGTTTAATAACAGTATACTTTTGTTTAATATTACACTGAAACATTATTAAATTTTTTGCAATTTTATACACCTTTAAAGCATTTATATGAACTTTTATTTATACAACTTTAATTGTCATAAAATTAGAAAACTTCTTTTAATTGTACAACACTTTTAAATATTTCATTCAACTTATCACATGAACTTAACCACTTTCAGTATTCCACCCCCTTCCAGGGAACAAACCAAACCATTTGTAACAGTTTGAAACAAAAAGCGTTTTTTGAGAAAGCTGGTTTAAACATCATGTTCCCCCAAAAGCAACAAAACCTGTCTCTCCAAGGACACGTCAAGGCCAAAGCACAAGAAGCTACTTTGATAAAACACTCTCCCTCCTGCACACTGATCACCCAGGAGGAAAAACTCTGTGCAAACTTCCACCAAAACAGACCAATGACTTGAGAAACCCCGAGAAAGAACAAAACTCCAACCCTGTTTTAATAACTTAGTCATTTTATCTTATGATAAAATTACTTTCTTTTAATAATAAAAGCACATTCTATATACTTTCTTTACTTAAGTTACCACAATGATTTTAGAAACTGTTTTTAAGCAAACTTCTGACAACATACAATTACCATCAACATTAAACAAACTTGTTAGAATAATGATTTAATTTGTTCATATCTATTTTTATTATTTTAAATTAATAGCTATATTTATTTATTAATATAAGCACTTATTTAATGTTGGCCATTGAATAAAGCTTTTTAAATAATGTTTATTTATCAATTTAATATTACCATATGGAGGTATCAAAACGTACAGACACTGAACAACTTTTATATATTTATGGTTAAGTGGTTTGTATCTGGAGGGAGTAGTGGAAGGTGTGGGACGGTGAGCATACATATACTTTTTGGAAGGGGTGGAGTGGTTGTGAAAGGTGGCAAGAGGGTTAAAGGATAAAGGGCAGGAGGGTAAGGGGGAGGCGGGTGATGAGAGGAGGGCGGAAGTGAGCTAGGGCTAAGGTTCACTTCCTTATTCGGTGTATGTGTGTGAGGGGTGCCGGCTTCAGTGTTAGCAGGGGGGGCAGAGGGCACGACAGAATGTGGGGGTTGATCTTCAAAAGAAATTAGGCTAACCGGTGACTCTGGGCGCAAACCAGCCTGCGAACTGGCTTGCGAAGCGGCAGAGGCCTTTCCCCCGCAAGTTGAGGGGGGACGGGAGCTAGATTGCAACACAGTTTCTCCCTCTGCAAGGAGCTGCTTAACGTCTGGGGTGGTGGAGACATGCCAATCATGTCCTGAATCATTCGCCAATAACTAAAGGCAGTGATAGGAATACGCTCAGGTCCAAAAACTTTATAGTAATCATTTAAACAATCATCTACTCTGTTCCAACATTGACTATCTATTGTGCCCTCTTCGGGAAACCATGGACAGGTTTTGAGTACAAATTTGAAAAATTCCACTAAACTTTTCTTTTTAACTTTAATTCCTTGCGTCTTGAGTGCCTCTTTTACCTGGCTAATAAACAGTGAATGTGAAGATTCTGCTTGTCCCATGATTAAAGAATGAAGTGAAATAAAGAATCTCACTTACCCGTCTGGAGACTGGAACCACGCCGGGGAACCAGACTGAAGAGGCGACGGGTTGAAAAGTACTCTCCCTCTTGTGCCGCGAGGAGCCTTTCGTCGGCTGAGATGCTGGAGAACGTTCTCCCTCTGTGGTGAAGCGGCGTTCTTTTCTCGATTACAGGGAATCGTCGGGCCCCACGTTGGGCGCCAGTTGTCCCGGCCCGCGGGACATCAACGAGGACCCGAAACCTGCCGAGAAAGAATGGTGGGACAAGAGACGCAAAGAATGACAGCAAGACAGTATTCTGATCAAGCTGCAAATTTTATTTGAGGGAGCAGGGTTTATATGCTGTTTGGAGAGAGGAAGTGAGTCGGGGTCGGGTGGCGCTCCGGGATTGGAGGGTGTTATCGCTGGAGTAGTGGGCAGATCTTACTTTAGCGCCCTGCGCCTGCGTACTTGTTGCATTCACCTGGGCAGTGGCGGGAACCGGAGAACAAAGGAGCAAGGAGGAAGAAGAACAAGGAAGTGACAAAGCAGATTTTGTGTCTGTGTCATGTTGTGGCGTCCGCCATGTTGCGCCATGTGACCACAGGTTGCTATTGCTTAGGTTGTTGGCACCTCTCTTGGCAGACTCCAGTGACGGCTCCCAACACCTTCCAGTGCTCTCCTCCATCTGTACAAGGAGTTCCAGGTGTGTTCACTGGAGAGGGAGGGCAAAACCATACTCAACTTTACGGCAAACCTTTCCACCCCTCCTCACACTGACGAGAAACACCAAGGGATCACCAGAAAAAAATCGCATGAATGTTCATACTTCTTAAAGGCTTGCTGTGTCTCCCTCTTGTCACTGTCAACTGTGGTCCAGATGAATGACTGGCAAGGTCTAAGAGATTCTCAGGGTGTCCGGGCTGTCCCCCATAAACTTTAAAAAAGTGAAAGAGAAAACCAAATAAAAACAAAAACAAAAGTGAAAGAGGAGAGAGCTTTGTCTCTGTCTGTCTACATATTCATACATAGGAGGGGTGGGGAATGGAGAAATAGAAGGACACTGACCATGACCAAGTGACACAAAGATGTAGAGTGAGCCAGTGAATGTCCCAGTGTCCTAAAGGATGCCACTCAGGTCAATGGGCAGGGATCAGTTGAAGCTATCAGTGAGTGTCCGGGACAGCACTGGTGGCAGGCATCCTGGGCACATGCATGAAAGAAATAGGGAGTTGGGGTCTATGTGGTGGGGGTGGGCGACCACCAGGAATAAGTGATTTGTTGCAACTGGCAGGGCTGATGGAAGAGCGAGAAATGGGACACTATATTTGATTGTTACGTGTTTTATGTCTCTACATTCTTACAGCAGGCTCTCATCCCCACCCCACCCCATGCCCATAAGAAATTGTGTTAACTGTTTGGAGAATGCTGTACATTCTGTATTAGTCTGTTTGCTTCCTTATGGTTTCATTTAACAGATTCCACTTGAAAACAGTACATTAACTATATATGCTTGATTAATTTCAGATTTAGAATTTTGACAAAAATACTTCTTAAAGTATCCTTCATACATACATCATATATTATGCTTCACCTCAGAGGGCACATAATGTTCCAATCTTAGATGCTAATCTTGATCAATGAGTTTACATGAGTATAGCCTGATCTCTTCAATGGAAATTTCCACCATGCTATCATTACGTGGTTTCATTCACTATAATCACTGATTGAATCAGTTTTTAGGGGTTGATAAATTGTGGTTTTATCATACTTTATTTCTTCCATATTTATTGGCTAGCTATCTTCTTCAAAAAAACTTTATCTTACCAATTAGAGCTATTGGGTTAACGTAACAGGTAGAGCTTGATTTTTACCCATTAATTGCCAAATTTCAGACTAAGGAAATTGTGCCCTGGCTATCCCCCTGGCCATCACTGAATTGTTTTTCTTTCTTCATTAAAAATCACTGTATATTAATATATTCAATGTGTTTCTATCAACTGCCATCATTGTTCTTTTTGCTGATTAGTTTATTCTATCTTTGGCCAATGGAAACTTCTTGTTAGGTCCCACTAACCTTTTGTTTTCTTCCCTGGCTCATCAGGTGAGTTTACTGCCCCAAACCAAATCAGCCACTATTCTATGAAGTCCTGGATCATGCCTGCCACTGCCAGATCTTAAAACTTCTGTTTCTCCCACCACTACCATCTCGATGACTTTCATTTTTGATGACTTAGCAAAATGTAAACCTTTGGCAAAATTTTCTGTAGCCTCATTCAGGCAGGAGCCAGACGTCAGCTGGATTTTAATGAGATACACATCAAATGAAATCAGGAGTTAACTCTGGACAAGGGTCACTCTGCAATTTATCTCTGCCCCAATCCAGAGTTCACTAACCATTTTTAAACCTTGGTTCTGCAACTGGCAAAAAGGGTTATAGGCCACCATGGGATTTGAACACATAGCCCCAAAGTGACTAGTATCTTAACCCAGTGCTTTATACCACTCAGCCACACTGCTGAACAGAAAATTTCTTTTATTTAAAGTCTTTCCAATGATGACTAGTTTCCTTTCCATCTCAGTTTTTTTCTAAGCATTGTGTCCTTAACAGTTTTCCAGGAATAGCTATTCCTTTAGTGAATTTACTTTCCACAGCTCCTACTAATGTGTAGTAGAATACAGAAAGACTGAAATCAAATATGCAAATGCCCAAAGTACCCTCTCTCCACCTACCCTTCCTGTAGTCTGTTTCAGTTAAAGGTGGCCCCATTCTTGTAGTTTCCCAGGCCAAAATCAATGGTGTCAACCTTGACTTCATTAATTTTTCATGCCAAATCTTTAGCAAATACTATCAACTTTACGTGTAAAATACAAGCAGAACTTGACTACTGCTCACCAACCCCCATCTCAAGTTACCATCATCTTTTACCTTGATTATTGAGATAGCCTTCTTCTTTCTACTCTTAACCCAGCAGTCATACTGATCCACTTAAAACACATCAGTCTTCTGCACACTATGGTCTATAGTCTCTTCTTCCCTCTTTGATCTTATTTTCATTTGTTCCCTTGTTCACTCCACTCTAGCCACACTGTACTACTCACTCTTCCACTAACTCACCAGTCATGCTCCTGTCTCAGGCCTTTGCTTTTACTAGTCTTTCTGTCTGGATTGCTCTTCCCCTGATAGCTGCATGGCCAATCCACTCACTTCCCTTAGCTCTTTACCAAAAGGTCATTGGTTAGTGGGTTTTTATTGACAGCCCTAACATTATAATCCCCTTAACTTTATAGTCTCTTCCTTATTTTATTGTTTTCTCCTTGGTTGTTGCAAGTCTCTAACATAATATGAATTATTTATTTATTTTTATCTTGTTTATTGTCTGTTGGTTCACTAAATTAAACTTTTATGAGTGGAGGCATTTTGTCTCTCTTGTTCTTCACTGTGGCTAAAACACTCCTAATTCTCTCCTCAGTATGACCCCCCTCCCCATATACACAGAAAGCAGTTGAGGTCTGGGCTGGTGGTCTTAGCTCCAAGAGCAAATGCGTCTCCAAAATGACACCTGAGAATTAGTTTTCCAGTTCATGATTCCACAAAGTGTAAGTCATTCATTTAACTCTCAGAGGCTGACTTGTTCTACATATTCTAAAAGTACTGACTTCTCCAAGACT
Source organism: Tolypeutes matacus (assembly GCA_026826555.1). Classification (NCBI taxonomy): domain Eukaryota; kingdom Metazoa; phylum Chordata; class Mammalia; order Cingulata; family Chlamyphoridae; genus Tolypeutes; species Tolypeutes matacus. The sequence continues at coordinate 4,865 of JAKSZT010000142.1, read as the reverse complement.
TTTTACAGAGCTTATAGAAGAGATGGGTCAGAGATACAGCTCCTAGACATCTGGGCTCTCTACAGTGCTGCTGCTCAGGAGCCCTGGAGACTGTTGTCAGCGGGGAGCTGGTCTCAGATCCATGGACTCCAACACCTTAGAGATTTTCCTGGTCAGGAGAGAAAAAATTATTTTCATGAGTCCATTTTCAAGTGTTTTGCAGGAAAGATCAGGATGGAGGAGGGGCGAGTAGAAATGGGGCTTTGTCCAGACCCAGCTGCCCAGGTGGTTTGTGTGGTTCCTTGTTGGGTCTGGGTCCTTGTCTTCTGGTGTGATGGTTTTGGGAAGGTGAGTTGCAATAGTAGAGCCATGTGTCTGCTCTTTCTTTCCTCTGGCATCTTTGTTGGCTGTGAATCAACCAAATAAAGGTGTCTTTTGAAAGAATACAGTCATGAGGTGTGGTTACTTAAGGTTTAGTGCATGGGGGCAGGAACGAAGGTGTGAATCCCAGTCCCACTGGGGCTTAGTTGGGGGGCACTTATGCCATGGGACTTATTTACCAGATTCAGATGGCTTCACTGGTAAATTCTATCAAACATTTAAGGAAGAAATAATACCAATTCTATATAACCTAGTCCCAAAAAGTTGAAAAGGAAGTGAAAATTTCCAACTCATTCTGAGGCCAGCATTACTCTGATATCAAAAGCAGACAAAGACAGTACAGGAAAAGAAAACTGCAGACCAATATTTGTCGAAAACACAGAAATAAAAAAAATCTTAACAAAGTATAAGAATTTGAATCCAACAATGAATAAAACAATAATAATACAAGAGAATCATGTATGATTTGTACCAGAAAACGTGGGTTTACTATTCAAAATCACTTAGTGTAATTTATCATATTAACATCACATTTTATGTGAATATTCTCGCTGTCCTGATTTTGTGATAATCAGGGTAGGCTAAACATTCGCTATATTAGAAACCATGCATGTGTCCCCAGACTTAGTTTTTCTCCTTAGATCTGGTTTTTAGAGTGCTGGTGTTAAACTAAGCCTGATTTATTAAAAGACCATTCTGTATGGGAAATGACTGTAACTCTAGGTATCTTTGGTCAACCTCAAGGGAAATAGCAGGGGGACAGATGTGGCTCAAGTGGCTGGACGTCTGTCTCCCATATGGAGGACCTGGGCTTGATCCCTAGGACCTCCTAGTAAAGAGAAAAAGAAAAATATAGAAGGCACACAGGCCGCCAGGCCCTGTGAGCAGGTGTGCCTTCAGGCCCCGCAAGCAGTTGAGCCCCTCAGGCCCCACGGGTGGGTGCACCACCAGGTCCCGCGAGCCATGCAGCAAGATGAGAATGACACAAGGGAGAGCCAAGAAGAGATGCACCAAAAAACCAGAAACTAAGGTGATTCAGGCAGTAGGACACCTCCCTCCCACATCAGAGTTCCTAGGATCAAATCCCAGTGAAGACAGGAGAAGGATGAGAAGAGAGGGCAGGAAACGGACACAGAGAGTTGCCCAGCAAATGGACACAAAAACAGCAAAAACGGGAGGGGGTGTATGTTAAAAATGGATAAAAGTAAGTAAATCATTTAAAAAAAAATCTATAGGGGAGTAAGATACAGACTATAGTTAGTAGTAATACTTTGATGATGCTCTTTCATAATTTGTTATCAAATGTTTCACAACAATGCAAGCTGTTTGTGGTGGGATGATGTGTGGGGGCCTTGTATGATGTTATGCATGTTTGTTTTGTAAGTTCACAATATTTACTGAACACATAGTTTATGTATGTTCATGTATGAACGATATACTTCAATAAATTGTTTTTTTAAAAAATCATTTTCATCATGATCATAAGAAAATCATATGATCGCATCAAAAGTAGTAGACAAAATATTTGAAAAAATTCAACTTTCATTCCCGATACAAACTCTCAGCAAATTAGGAGAAAAGGGAACTCCTTCAATACAGGGCATCTATGAAAAACTTCCAATTAATGTAATACTTAATGATGAAAGAATGGATGTTTTTCTTCTAAAATTAGAAGCAAGCAACGATATCCACTTTCACCCCCTTTGTTCAACATTTTACTGGGGATTTTTGCACCTTCAATATGCAAGAGAATGATATAAAAAACATCCAGGTATAAAGAAAGGAGTAAAGCTGTCTTTTATTCCCGGAAAGCATAAAAGTCTATGTAGAAAAACCTATGGAATCTGCAGAAAGCTTCTAGAACTAATAAGTGAGTTTAGCCAAGTTGCAGGACACAAGATTAATATGAAAAATTAATTGTCTTTCCATATGCTAGCAATGAACAACCAGAAATTGATAAATAAAAAAGCAATTCAATTTACAAATAATCAATATACATGGAATAGTTAGGGATAAAATTTTGGCAAGACTTGCCCACTGAAAGAACATGCTGAGGGAAATGAAAGAAAACCTAACAATGTGCAGGACTATTTCATGTTCATGAATTTGAAGACTCAATATTGTTAAGATATCATTTATCCCTCAATTGATTCACAGACTCAATTCAATCATGATAAAAATTCAAACGGGTTTTTGGGTATTTTTAAAAGAAATCAACAAGTTGCTTCCAAAATCCATACAGATATTCAAAGACATAGCATACCAAAACAACTTTGAAAAGAAGAATAAAGTTGGAGAACTTGCTCTACTTCACTTCAAGACTTTGTATAAAACTTTCATAATCAAGAAATTTTAAAAATTATTATCAATATATTGAAAAAAAATAGATCTAAGGAACAGAATAGAAGTGCAGATATTGAAAAATACATATGGGGTGGTGTGATTTTGACAAAGTTTCAAAGGCAATTCAGTAGAGAGAGATAGTCTTTTCCACAAATGGCACTAGAATTTTTTTTTTTAATTTCCATTCCTAATTCACTTTATATACAAAAAAAGTAATACAGTACTAGCATCTAATGAATAAAATCCAGGGATGCTGCTAAACATCTTACAATACTCAGGACATCTTCCCCACAGCAAAGAATCTTCCAGTTCAAAATGTCAGTAAATGTCAAGGTTGACTAAACAAATTTACTTCTTGCCGCCTGTAGGTCACCGGCCAATCAGGTTTCTACATCACCTACGGAAATGAACCTGTAATTCCTTCCCAACTCCTTGATGAAGGGACAAGTTTGGATTCAAACTTGGATGTGGCGGACAGGCAAGACCTGCAGAATGGACCCTCCTGATATGCGTATGGAGCAGGAAGGACTCTGCACTCAAAGGTCCCAAAGTGCTACTGCCCCTTAGAGAGCGCAAACATTCTGACTTTGAACCCATCCTAAAACTCTTTACAGACCAGATGGGAGTGAAGGTGTCGATGGAGGGGTTGTCCTTGCCTAGATCAAGACTGAGGATCAAATCATCTTTAACATCATCTCCCTGAGCTCCCCTTGGTGATTTGTCCTGATTAACCCTTCTCCTTTCCTTGTCCTTTGGTGAACCTGGAGGAGGGGAAGGAGCCAGAACTGTAGAAAAAATTTCCTGTAGGAAAAACGAGGGGCAGTCATTTTCGTATGCCTGAATTTCTTCGAGTTGACATTAAGCTCATTCACTCAGTGTGTCAGCTCTACAGGCCCTCTCACCCTAACCCAGCACACCCTGCACTTCCAAGTCTTGGAGCCTCTCTAATCGTCCCTTCTCCAGGTCTTCTCGGCTCCCTAGCAAAATCCAGGTGAGCATATAAATCATTGTCTGCATATCTGACTGAATTATGAGATCTCTGTTCGTAGGCTGAGTTATTCACCTACTGAGTTATTCACCTACTGGTTCCTAAGTTCACAGTGTTGACCTAATGTACCAACAATGATAGCAAAGAAACAAAATATAAGCAGTGGCAGAACTTGAACCCACACCACCACAACCAATGGAGCCTAAATCCAGGCATCTTAGTCCACTCAACCAAAATACCCTAGCGCTATACTTCTTCTCTACCTTTCTTTGTATTGATCCTATCATTTCTTTGTGGTTATTCTCTAGATCCACGGCCCGAAGCTTCAATTCCAGGCATAGCGCCAGCAAAAAAACGCCCAGAGGAAATTTCTCTCCATTAATGACCATCAGGAATTTTAAAGATTTTCATGAAAGTGACTTAAAAAGAAAATTTGTGTAATTGATTGAGTCACAAAACCTGAATTTAAAAATCTTAAAGTTTATATTAAAGAAATGAAAAGAGCATATTTAAAATTTTTTCAAATTTAATATTAACATTGTGTTTTGATTTTATTTTGTGTATTTGACTTTATCATAGAAAATTTATATTATAAGGAAAATGTGCTGTTCTTCCCAAGTGCAAGTTTCAACCCCTTCCAGTTTACCCTACTGTGTAATACATACATTATAATTTTCAATACATGACATGACATGAAAACAATTGAAAATATGTGTAAGAAATGTAACTACCTCATTAGGTATGTATCCCAGGGCTAGAAGAATGCCTGACACATATTGGCATTAAATAAATATTTCTGGAATATGTGAATACTGAATAATGCATAAATCAATGTGAGATCATTTCCTCAAATAATACAAATTTCCACTTAAAAGTGAGGGAAAGGAGGATGGAGGAAGGTGCAAGCTCTGAGATTCTATACAGGATGGGAAAGAAAATAATGTGTGTTCAAATAGGCAGGCTTAGATATAGGGTTCAAACAGAGTGGAAGGAAAATACTACACGGTTGGACATTTAAAGAAAGAAGAGAGGTTCGAAAATGGCCAGTCCAAGTTATAATCATATTGAGAGGCCACAAAAAGATGGACATATCATACCCTGCAGATGAAACTAAAGAAACCCAACTCCACAGCAGGAGCAGGACAGCCCATAGACACAGGAAAAGAAAAAAATA
>JAKSZT010000141.1:0-45948 GCA_026826555.1 Tolypeutes matacus | reverse complement strand
TTTGCAAAATGATCTATAATTATATGCGCATATATGTGTATTTCCTATAAAAATGTTATTTATATATATATATAAATATATTTTAATAGGTGCTTGGCTTCCCAAATCCACACTTATTATTTGTTATTGACTTGTGAAATAATGTATTTTAAAACATTTTATATCCAGTTTTAGTCAGCCAAAGGGGTGCTGATGCAAAATACCAGAAATCTCTTGGTCTTCATAAAGGGTATTTACATGGGGTAGAAGCTTCCAGTAACCTGGCCATAAAGCATAACTTTCTTCCTTAACCAGTCTGTTACCCTGTCTTGGAGCAAGACAGCTGCTGACATTTGCCAGGTTTCAGGTTTATTGTGTTCCTCTCTTCCCAGGGCTAGGTTACTCCCTGGGATCAGCTCCTCTGTTCCTTCCTCAAGGTCAGCTATAGTCTATGAGGCTCTCTAAGCTTTGCCTCTCTCCACAAGGCCAGCTGTCAACTGTCAGGTGAATGGCATGTCTCTTTACCCTGGGGCCTCCTGTCCTTGCTCATCAGAACTCCAACATCAAAAACTACTCCAATTCTGTCCATTCCCATGTCTTTTTATGTTTGAGATCCCACCCACTAATGGGTGGGACTCAAGTGCCCTACGGACTGTGTCCCAGTCAATGCCCTTATCATAACTTAATCATGCCCAGATTAACAGACCAGTTTACAAGCATCATCCCATAAACATTATTGGAATTCATAACAATATCAAACTTCTACATATCCAGTTACCCATCTTATGCTCTATATTATTTTAGGGTGTATTTGAACACTTTATTGATGTCCGAGGGCATGGATATCATTATTACTTTATCCATTAAATAATCATTTAGGTATATGAATTTAATTAACAGATATTGTTCTTCAATCCATCCTGAATCTTGACTCTTCTGAGAATATTTTTTTCTGCCTGAAGAATATTCTTTTACATTTCTTTTAAAGTGAGTTGCTTCTAGCCTACTTTATTAGTTTTTAATCATCTGTAAATGTATTTATTTCACTTCTTCCTGAAACATTGAGATGAATTAAACCTCAGGCCATCTATGATCTCCACTGATTTTGAGAGCACCCTTAGGGTTGAACTTCTCCATTCTGTTGTAAATGTAGTCAGTTCTTTAGGGAAGAAATTAGGGGCCTTCAGTTTTACATACTGCTTCCTGCACCCCCCCCCACTGGAAAATCTCTGTGCTGTGGCTCTGGGAATGGGAATGATTGCACACCTCTGAGTTACACACCTGGTTTTGGAGCTAAGATTTGGTGGAGAAAGCACAGTATATTTCGTTCTTCTTGGGACCTTTCTAGGGACCAGTGCAATGGTGGTCAGCACCCCATTTTGCTCAATGATTGCCACACCAAAAGTACAGCCACAGCTCAGCAGTTCTCATTTCTCCCAGAATTTGGAGACCCGTCCTGATCCCTGTACCCTAGGTTAATGTCATCGGTTGAGTCTTGTGTGGACCCCAGAGAAGTGTGTTCTTACTAACCTATTGCTGTATGTGTAAGCCTTTTGTATGTAGGACACTTTGGTTAGACTCAGATAAGGGAAATTTCAATTAGGGCACATTTTGTTTGAATGCTTTAGTTTAGTTAAGGGCTTCTGATGAGTTTTCAGGCACCAGGCTGGACCCCAATCATTGTGCTGAAGTCCTACATACATGGAACACACAGAGAAGTGTGCTGCCATAATTACCCTGCCATGTTGGAGGGGTATCCAAGATCTCCTAGAGCTGTGGAGAGACACAGAAACCCTGAGATGCTGAGAGAGAGGCCAGAGGTTGTAATCATGGAGCAGATTTAAGCTGAAGACATCCTAGCCAGAGGAGAAGGGTGAAGTGTTAGCAATTGTGTCTGATGGCCCACTGCTGAGCTCTGGGAGAAAGTGAGTTTGGGGGAGAAGGCAGAGAGAGACAGGCAGGCACAACATTTTACCTTGGCAGTATTCCTGCAGCAGCTGACCCTTGCTAAGACAGGATTTTAGACCATGACTTGAGTTGGACATTTTCACAGCCTCAGACCTGTAACCTTTAAACTTAATAAATTCCAATCAAAGCCAACCTATTTCTTGTATTTTGCATTGGCAACACTGGGGAAACTGAAACAGCCGAGGACTCAGATTTAGAGAGATGCCCTGTCCCCAATCAGCAGTGTGATGCTGAGTTCAGTGATTTTACCTGTAAACTGTGGGTATTCCAGACTAGGCAGGAATGAGTATGGGTAAGATGGAGTGGGAAGTGCTCTTGGCCAGGAAGGCCTGCAAGACCCGGAGTCAGGCAGCGGTTTCACAGGGTTTGGGGACAAGTATAAAGACACAGATGCCCAAATATAATGTACCTTCCTCAGGCAGGGGTTGGCCAGGTGGACAGGGACAGAGAAAAGCATGGGTCCCGGGGCCTGGTGTAACAGAGAAATCAGGGCACACAGAGGAGTCTCCCTGCTCCTGCTCCTTTTGCCCTTCCCTCCTTCCCTTGGCCTCCAAACTGGACCCTCTGAGGAGGCTGCTCTTACTGCGAGTTCTGAGCAGGGCTTTCGCCCAGTCCTCCTTTGTGCATCCACAACCTATGATGATGGTTTTCACTGGGCTCTAAGAGTTTGGTTCCCAAACAAAACAGTCCTTCTATGGCTTGGAGAATTGAAGTGAACACTTGTTGTATTCCTGCTTCTTCAGCTGTTCATCAGCTTCTTCCCATCCAATACCTCCTTTTCTTCTGGGAGTGAAGAGGTTTGCATCATTTTGAACTCTGTTCAAAATATGAAGAAAATTTTATATTTAATTAGTCTGAGAAATATCTGACATCTGCACTCTCTGAGGTTTTCTGCAAACATGGCACTATCTCACAACCTTACTTCTATTCTTGCCTGCCCTAGGTCCCAGGAATTTCTGGGATTCCCTTAGTATTTATTAAAGTCATTGGCCAAATATTCCTTATTCTTTTGATGTTATTGCTTTACCCAATGCTGTAACATGAATTTTTACATTTCCTTCCTGGCACCAACAGTTTTCATCATGGTATAGCCCATTTAATCTGCCCCAAGATTGGAGAAGGTGAATGTGCAACTGGAAGCAGGAGTCCTAAGACTGGGCCTGAGAACCAGGAGGGGTACTGTAAGAGCAGCTTCCTCAGAGGGTAACCCTGGAGGTCAAGGGAAGGAGGTAAGGGCAAAAGGAGCAGGAAGAGAAAGTTAACTGTTTGTGCCCTGACTCCTGTGCTGCACCTGATCCCAGGTCCCATGCTTTTACCTGCCCCAGTCCACCTGACCAATCACTATCTGACACAGGTATATTGTACTCAGGCATAGGTGACTTTAGACCAGTACCCAAACCATGTGACTCCCCTGCCTGATTACTGTCTTGTATGCCTGCTGATTAAGACCACTTCATCCTCTGTCGTACCGGTACTCATTGCTGCGTAGTCTGGAGACACCCACAGTTTACAAGTGACTTCACTGGGAAGCAGCATCACAATGCCATTTAAGAACAGGTCAGCTCTCCAACACTGTGTCACTAACTGTGTGAGTTTGCCAAGTGCTGCCAATGCAAAATAATAGAAATAAGTTGGCCTTTACTGGAATTTATTATGGTTAAAGCTTACAGTTCTGAGGTTGTCAAAATGTCCAAATCAAGGCATCATCAAAAATGCTGTCTTAGCAAGGGTCAGCTTCTCCTGGACACCTGCCAAGGCAAAATGTTGGGCCTGCCTGACTCCCTCAGTCTTCCCTTCCAAACTTAATTTCTCTCTGAGCTCAGCAGTGGGCCATCAGACACAATTGCTCACACCTCTCCCTTCTCCTCTGGTCTGGATATCTTCAGGTTCAAGCTGCTCCATGAGAATAGCCTGTGGCCTCTCCCTCAGCCACTCAGGTTTCTGTGTCTATCCACAACTGTAGGAGATCCTGGAGCCCCCTAGCACGTGGAAGGTAAACACGGCAGCAATCTTTCTCTTTCTGTTTCTATTATGTAAGTCTTCAAAACAATGATTGTGGTCCATCCTGGTTCCTGAAATCTAATCAGAGGCCCTTAATGAAACTAAAGCAATCTGACGAAAAATGACCTAATCAATAGGTCCCTTATCTGAATCTAACCAAAATGTCCTACATACAAAAGTGTAAACTCATAGAAATGGGTCAGTAAGAACATACTTTTGAACACTCAATGAAGGCATTAACTCAAATGAGGGCATTAACCCAGGGTACAGGGATCAGGAGTGGTCTCCCAAGTCCAGGAAAAATGGGAAGTCATGAAGCAGTGGCTGTACTTGGGGCATGGCCATCATTAAGCAAAATGGGGTGCTGACCACCAATACACTGGACCCCAGAATGTTCCCAAGATGCATTCAATATAATGTGTTTTTTCCACCAAATCTTAGCTCTGAAATCAGGTGTGTAATTTGAGAAGTGTGCCATTATTCCCATTCCCAGATCCAGAGCACACAGATTTTGCCTGTGTTCGTGGGGCAAGAAGAGGCTGTAAAACTGAAACTCCCTAATTTCTTCTCCAAAGAACTGATTAAATTACAACAGAATGGGGAATTTCAACCCTAAGGGTGCTCTCAAAAGAAGTCGAGATGGTAGAGGACCTGAGATTTAATTCATCAAAATCCTTCAGGAAGAAATGAAATACATACTGTTACAGATGTGTAAAATCAAATAATGTTGTGACTTCCAGCAAGATGGCAGACTAGTAAAATATGGGAATCTCTACTCCAGAAACATAGCTAGAGAACAGGGTGACACCACTCCAAAATAGATCTTCTAAGGTTTACAACAGCAGGGGCAGTCTGCACACCACCCAGAGGAGAGTGGGACTAAATAGAGAAATCACAATGACATAACCAGAACCATGAGTTGGAACCAACAGCTGCTCCTGCTGCCCGCACCCTCCCTGAAACTCTTTAGAATTCTGGGGCCTCTGGGCCTGTGACTACAGACAAAGGGGGCTCCAGGGATCTACCACTCCCGGAAAGGAGAGAGAGAGAGGGACACAGCCTTAGGCTGACTCAGGTTCTGACCTGCAAATTTGGCCTGTGGAACCCCATGGACACTTCCACATGGCGGTTTTCCCTGGGACCTTAGGAAGGACTGGAGAAATCCGACCCTCACCACCTCCCTTTCTTCTAGCCTGGACTAATGGTTGATGACTCCACAGGAGAGGGGAGAGAAAGGTTGGAGGTGACCCTGCTTTGACTAACAGGTTTGGCCTATCCTGTCCTGAGAGCCCTTCCAGGCCAGGAGCAGCTGCACCATTGTTTGCCTTGGAGCCTGCAAGGGGCTAAAATATAGAAACCTCCCAATCTGCTCTGCTATTAACAGGGACTGATTGTTGAGGATTCAGAGGGGAGAGTAAATATTTCCTAGCTGGGAAAGGGAGGGGGCTACCAGAGAAGACTGGAGAACTGTGTCATAAAGTTTGAATTACAAGGCTCTTAGCCCCCAGACAGTAAGTTCTACCACATTGATCTGGTCTGTCTCACAAAAATTACACTCTGACCAGGCATTGAATTGTGAGCTGCCAATGAGCACCATATCCTGGCAGACCAAGGAAGTGCAAATAAGAAAATTAATAAGCACGAGAGGATTTTCCTGGCCTCTATAGCCTCCCTGCCCAAGGCCCTAGGAAAAGAAACTATAACCAATAACTGGTTCCAGTGCCCAGTTTTGAGCAACCACCAAGACAATCCTAACAGTCAAGTATGAGCAAAAATTAAAGAGTTTTGGTAGCTCACAGCCTCCTGCCACTAAAACCCTATTAAAGAGAAAGAGATAGAGCATCTAAGTAAAATACAACCTAATCAGATGCCTAAACACCAGCAAAAATTATGAGCCATACTAAGAAAATCGAAGACATCGCTCAAGAAAAGAAATACATCAAAGTACTAGAAGACCTGTAGAATTTGAGAGAACTAATCAGTGAGATGAGCACAAATTTCCAAAATCAAATTTTTGAGATGAATGAATATATAGTTAAATAGATAAATGACAAGAAGATGACAATGAGGGAATGAAAGAATAATTTGAAATCCTGAACAGAAAAGTAATGGAGTTCATGGGAATGAAAGACACAACACGTAGTCAAAAACACATTATAGGCATACAACACAGACTCGAAATGATAGAAGAAAGAATAAGTGATACTGAAGACAGATCAGCTAAAATTGAAGAGAGACTAGAACAGAGAGAAAAAAGAATGGAAAAATTGAGCAGGGGCTCAGAGAGTTGAATGACAACACGAAACACAACAACAAATGAGTCATGGGAGTTCCAGAAGGGGCAGAGAAAGGAAAGGGGTCAGAAAGAGTATTGGAGGAAATAATAGCTGAAAATTCCCAACTCTCACAAGGCAAAGAAACTTACATAACAAAGAAGCATACCATACCCCAATGAGAATAAATCCAAATAGACCCATGCCAAGGCACATACTATTCAGAATGTCCAATGTAAAAGATAAAGAAAAAGTTCTCAAAGCAGCAAGAGGGAAGCAAGCGATCACGCACAAAGGATGCCCAGTAAGACTTAATGCAGATTTCTCTTCAGAAACCATGGAGGCGAGAAGACAGTTGTATGATACAAAAAGGAAACTAAAAGAGAAAAACTGCCAGCTGAAATTTCTTTATCCAGCAAAACTGTCCTTCAAATATGAAGGTGAGTATAAAATATTCACAAAGAAACAGAATCTAAGAGAGTTTACAAAAAAGAATCCACCTTCACAGGAAATATTAAAGGAAGACTTAGAATCTGAAAGAAAAAGACAGGAGAGTGAAGGTTGGAGGAGGGTATAGAAAAAAGAAAAGCAGAAAGGATAACCAAAAGAGTAAAAAGAGAGACAAAAACAAGATGGCATATGAAAACAAAACAATACAATGGAGGAAATAAATAGTGCATGCTCAGTAATATCATTGAATATGAATGGATTAAATTCCCCAATCAAAAGATACAGACTGACAGAATGGATAAAAAAACATGAGCCATCCATATGCTGCTTACAATAAACCCACATCAGACCCAGGGATACAAACCGATTGAAAGTACTAGGTTGGAAAATGATACTCCACACTAATAGTAAACCAAAAGAGCAGGGGTAGCTATACTAATATCAGACAAAACAGACTTTAAATGCAAAAAAGTGATAAGAGATAGGGAAGGCCATTATACATTAATAAAAGGGATGATTTTCCAGGAAGTTATAACAGTCATAAATACCTATGCACCTAACCAGAGTGCCCCAAAATATATGAGCCAAACTCTGGCAAAACTGAATAATTGTCAGATACATCAACAACCCTCTCACATCATTAGATAGAACAACTAGACAGAAGATCAACAAGGAAACAGAAAACTTGAACAATACGATAAACAAGTTAAACCTAACAGATATATACAGAACACTGCATCCAAACTCAGCAGGTTATACATTCTTCTCAAGTGCCCATGAATCTTTCTCCAGGATAGAACACATGTTAGGTCACAATTCAGCTCTCAATAAATATAAAAACATTGAAATTATACAAAGCACCTTCTCAGATCATAATGGAATGAAACTAGAAATCACTAACAGACAGGAAAAAAAGGAAATTTGGAAATGTGTGGCGATGGAACAACACATTCCTAAATATTCGGTGGGTCAAACAAGAAATTACAAGTAAAATCAATAAATATGTTGAGACAAATGAAAAGGAGAATACAACATATCAAAACTTATGGGACACAGCGAAGGCAGTCTTGAGAGGGAAATTTATAGCCCTAAATGGCTCTATTAAAAACCAAGAAAGAGCTAAACTCAAAGATATAATTGAACAACTAGAGAAACTAGAAAAAGAACAGCTAACCAATCCTAAAGCAAGCAGAAGGAAATAAATAATAAAGATTAGAAAAGAAATAAATGAAATTGAGAACAAAAACAATAGAGAAAATCAACAAAACCAAAAGCTCATTCTTTGGGAAGATCAATAAAATTGACAACCCCCTCGCTAAACTACCAAAGAAAAAATTAGAGAAGATGAAAATAAACACAATCAGAAACGAAAGGGGGGAAATTACTAATGACCACACAGAAATAAAAAGAATCAGAAGAGGATATTATGAGAAACTGTGTGCCAGAAACCAGAAAACCTAGATGAAGTGGACAAATTTCTAGAAACACATAACTACCTACACTGATGCTACAAGAAATACAAGAACTTAACAAACAAATCACAATTTAGGAGATTGAATCCATCATCAAAAATCTCCCAGCAAAGGAAAGTTCAAGACCAGATGGCTTCACAGGTTTATTCTACCAAGCATTTCAAAAAGAATTAACACATATCTTGTTAAGCACTTCCAAAAAATTGAAGATGAGAGAAAATTATCCAACACGTTTTATGAAGCCAATATCACCCTATACCAAAGCCATATAAACATTCCACAGGAAAAGAAAATTACAGACCAATGTTTCTAATGAACATAGACGCAAAAATTCTCAGCAAAATACTTGCAAATCGAATCCAACAGCATATCAAAAGACTTACACATCATGAAGATGTGGGCTTTATTCCTGGTATGCAAAGTTGGTTCGACATAAGAAAATCAATCAATGTAATACACCACATTATCAAATTGAAGGAAAAGAAACACATGACCATCTCAATAGATGCAGAAAAATCATTTGACAAAATCCAATATCCTTTTTGGATAAAAATACTCAAAAGATAGGAATAAAAGGAAAATTCCTCAATATGATAAAAGGCATATACAAAAAAATCCACAGCCAACATCATACTCAATGGGGAAAGGTTGAAAGCTTTCCCTCTAAGATCGGGAACAAGGCAAGAATGCCAATCGTCAACATTGTTATTCAACATTGTGCTAGAAATTCTAGCTAGGGCCATTAGAAAAGACAAAAAAATTTAAAGGAATCCAAATAGGAAAAGAGGAAGTAAAACTCTCACTCTTTGTGCATGACATGGTCTTGTACTTAGAAAATACTGAAGTATCCACGACAAAGCTACTTAAACTAATAAATGAATTCAGCGAAGTGGCAGGATACAAGATCAACACACAAAAATTGGTAATGTTTTGTACACTACTACTGAACAAGCTGAGGAGGAAATCAGGAGGAAAATTCCATTTCAATAGCATCAAAAAGACTCAAATACCTAGGAGTTAATTTAACCGAGGAAGTAGAGGACCTATATGCAGAAAACTACAAAACAGTGCTGTAAGAAATGAAAAAAGACGTAAACAAATGGAAAGACATTCCGTGTACATGGATTGGAAGAATAGATACCGTGAAGATGTAAATTTTGCCCAAACTGATTTACAGATTCCATGCAATACCAATCAAAATCTCAATAGCTTACTTTACAGAATTAAAGAAGACAATTACCAAATTCATCTGGAAGGTGAAGTACACCCGAATAGCCAAAAGCAATCTCAAAAAGAAGGGCAATGTGGGAGGAATTTCACTGCCTGACCCTGAAACATATTACAAAGTGACAATGGTCAAAACAGGATGGTACTGGCATAAAGATGGACACATGGAACAGTGGAATAGAATTGAGAACCCAGAAATATACCCTTACCTATACAGTCAACTGGTTTTTCACATAACTGCCAAGCCCACATTAATGGGAAAAAAGTCTTTTCAACAAATGGTGTTGGGAGGACTGGATATCTATACTGAAAAGAATGAATGAGGACCCCTATCTCTCCCCATATACAAGAATCAACACAAAATGGATCAAGGATCTAAATATAAGTGCCAGTACCATAAAACTACTAAAAGAAAATATAGGGAAACATCTTCAAGACCTTGTAATAGGTAGTGGTTTCTTGGACCTTACACCCAAAGAACATTTAACAAAAGAAAAAATAGATAAATGGGTCTTCCTCAGAATTAAACACTTTTGCACCTCACAGGACTTTGTCAGAAATGTGAAAAGTCAGCCAACTCAATGGGAAAAATTTGGGGAAATCACATATCTTATAAGGGTTTAATTCCCAGGATATATATGAAGAGATGTTACAACTCAATAATAAAAACACAAATGACCCAAATAGAAAATGGGGAAAAGATTTGAATAGACATTTCTCCAAAGAAGAAATACAAATGGCAAAAAAACACATGAAGAAATGTTCAATATTACTCATAATTAGGGAAATACAAATCAAAACTACAATGAGATATCATTTTACAACTATCAAAATGGCCACTATTGAAAAGACAGGGAACGATAAGTGTTGGAGAGGATGTGGAGAGATAGGAACACTTCTTCACTGTTGGTGGGAATGTAGAATGATACACCCACTTTGGAGAACTGTTTGGCAGTTCCCAAAGAATTTGAATGTAGACTTTCCACGTGACCCTGCAATACCACTACTGGGTATATGCCCAGAAGAACTGAGAGCAGTGACACGAACAGACATCTGCACACTCATGTTCATAGCAACATAATTCACCATCGCCAAAAGTTGGAAACAACCCAGGTGTCCATCAACAGAGGAATGGATAAACAAATCGTGGTCTATACACATGATGGAATATTATGCAGCTGTAAGAAGAAATGAAGTCATAAAACATTTTGCAACATGGATGAACCTGGAGGACATTATGTTGAGGGAAGCAAGCCTGACACAAAAGGACAAATAGTGTATGAATGCATTACTATGAACCAAATATATTGTGTACCATCTTGATTGATCCAAAACGAAAAAATTTATATGCATCCTTTACTGTTAATTGAGAAATGTACATATTTATTCATCTGTGTTTTCTTTTTAGTTTTTAATTGTTTATATTTTCAATTATTAAATGTACAAATAAAGTTTCAAAAATATAAAAAAATAAACAGATCAACAACAAAAAATAAATTGATTAGTTTGCTAGCAGTAACACACTTTAAAAGAAACTTAAAATAATATTTTCAGGCAAAAAGAAAATAATCTCAGAATATTCAAGGTTCAGGATGGATTGAAGAACAATATCTGTTAATTAAATACATATATCTAAATGAGTATTGAATGGATAAAGTAATAATGATATCCGTGGCCTAGGGCATCAATAAAGTGTTAAAATACACCATAAAATATTACGTAACATAAGATGGGTAAATGGATATATTGCAATTTTATATCATTATGAATTCCAAATATAGATATTGGATTATGCTTGTAAACTGGTCTGTTAATCTGGACGTGATTAAGTTATGATAAGGGCATAGACTGTGCCACAGTCAGTAGGGTATTGAACCCCGCATTTGCAGGTGGATTCTCAAACATAAAAAGACATGGAAGAGTACAGAACAGGAGTAGTTATTATGTTGGAGATCTAAAGCACAAAGACAGGAGGCCCCAGGGAAAAGAGAAAAGGCATGCAACTGACAGTTCACAGATGAACTTGTGGTGAGAGGCAAAGCTTAGAGAGCTTCACAGTCTACAGCTGACCTTGTGGAGGAAACAGAGGAGCTGAGCCCAGAGAGAAATGCAGCCCTGGGAAGTGAGGAATCCAAGGAGCCTGAAACTTGGCAAGTTTTGGCAGCTGTCTTGCTCCAAAATGGGGTAACAGATTTTGGGGTAGAAATAAACATATGCTTTATGGCATGGTAACTGTAAGCTTCTACCCCAAATAAATACCTTTTAACATGACCCAGATATTTCTGGTATTTTACATAAGCACACCTTTGGCTGACTAATGCAGGATATAAAATGTTTTAAAATAAGTTATTTGGCCAGTCAATAATAAATAATAAGTGCAGATTGGGAAAGGCAAGCAAAAGAGATATAATTTCCCCAGTAAATTTCAAAGAATATTAAATAGTACATCTCATCCAAATAAATAGAAGAAAAATAATTGAACAAAAAAAATCAGTCCAAAACAAAGTGTTCAGGATATCCTGGGTTGCCATGTTGGCCTATGTTCTGGGGTCATCTTACTCATGCACCTTTGGAAGGTGCACCTTTCTTATCCTTTAGAAGCCTGAAGTTTCCAGGGTAGATTTATGTCCTGGGTTTTGTCCCCATGGTAAATCAAGTGCTGTATCACTTCCCAATTTCCTCGTTATGAAGTCACCAAACTAGATGGGATGCTCATTTGAAGCAAGAAGAACCATGAAAGATAGATCAAATAAATAGGAGATATTGTTGCAGTTCCCAAATTGGATGCTTAGATGATTGATATTGGATCTTTCCTATCTTCTAATGAAAACATTCAATGCTATAAATTTCCCTCTAAGCACTCTTTTGCTACACCTCGCAAACTATGAAGAAGCATAAGACATTAAGAAGCATAGACAACCACATTACAAAAGGCTTGTGAGTGAAGTTATATCCACTTCCACAACACTACAGACTTAAGATGAAGGCAGAGAATGTAAGAACGTTGGGAAAATATGTTCTCTGACTGCAAGAATTGTTCCTCAATATAACACTTCTATGAATGTAACTTCACTTCAAAGGAATTTGCATCATGCTTACTTAAGCATGAGGGATTCTATATAAGGAGAAAAGAATGAAAGAAATGAGTTTTACCAGTTTGCACCACATGATAGTCCTCCCTTTTAAGTGTAATGAGTGTGAAGTTTTCTTGTAAATTCAACCTCAAGAGATACCTGAGAATTAAACCTTCAGAGAAACCATTTGGGATTTAATGAATTTGGGAAAGCTGGAGTCACATCAAAGAAACATACAGGAGTAAAACCCTATGTATAAAAGGAATATTGGAAATCCTTCATCCAGGCATTAAATCTCATTGAGCATGAAATATTCATACATTAGTTAGTATTGTAATGAACATGTGAAAGCTTCCATCTGAAACAAAACCGAATGGAATATAGAAAATTCAAACTATAGAGAAACCATATGAGTGTCCTGAATGTAGTCTGCTCTTTACAGTTAATTTTAACTCTTCATTTTAAAAATCATACAGGGGAACAAGCATAGAAATATAATACTTGTGGGAAAACTTTCAACCTGAATAAAACCTCATTATTCATCAGGAAATTCTTACTGAAAATAAATCATATATAGGTGGGGAAAGCTTTAATTCATATGTCAAATCTGAGATACAAGAGATTTCCTACTGCAAAGAAACCTTATGCATATAAGGCATGTGAAAAAGCCTTTAGGTAAAAATCATATCTCACAGAACATGAAAATATGCATAGACAATTTATATATATCATTTTGCAAATGTTTGTATGTATTGTGAGAATTTTGATTTTTACCCACAATAAAAATAATTTTTTAAAAAAATTAATGCAAAGAATGCAGAAAAGCCTTCTGCCAAAAGCAACAGTTCATTAGACATCAGAGCCTTCATTCTGGAGAAAAACCCTATATATGCAATCAATGTGGGAAAACCTTCAAACAGAAGGAAAACCTCATTAACCATCTGAGAATACATACTGGAGAGAAACCCTATGAATGTGATGGATGTGGGAAAGCTTTAATTCAGGTATCAAGCCTCATTACACACCAGAGAAGACAAACTGGAGAGAAACCCTATATATGTAAGGAATGAACGAAAGCCTTCAGTAGCAAATCAAATCACAATGACCATGAGAAAATTTATAATGGAGGCAAACCATATATATGGAAGGAATGTGGAATAGCCTTCAGCCAGAGGCAGTATCTCATTAAACATTACAACATTCATACTGGAGAGAAACCTTGTGAATGGAATGAATGTGAATCTCCAAAGTATCTCCACCTCCAGTCTGTGCAACTTGTTGCCAATGTTTTAAGGAACTGGCTGTGGCTGTGACTGTGCAATTTAGGATGTCTTTCTCCTCTTGGAAAAGTGCACTTGCAGTTTGTTCTGAGATCTGCTACTCCCACATCTTATTCCACACTCATGTGCGTTCAATTTGTTTCCACTAAGTGATGAATCAGAAACTGAGATTTTTCTTAATTTATATAAAGATGGCTTTCCACTTATTTCAAATTATTCTGGTTGTTTTCACTGGTTCTTCAATCCATTACATTCTGTGTAAGCATTTAAAAAATTACCATTTTAAAACTAATGTTTCCCATTTTTTTAGCATTTTCTTATAAGGCACCCCAACAATTGATATTTTTTTGAGTTTCTTCACCTAATTTTTATGTGGATCAATTTTAACATCCATTGAAGTACAGTGGCCTTCTTTCTACTTAACTCCAATTTTCCTTGTAATTTTAAATCAGAAATCATCCTTTCATAATTAGACAATATACTTCTAATCACAACTAGTTTAAGAAGTTAGAAATTTTATTTATATTCTTAACCTGTACTCCAATATATTTCTCATATGTGATAAGGTGTGGGATGAATGAAACCAGAGAATGCATGTATTAACAAACAGAAATGTGTACCGGAATGAATCTGTCAATGCAGATAGTTCTGAAGAAGGAGAAATGGGGGTTGAGGTTAGAGAAGGCATTTGACTGTGTGTCATAAGAGACATAAATAAATTTTATACTCTTTGCACAAATAATTTCGTTATAATTTAAATGAAATTACAAAAATAGTACACAATGAAATCAAACAAAGTGGTTGGTTTGAATATATTGATTTGTATCTGCAACATTACTGGGGTGAGGGGAACCCTCTCCCTTTGCTAAAAGAGACCCTATAATGGAAAAGTACACACTCCCCTCGACCCTCTCCCCAGCTGCCTGGACAGGTATACACCTCCACACCAAGAGTGAGCACGGAGTACGAGGAGCATGGACGCGAACATGTGAAGGCCACATTCCTCTCTACACGTGTCTGGTTAGAAGGCTATAAGCACCAAAGTAGAAGACGGACTTACTGCTGCTTTCTCACCAGTGAAGACACGCTAGAGTGACTCACATCACTAATGAGACTGTGAGTGTTGAGAAGGGCTTTCTCCCTTTTCTCCTTTGCAGATCAAGAACCTATGATGATGGTTTTCATTGGGGCTCTGTGAGTTGGTTCCCAAACAGGACACTCCCTCTCTGGCTTGGGTGAACTACAATGAACCCGTGTTAAATTCCAGCTTCTTAAGGTGTTCATCGGTTTCTTCCCATTCATCCCCTCCATTCTCTCCTGGGATTGAAGATGTCTGGAACATTTTCAACTCAGTTCAAAATGCGTTGAATATTTTATATTTAATTATTATGAGAAATATCTGGCATCTGCACCCTCTGAGGTTTTCTGCAAACATGGCATTATCTCACAACCTCACTTCTCTTCTTGCCTGCCCTAGGTCCCAAGACTTTCTGGGATTCCTGTAGTATTCACTTGGGTCACTGGTCTAATGTTGCTGATTCTGGTGATGTTATTGCTGTAGCCAATGATGTAATTTGATTTTTGACATTTCCTTCCTGACAACAACAGGTTTCCATCTTGCCATTGCACTTTCTTTAGCTGTCCCAAAATTGGGGAAGATGAAGGTAGAACTGGAATCAGGAGACCTGAGTCCGTGCCTGAGATCCAGGATGGGTACAGTAAGAGCAGCCTCTGCAGAGGGTCAAATCTGGAGGACAAGGGAAGAAGCAAAGTGCAAAAGGAGCTGGAGCAGAAAGTCTCCTCTTTGTGCCCTGACTGCTCTGCTATACCAAACCCCAGCACCCATGATTTGATAAGCCCCTGCCCACCTGGACAACCCCTGTCTTTGGAAGGTACATCATATTGGGGCATCTGTACTTTAGACTTGGACCCAAACCATGTGACACCCCTGCCTTACTCCCTGTCTTGTAGGCTTTCCTGGCCAAGAGACTTCCCCCCGCTGCATCTTTCCGGTACTGATTCCCACCTACTCTGAAGATATCCAGAGTTTACATGTGAATTACCTGAGCAGCAGCATCACACAGCCATTTGGGAACAGGGCCCCTCTCCAACACTGTATCCCCAGCTGTTTGAGTTTGCCAAGTGTTGCCATTTCAAAATACCAGAAACAGGTTGGCTTCTATTGAAATTTATTAGGGTTAAAGCTTACAGTTCTGAGGCTGTGAAAATGTCCAAATCAAGGCACCATCAAAAATGCTATATTAACATAGGTCGATTGCTCCTGGACTCCAGCCAAGATAAAATGTTTGGCCTGCCTGTCTCTCTCTGCCTTCTCCTCCAAACTCACTTTTTCCCTGAGCTCAGCTGTGGGCCATCAGACACAATTGCTCACACATCTCCCTTCTCTTCTTGCCTGGATGTATTCATCTTCAAGCTGCTCCATGATTCCAGCCTTTGGCATCTCCCTTAGCCTCTCAGGCATTCTGTGCTTCTCCACAGTTCTATGAGATCCTGGAACCCTTTCCCACATGACAGGGTATATGTGGCAGCACTGTTTGTGTGTTCCATGTATGTAGGGCTTCAGCACAATGATTAGGATCCATCCTGGGGCCTGAAATCTAATGAGTCCTTAACTAAACTAAAGAAATCTTAAAAAAGGGATCTAATAAAAAGTTTCCTTACCTGAATCTAACCAAAATATTGTACATACAAAAGGCTTACAGAAACAGCAATTGGTTAGTAAGAATGTACATTCTGAGGTCCACACAAGACACAAACGAGGACATTAATCCAGGGCACAGGGATCAGGAGGGGTCTCCTAAATCTGGGAGAATGTGAACTCATGAAGCAGTGGCTGTATTTTGGGTGTGGCCATCATTGAGCAAAATGGGTTGCTGAGCTCCATTGCACTGGCCCCTAGAATGGGTCCAAGAAGAATTCAACATACTGTGCTTTATTCACCAAATCTTAGCTCCAAAATCAGGTGTGTAACTCAGAGAGGTGTGCCATTATTCCCATCCCCAGAGGCAGAGCACACAGATTTTGCCTGTCGGGTGGGTGAGGAGGTAGAAGGCTGTAAAACCAAAAGCCCCAAATTTCTTCTCCAAAGAACTGATGACATTTACAACAGAATGGAGAAATTACACCCTAATATTGCTCTCAAAAGCAGTGGAGATCATAGAGTGACTGAGATTTAATTTATCACAATCCTTCAGGAATAAATTCTATTATAGATGAGGAAAAATAATAAAGTTTGCTAGCAACAACTCACTTTAAAAGAAATGTAAAGAATATTCTTCAGGCAGAAAGAAAATAATCTCAGAAGATTCAAGATTCAGGAAGGATGGGAGAACAATATCTGTTAATTAAATTCATATATCTAAATGACAATTGAATGAGTAATGTAATAATGTTATCCGTGGCCTAGGACTTCAATAAAGTGTTAAGATACACCACAAAATAATATAAAGCATAATATGTGTCAATGGATATGTAGCAGTTGGATATCATTATGAATTCCAAAAATAGATATTGGATTATGCTTGTAAACTGGTCTGTTAAACAGGGCATGATTAAGTTAAGGGAAGGGCATGTACTGGGGCACAGTTGGTAGGGCATTGAGTCCCACCCATTGGTGGCTGGTGTCCCAAACATAAAAAAACATGGAAAAGGACAGAGCTGGAGTAGTTTTTCATGTTGGAGTTCTGATGTGCAAGGACAGAAAGCCCCGCAAAAAGAGACAAGCCATTCACTTGACAGTTCACAGCTGGCCTTCTGGAAAGAGACAAAGCTTAGAGTGCCTCATAGTTTACAGGTGACATTGTGGAGGAAGCCGAAGAGCAGAGCCTAGAGAGGAACACAGCCCTGGGAATAGAGGAACCCAGGAAGCCTGAACAATGGCAAATGTTGAAGCTGTCTTGCTCCAAGATGAGTTAACAGACTTTGGTGAAGGAAGAAACTTATGCTTTTTGGCCTGGTAACTGTAAGGTTCTACCCCAAATAAATACCCTTTATAAACACCAACAGATTTCTGGTATTTTGCATCAGCACTCCTATGGCTGACTAACACAAGATATAAAATGTTTTAAAATACATTTATAGCAAGTCAATAACAAATAATAAGTGCAGATTTGGAAAGGCAAGCTAAAGTGTTAGAATTTCCCCACTAAATTTTAAGGAATATAAAATACTGCATCTCATCTGAATAAATAGAAAAAAAAAAAGTTGAACAAAAATGGTCTCAAACAAAGTATTCAGGACTTCCTTGGTTGCCATTTTGGCTTTTATTCTGGGCCACATTTCTTGTGCATCTTTTGAAGCAGAACTTTTCTTATCCTTCAGAAGCCTGAAGATCCAGGGTTGACTTATGGGGTATTGTTTTGTCCCCATTAAAAATCAAGTGCTTTATCTCTTCTGCATTTCCAGTTATGAAGTCCGCAATCTGGATGTGATACTCATTTGAAGCAAGAACAGCCGTGAATGATAGAACAAATAAAAAGGAGATATTGTTGTGCTTCCCAAATTGTACACTTAGATGATTGATATTGGATCTTTCCTCTTTTCTAATGAATGCATTCAATGTTATAAATATCTTTCTGAGCACTGCTTCTGCTGCACCTCACAAACTCTGAAGAAGCATAGAACTTTAAGAAACAGAAAGAACCACATAACAAAAGTCTTGTGAGTGAAGCTATATTCACATCCACAATAGTACAGTCTTAGGATGTAGGCAGAGAATATAAGATTCTGATGTGGATTCAAGTTTAACAGCCACTGAACTACAGAGGCCTGCTTTCTACTTCCTTCAAATTTTCCTTATTATTTTAAATTAGAAATCAACCTTTCATAATTAGATGATATGCTTCTATTCTTAAGTATTTTAAGAATTTAGAAAATTTATTTATATTCTTAAGTTGCACTCCAATAATTTTGTCAAATGAGATAGTGTTTGGGATGGGTGATACTAGAGAATTCATGTATTTACAAACAGAAATGTGTACCCAAAACTATGCGCCAATGCAGATAATTCTGACGAAGGAGGAATGGGGTTTGAGGCTAGAGAAGGAGTTTTGCTGTTTGTAATAACAGACACAAATTATTTTTATACTCTTTGCAAGGATAATTTAGTTATAATTTAAAAGAAATTATGAAAATAGTATACAATGAAATCATATAAAGTGGTTGATTTGAAGATATTGTTTTGTATCTGCAACATTATGTGGGGGGCACTACCCCTCACCATTTGAAAATACAGTCTCCCATAAAGGAAAAGTACTCACTCTCCTCGACCCCCTGCCCAGCTGCCAGGACGTCTGGACGCCTGCCTCAGCAAGGGTGAGCATGGAGATGAAGAACATGGATGTGACTGTGTGAAATCCACCCTGATCCCTACATGTGTCTTGTTAGAAGGCTGTTAGCACCACAGGAGAAAACAGACTTCCTATTTCTTACTCCCCAGTGAAGAAAGGCTGGAGTAAGTCACAAACCTAACTGAGGCTGTGAGTCCTGAGCAGTGCTGTCTCCCTGTCCTCCTTTGCCAATTCAGAACCTATGATGATGGTTTTAATTGGGGCACTCACAGCTTTGTTCCCAAACAGGACATTCCCTCTCTGGCTTCAGGGACCTGCAGTGAACACATGTTACAGTTTTTTTCTTCAGTTGTTCATCAGCTTCTTCCCATCCAACCCCTCTGTTCTCTTCTGGGATTGAAGAAGTTTGCATCATTTTCAACACTGTTAAAAATGTGTTGAAAATTTAATATTAACTTATTTTGAGAAATGTCTGGCATCGGCACCCTCTGAGGTTTTCTGCAAACATTACACCTTCTCACAACCACACTTCAATTCTTGTCAGCCATATGTCCCAGGATCTTCTGGGATTTCTGTACTATTTTTTAAGGTCACTGGCTTATTGTTGCTCATTCTGGTGATGTAATTGGTGTAGCCAATGCTGTAATATGAATTTTGACATTTCCATCCTGACACCAACATGGTTCATCTTGGCATTGCAGTTTCTTTAGCTCCCCCAAGATTGGAGAAGTTGAATGTAGGACTGGAAATAGGACACCTGAGTCTGTGCCTGAGACCCAGAAGTGGTACAGTAAGAACAGCCTCCTCAAAGGGTCAAAGTTGGATGCCAAGGGAAAGAGGGAAGGGCAAAAGGAGCAGGAGTAGGAAGTCTCCTCTCTGTGCCCTGACTCCTCTGCTGTACCAGACTCCAGGTCTCATGATTTTATCTGCCAGTGCCCATCACCCAACCACTTCCTGAGCCAGGTACATCATAGTGGGATATCCTTGACTTTATACATTTCACCAAACAATGTGAAACCCCTGCCTGACTCCCTGTCTTGCAGAACTTGCTGGCCAAGAGCACTTCATCCTCCATCTTACCAGTACTCAATCCTGTTTAGTCTGGAGACACCCACAGTTTACAGGTGGATTCACTTGACAGCAGGATAACACTGCCTTTGGAAACAGGGCAGCTCTCCAATCCTGTGTCCCTAGCTCTTTGACTCGGCCAAGCACTGCCAATGCAAAATACCAGAAATACTTTGATTTTATTAGAATTTATTAGGGTTAAAGCTTACATTTCTGAGGCTGTGCAAATGTCCAAATCAAGGCATCATCAAAAATGGTGTCTTAACAAGGGTCGGCTTCTGCTGGACTCCTCCCTAGTTAAAATGTTCAGCCTACCTGTCTCTCTCTGCCTTCTCCTTCAAACTCACTTTGTCCCTGAGCTCAGCATTGCACCATCAGAAACAATTGTTCACACGTCTCCCTTATCTTCTGGCCTGGATGTCTTCAGATTCAAGCTGCTCCATGACTGCAGCCTCAGGCCTCTCCCTCAGCCTCTCAGGGTTTCTGTGTCTCTCCATAGCTGTAGGAGATCCTGGAGCCTTCTTCCACATGGCAGCACTCTTTCTTTGTGTGTTCCTTGTATGTAGGACTTCTGCACAATGATTGGGGTCCATCCTGGTGCCTGAAATCTAATCTGAGGCCCTCAACTAAACTAAAGTATTCTGACAAAATGTGAGCTAATTGAAGGGTCCCTTATCTGAATCTAACAAAAATGTCCTACATAGAAAAGGCTTACACACCAAGCAATGGTTTAGTAAGAACATACTTTTCCAGGGTCCACACAAGACTCAAAGGAGGGTTTTAAACCATGGCACAGGGATCAGGAGGGATCTCCTTAGTCTGGAAGAAATGGGAACTCATAAAGCAGTGGCTGTACTTTGGGTTTGGCAATCATTGAGCAAAATGGTGTGCTGACCACTGTGCACTGTGAAGTGGAACACTTCGTATAAATAACAATTCCCAGGAGAAAAATTTAATGGAAACTTTATTAACGGCCGGGGCGTACTCTTTAGTAAGAATCACACCTAAAATATGGAGACTGAAGCCTTTATAGACTTTCTTCCCGTGCGCGCCAAACTTTCCTGAGCGTGGCAAGAGACAGGATTGGTATGTTTAAACACATATATTTCTATATAGGTTTCTGAGGAAAGCACGCAAGCAGAGTTACAAAAGTGGATATTTCCCATTAGCATCTCAGTGGGGGGGTAGTGATTTAACTTTTCACAGCATGAGTGGCACCATTCCATCATGAGGCCTGCCATTTCCCCACTATGTCTGGATGGATGTCCGGGTTTTTAATGACCACACATATTTTATAAGCTTGGGGTTCCTGCTGGGGAGAATTGGTGTGGTCTTGTTTCCTTCATTCCCTACTCCTGTAATGGCATTAGTCAAACCATTGACTGTGCATCAGTAGAAAGAGGCGTGTATTGAGAGTGTAGCACCATTAGTTTTACTGCCTGTATTCTTTTTTGAATATAGTAAGTGAGAAAGTTAATGAAAAGAGGGCCCACTAGAAATTCCAGCATAATGAGGACAAGTGCGATTGCAGGTTGTTAGCCATGGAGACCACGAATACAGGCTTTCATACAAGTTTGTACCTTTTGTTCTGAGTTCTTCTCATTCTTGTGGCCTCTTTCTGACTACTGAGAAGATTTCCTTTATCACTTCTGAGTGCTTAGCATAGAAACAGCAGGTTTCACTGAGGGCTATACACAGTCCTCCCTGTTTTAAGAATAATAGATCTAACCCACGCCTAATTTGCAGAACCATTTTGGCCAAAGTAGGTAAGGAATTTTCAAGATGACTAACTGATTTTTCTAACTATTTTAGGCCTAAGTCAACTTGAGTGGATAAGGTGTTAAAATTTTCTTAACCACTAATCATGGCTGCCATTCCCTAGGCTGCTGCCCACCCCATCCCAAGCCCAACCTAATGGGAATGAGAATAGGAATTCATTTAAAGCAACTCATAGTTCTAAAATGCTCTCAGCTTCCTTCACCTGAATATCAGTATTGATGTGGGATGATATGCACCAGGATGCAAATGACTGGGTCTTTTTCCGTCTTAGATTGTGACAAGGTTCGGGGGTAGAGACAAAGGGTGATTTCTTGGGTACAGGCAAACCAGGTGCCATTGGGGACTTTCCAATAATAGGATTCATCAGTTTCTTCAGAGAAAACAACTGATGAACAGTGGGGGCCTAGGAAGTTTGCATTGATTTTGCTTGAGGAGTGGATGAAACAGGTGCTGTAACCTTGTAAGTCCCCCGAGTTATTATTGTCTCATGACCCCACTTACATAACCTTTGGCTCTCATTTGCTGATATCTTTTTTTTTTTTCACTGTACAGGTCAGCTTGGACTTGTTTTTTTTTTTTTAATTAATTTATTTTTTATTGTGGGTAAAAATCAAAATTTTCAGAATACATCCCAATATTGATAAAATGATATATAAATATATATGCATATATCTGAATTTGCTTACAAAATGTTATATATATATATATATTTTATTTATTTATTTTTTAAGAGGTGCTTAGATTACCTAAAATATTACTCAGAACCTACCAGGATTCCCATGTTCCCCATCTCCCAAGCATCCCCCCACATCCCACACAAACATCTCCCACAAGTGTGGCCCCTCACCCTCAATGGACTTACACATCCTGGGGCCTTGCCATCAACAATAGACCACAGTTCACATCGTAGACCACACCCTCTCCCACAGAGTTCCAAGTGGTGTGTGCTGATTCAAAATGACCTATATCCATTGCCACAACGGCACTCAGGACAACCTCGAAATCCCTAAAAAGCCCCTGTATTTCAACTGCACATCCGCTCCCTGCCCCCAAAGTGTCCAGTGGCCACTGGCTCCACCTAACTGTTATAATTTCTTCCATTGCTAGAATCACCATATATGTACAACAGAATACCATCAAGTCCACTCTAGTCCATAGTTCTTCTCCCAATCCTGAGTGGACAGGGATGGTGATGACCACTCCACCTCCAAGTGAGAGCGGGCTTATATCCCACGGATATGGTGGGTGGGATGATCCTGCCTGCAGATGCAGGCCCTCTCCATTCCCTGGGATGTCTGATGCCCATCATTGTCTCCTCACCAGGTGACTTGGATGAGTCCTTTGAGCTGTAAGGTAGGTGTTGCAGCTCCACTGAGATTCCACGCACACCTGGCACATAGGAAGGCCAGAGGCTCCAGTCTCTGGAAGTATACCTAAAAACTCCAGCATCACATATAGGTTTGAATAGAAGGAACTGATGAACCATGTGCAGGGAGGACTTATTTGAGTCCAATTCTGTCACTCTCAAGAGCACAGATTCCAAAATAGTGGCCACTGATAAGGCACCATTCTCTGGGGTTATCCCCTCTTATATAGGACTTGGGTGTCTCCAGAGCTCTCTGGAGCCCCTCTGTGTGGGGTGATGTGCACTTTCATGTTCTATGAGCTCCTACTGAGGTGTGCGTAAGTATTAACTCTGGGATGACCTCCCGAATCTCTACTGATATCTATTTTTTTTTTAAGATTTTATTTATTTATTCATTTCTCCCTCCCTTGCTGCTTGTGCTCGCTGGGTCAGCTAACCACGCCGTGCGGGCGGGCTTGCCTTCACCAGGAGGCCCCAGGAACCGAACCCGGGGCCTCCCATATGGTAAACGGGAGCCCTACTGATTGAGCCACAGCCGCTTCCCTAATATCTTTTGAACATACAGTGATTTATAGGGGATAGTGCTTCCATCTTCTCCTATTCCAATTTAATATGGGGGTTAGGGATTTAGGCAGAGCCAGCAATCATTGGTGGCATTTGGCTGGCTCTCATTTAAGAAAGGTAAGACAGAGGACAACAATGACAACAAGGATGTTCTGGGGGGGGTTTGCTTGAGGGACCGTAAGGGCCCTGGTTTTCTTTTGGGTGGAATTACCAGTTCTGGGTTAAGAAGAAAGTCCCAGTTGGGGCCCACCAGATTGGGTGGAACGGGTTTTAGAATACCCCATAGGATGGTAAACTCAGCTCTGGGGTCTTGACCAACTACATATATTCTGAGCCCATGTTTTGCTTCCTTTCCCAGGCATTGTTGAACCCATTGTTAATATGGATATGAATGGGTTTACTGGAACCAATGGTTGGGTTCTGGGGCTGTGCTCCCCTGAAGAGGCTGATGGCAGTATCTCTGGAAATCCGTGGGGCTAGGGTTTCACAAGCCCATTGGGCACAGTGGTACTGCCCGTGAGTATGGCATTCTGGGGGACCATCTGTGGGGCAGGCATAGAGCTTGGCCTGGGTTAGTCCTCTTTTTAAATATTCATCTCCACATCCGTGACCTGCAGGAGGTCCATCTGGCTCAATGTCTAGGTTGTTCCAATTCTCCCGAAGGAGGTCACACAGGTCAAAAGAGAGGATGGGACTTTTCCCAGTAGTTTGAGTGACATTTAGAACCGTTCTGTCCCTTGTCCTTATAATACTCCAGTTATAGGAGGTTAAACAAAAACTATTGATGCACACGCTAATTACCAACAGGGGCAGCAAACTCATTTTCCAGGCTGTTGCCATATCTCTCCCTCTTCCCCACCCTTAGTCTTAACTCGTTCAGGGAATCTTGATCTTTATGGGTTCTTCTATTTTGGTGACTG
Organism: Tolypeutes matacus; assembly: GCA_026826555.1. Classification (NCBI taxonomy): domain Eukaryota; kingdom Metazoa; phylum Chordata; class Mammalia; order Cingulata; family Chlamyphoridae; genus Tolypeutes; species Tolypeutes matacus. The sequence continues at coordinate 21,218 of JAKSZT010000141.1, read as the reverse complement.
TCCACTTTTTTGCCTCTGAGTCCACCGTACCAGTTCCGATGACTTTTAGCCCTGACGCATGTATCCATTGTCTATTCCCCATGACATTTACTGCCATGGGCACTGTGAGGATCACCACATTTGGAGCAGTCCAACATGGTTTGACTTTTCCAGCTTGGAGCTTTCATACCCAGACTAGATTCCCGGGCTGCACCTGAAATAAAGGAGGTTTGGAACATGGACGAGGGGGATGGGCTTCTTGGACCATTCGATTGACCATTTTCTTAATCCAAGTCCAGTTCCTTTAGAATAGAGAAAAGATATTGGCTCTCATATACAGGTATTTTTCCCAACCCCAACTTGGGTAACAGGGTTGGGGGTCTGCCAAATAATATTTCATAGGGCATAATGTCCTACACATAGGGGCTACATCTGGTCTTAAGGAGGGTAAAGTGTAGGAGACTCACCCAGTTTTCACCAGACTCCAGAACCAACTTGGTTAGGGTTTCTTTCAAGGTGTGGTTCATCCTTTCAACCTTTCCTGAACTTTGGGGCTGAAATGCACAGTGCAGTTTCCAATTTATACCCAGGGCTTTAGCCAATTGTTGAGTCACCTGAGCTATGAAAGCTGGACTGTTACTGACACTATTCTAAGAAGAAGCCCAATTCTTAGAATGATTTGTGCTATCAGCTTCTTTACTACTACTGTGGCTCTTTCATTTTTATTCGGGTAGGCTTCCACCCATCCCGAAAACGTATCTACCAGCACCAGGAGATACCTATACCCATATTTCCCAACTTTATTTCAGTAAAACCTAACACCTAGTGCTCCTCTGGTTCCATCCCTGGGAACCTAGTTCCCACTGGAGCTTGAGCACCTCCTCTTTGATTTACTCTGGCACAGACTTCACATCTTCATGTGAAGTTTTTACTGATTTTAGACAAACCTTGGAAATAAAAGTCTCTTTTTATTAGTTCTATTAATTTAGTGCTGCCCATATGTCTGGTGTCATGCAGCATTTTGACTAATTGCCTTCCCACTGCTTCGAGTTGATATGTCCTGCCATCGGGCAGGACTAACCAACCTTCTGGGGAAATTTTAGCTCCTAGACCTTCCCCCTGCCTGATGTCTTCTGGGGAGCTGCATAGAACTGGGAGATACTCGCTAGGGTTTGTTGGGAGCATTTGCACAGGGTTGAGCAGTAGGAAGGTGGTGGCCCATGTGACTTCATCTGCTAGCCTTCTGCCTGCGGGGAGTTTCCCTTATGATGTCCATTGCAGTGAACAATGGCAACTTGGTCAGTGAACCAAATGACTTCTAATAATTCTAGGACTTCACCTCCATTTTTAATCTCTTTTCTTCCAGATATTAAGAATACTCGATCTTGGTACAGTGCACTGAGTACATGGGATGTAGCAAAGGCATAGCGCATGTCTGTGTAAATATTGACAGTTTGGTCTTTCCCCATCTTAAGGCCTGAGTCAGGGATATTAGTTCTGTCCATTGGGCGGAGGTGCCATGGCGTAAAATTGAGCCCAGATAGTTTTGGGTTGCTCTACCACAGCTTCTCCCGTGTAACAGATTCCATCCTAAACATAACTGCCTCCATCTATGTAGAGATTATGGGAAGCATCCTGCAATGGCACATAGGTGAAGTCTGGGTGTAGCCACATCAAGGTTTCAAGCAAGTGTAAGGAGTCGTGGGAAACTGTGGGGGGCACTAGAGTCAGGGAGCAGGGTGGCCAGATTTAATGCCTCTTTTGTGTGAATACCACACAGGGTGGGTTCAATAATAACATTTGATATTGCGTGATTCTGGCATTAGATATCCAGCAGACTGTGGAGGAGGGCTTCAACCAAATGTGGGCTGTTACCACCAGATTTTGGCCAAAGGTTAAATTACAGGCTTCCTTAACTAAACGGGCAGTGGCCGTGATGGCTCATAGGCAGTTGGGCCATCTGGCAGCTATATAGTCCAGGTTTTTTGAGAGGTACACTACTGGTCGGTGCCAAGGCCCAATGGACAGGGTTAATACTCCTTTGCCAACCCCATGACTTTCATCCACAAATAAATGAAAGGGTTTGGACATGTCAGGTAACCCAAGGGTGGGGGCACTCACCAGACCTGTCTTCAGGCAAGTAAAAGCTTCCTGTTGCTTGTTGGTCCACAACAAGTCACTTCCCTTGCCCACCATGGCAGCGTAAAGGGTCTTAGCAATTCCTGTGAATCTGGAGATCCACAGTTTTCAATACCCCACCATACCAAGAAATTCATGTACCTGTCATTTTAAGGTTGGCTCAGTGATGCACAATACAGCTTGTATCCTGTTTTGTAAAGTTCCTGCTCCCCTTTTTCTAAGATGTATCCAAGGTATGGTACAGAGTAGGAGCAGAGCTGAGTCTTTTTGTCAGATACATGATATCACATTTCTGCTAAGGCTTTGAGTAGGCTGAGAGTTGCCACTTTGCAAGAGTCTGAGTCCAGTGTGTCTAGAAGGAGGTCATCTACATACTGAGGTAGGGTAATACCTGGATGCTGCTCTCTGAGGGGGGACAAATCTTGCCCCAGAGCCTCTCCAAAAAAGGTGGGGGAGTTTTTGAATCCTTGAGGAATCCATGTCCATGTCAGCTGCCCAAATCCCCCGGGATGAGGGTCTTCAAAGGCAAAAATGTGCTGGCTAACTGGTGCCAAAGGTATAGAAAAGAATTTGTCATTTAAATCCAGGATAGTGTAGGTAGTATGTACCAGAGGGAGCTGGCTTAGAAGCATGTATGGGTTAGGGACGCTAGGGTTTATTGTTTCAACACTCTTATTTACTTCTCTAAAATCCTATACTGGCTGATAGTCTCTGCTCCACGGCATTTGCACAGGAAGTAAGGGGGTGTTCCACGGGGACTGGCAAGGAAGAGGAATACCTGCATCGTGTAGATGGCAGATGGATTTTTCAATTCCAGTCCTGGTTTTGTGGCTGTTTGTGTTCTTTCACTACCATGGGGCCTGATGCTGGGTCAGTCTGAGGGGGGGCGGTTCCTCAGCCAAGACTCCCAGAACCAGGAGCTGGAATTCTTGCAGAAACAATTAGCTGCTGGTGGTTACTTGAGGCCTGTTAGGAGATATTCTTCCAAGAAAGGTCAGGTTACAAGGAGGATCTGGGGCTGAGCGCTGAACTTTAGTGTCATCTCTCCATCCCAGATGGAGATGGTTGCTTTCAATTTTTGTAGAAAGTCCCATTCCAGCAGGGGGTAGGAACAGTTGGGCATAATGAGGAATGAGTGGGTGATGGTCCCAGATCCAAGATTAATGGTCTGGGTGGTGGTCCAGGTATAACAATGTATCTTCTCAGGAGGCCCTTGAACCAGAGTATGTTCAGCTTTAAAGGGACCAGAGGCCAATTTTAGGGCAGAGTATGTAGCCCCCGTATTGACCAGGAAGTTAACAGGGCAGCCCCCAACTGTTAGTTTCACCATGGGCTCCCAGGGGCCTGGAGAACCCTGGCCACATCAGTCTAGCTACCACAGGGCTGGGCCTGGGTCTGGCAGCATTGGGGGCATTCATTTTTCCAGTGTCCCTTTTCTTTGCAGTAATGCAGTGGTCCCTTTGCCATCATGGTCTACCTTGCCTTGGCTTTCTCTGGTTCCCAGAGAATCCATGGGAGGAAGAGGCCCTAGCACATTCTGTCACCATTGTGCTCAGCAGGACCTATGCCACCTTCTTCATTTTTAGAGTATCATCATCCTCCCTATTATACATTTTCTCTGATACCTCGATTAGTTAAGATAATAGCTTCCCATCAAACCCCTCAAGCCTATGCAATTTCTTTCATATACCAGGAGCTGACTGTGATACAAATGCTATATTTATAGCCCTATGATTTTCAGGTGCCTCGGGGTTTATAGGGGTTTAATTTCTATAGGCCTTCATTAGACACTCAAGAAAGGCAGAGGGTGACTCATTAGGGCATTGGGGAGTTTCACTCACTTTAGAAAGATTCGTTGGCTTTCTGGCAGCAGATTTAAGGCCACGTAGGAGAGTCTGATGATCCCATTTAAGATCCTCCTTACCTGATCCTGGTTGTAATTCCAGTCTGGTCTGGTAGAGGGGAACACAGTTTCTATTTGGGTAGGTTCAGTAGTGGGTTCACTGTCTCGAACCATGATGGTGTTTACAGCCTCCCTCTGAATACTATCTCTCTCTGAAATGAATATGACCTGTATCAGTTGCTGACAGTCATCCCAGATGGGATTATGGATGAAAAAGATAGCTTCTAGGAGAGAAATTAAGCCATGGGGGGAGCTGGTTAGAGAAGTATCAGTGGGTGTGGGTTGTGGAGTGTATAGGCTGTCTGTAGATGATTGGTTCAGAGAGAGACGAGGAGTAGATGGGGAGGGAGCCATTTGAGGGGGATGAGAGGTAGATTGGGGGGTGGGGAGGTAAGGGGCTAGTTCATCAGAAGCATTTGTAGGACCGAAGGACTGGGGTTATTAACAAGGGCTTTCAACGGAAATTGGGGCTTTGGCTGGGCCTGGTGTTTTTGTCCTGCAAGACAAATTTTTAGTTTGTTGAGAGTATCTGTAATAAGATCTATCCACACATCAATGTAAGGAATCTGGTATGGGTGACCAGGTTTGCCATTGATGACCTGCCAGATGTTGTAGTCTCTTGGGATGTCCATTGTTCTTTAAGATGGACAGACCATACCCAAGGTGGGCCACTCCAATTTGCAGAGGGTTCAGAGGGTCCCAGGGTTGAACTTGGCTCCATATTGAGCTACTGCCTTCTTCAATTCCTGAAACTTCTTTAGAAAACAGGCAAGGGGTGTGGTAGGACAAGAGGAGGATTGACTCATAGTAACAATAAAAAGGAGCACAGAACAGAAACTGAGCACAAATATTACGGACAGACATCCAGTTACACATACAGACATATGAATGTTGAGCCTATTCTGAGGCCCCGGGTGATGTCTAAACCGGTGGCCAGGTCACGGGAGTAGAGGCACATCTGGCAGCCCAATGGCGTCCTCTGGATCCAAAGTTACCAAAACAGAAGAGAACTGGCAGTTCCTTTGATTGAATTAATAATCTCCCATGGAGTTTCTGACCAGACTGAGGACCTACCAGGGCTGAGGAATATTCCTCAGAGACCTTCCCCTGAAGGCCTCAGTGTGGCCGGCTACAGTTTATCTCACTGGGGCCTCCATAATGAAGTGGAGCACTTCATATAAGTAACAACTTCCAGGAGAAAAATTTAATAGAACCTTCATTAATGGCCGAGGTGCACACTTTAGTAAGAGTCACACCTAAATTCTGGAGGCTGCAGTCATTATAGACTTTCTTCCCACGTGCACCAAACATTTCTGCAAGTGTCAAGAGACAGGACAGGTAGGTTTAAAGATATATGTTTCTATATAGTGTTCTAAGCAAAGCAAGCAAGCAGAGTTACAGAAGCAGATAATTGCCATTAACATCTCAGCAGGAGGGGAAGTGATTGACCTTTTCCCAGCACGAGTGGTGCCATTCCCCCATTAGGCCCACCATTCCCCCATTATGGCCAGATGGGTGTCTGGGTTTTTAATGACCACACATATTTTATAAGCTTAAGGTTCCTGTTGGGAAGAATTGGTGTGGTCTTGTTTCCTTTCCAACTGCTCCTGAGAACGATCCAAAGAAGAACGCAATATACCATGCTTTCTCCCCCAAATCTTGACTCCAAACTCAGGTGTGTAACTCAGAGAGGTGTTCCATTATTCCCATCCCCAGAGCCAGATTGTACAGATTTGGCCTGCGGGGTGGAGGGGCAGGAAGCAATCTGTAAAACTGAAAGCCCCCATTTTCTTCTCCAAAGAACTGATTACATTTACAACAGAATGGAGAAATTCAACCCTTAGGGAGCTCTCAAATGCAGTGAAATCATAGAGACCTGAGACTTAATTCATTTCATTCCTTCAGGAGGAATTGAAATAAATACTTTTACAGATGAGTAAAAACTAATAAAGTTTGTTGGCAGCAATTCACTTTAAAAGAAATGTAAAAGAATATTCAGGCAGAAAGAAAATAATCTCAGAAGGTTCAAGATTCAGGATGGACTGAAGAACAATATCTGTTAATTAAATTAATATATATGAATGTCAATTAAATGGATAAATGAATAATGATATCCGTGGCCTAGGACATCAATAAAGTGTTCAAATGCACCATAAAATAATATACAGCATAAGATGGGTAAATGGATATGTAGCAGTTTGATATCATTATGAATTCCAAAAATAGATATTAGATTATGCTTGTAAACTGGCCTGTTAATCTGGGCATGATTAAGTTATGATAAGGGAGTTGACTGAGCCAGAGTCGGTAGGGCTTTCAGCTATGTCCGTTGGTAGGTGGGTTCTCAGACATTAAAAGACATGGCAAAGGATAGAGTTGGAGTAGTTTTTGAGTTTGGATTTCTTATGAGCAACAACAGAAGTCCATGGGGTAAAGAGACCAGTGTTTTACCTGACAGTTCACAGCTGGCCTTGTGGAGAGAGGCAAAGCTTAGAGAGCCTCATAGTCTACAGCTGACCTTGTGGAGTAAACAGAGGAGATGAGCCCAGAGAGAAACTCAGCGATGAGAAGAGAGGAACTGTACACGCCTGTACCCTGACAAATGTTGGCAGCTGTCTTATTCCAAGACAGTTCCTTCCTGTGGTGAAGGAAGAAACTTATGCTTTCTAGCCTGGTAACTATAAGCTTCTACCCCAAATAAATACCCTTTATAAAGACCAACAGATTTATGGTATTTTGCAGCAGCACCCCTTTGGCTTACTAATACAGGATATAAAATGTTTAAAAATACATTATTTGGCAAGTCATTAACAAATAATAAGTGCAGATTTGGCAAGGGAAGCAAAAGTGTTATAATACACTTGGCAATCTTTAAGCAATATTAAATAGTGCATCTGATCCATATTAATAGAAAAAAATTTTGATCAAATATAGTCAGTCAAAACAAAGTGTTCAGGATTTCCATGTTTGCCATTTAGGCAATTGTTCTGGGGCCACCTTATTCGTGCATATTTGGAAGCTGCACCTTTCTTATTCTTCAGACGAAAGAAGGTTCCATCGTTGATTTATGGGATGCTGTTTTGTCCCCATCATAAATCAAGTGCTGTACCACTGCCCCATTTCCAAGTTATGAAGTCACCACACTGGATGTGATGCTCATTTGAGGCAAGGGGAGCCATAATTGATAGAATTATAAAAAAGGTGATGTTGTTGAACTTCAAATATTGGATGCTTAGATGATTGATATTGGATCTTTCCTGTTTTCTAATGAATGCATTCAATGATATAAATTTCCCTCTAAGCACTGCTTTAACTGCACACCACAAACTATGAAGAAGCATAGGACATTAGAGAAGCAGAAAGAACCACATAAGAAAAGGCTTGTGAGTGAAGCTATATCCACTTCCACAACACTACAGTCTTAAGATGAAGGCAGAGAATGTAAGAAAGTTGGGAAAATAGGTTCTCTGATGGCAAGCATTGTTTCCTCAAAATAACACTTCTATGAATGTAATTTCACTTTGTAGAAATTTGCATCATGCTTACCTAAGCATGAGGGAATCTATATAAGGAAAAAAGAATGAAGAAAATGAGTTTTGCCTGTTTGCATCACATGGTAGTCCTCCCCTTTAAGTGTATGAGTGTGAAGTGTTCTTGGAAATTAAACCTCATGAGATACCTGAGAAATAATCTTTCAGAGAAAACATTTGGGTTTTCATGAATTTGGAAAAGCTAGGGACGCATCAAGGAACATGCAAGAGTAAAACCCTGTGTATGTAAGGAATATTGGAAATCCTTCAGTTAGTCATTTATTCTCGTTGAGCATGAAATATTCATACATTAGTTAGTATTGTAATGAACATGGGAATGCTTCCATCTGAAACAGAATCTCATGGAATATGAGAAAATTCAAACTAGAGAGAAAGCATATGAGTTTCCTGAATGCACTCCGCTCTTACAGTCATTAATTATTCCTCATTTTAAAAGCCATACAGGGGAACAATCATAGAAATGTCATATATGTGGGAAAGTTTTCAGCCTGAGAGAAACCCAATTTATTCATAAGAAATTTCTTACTGAAGAAATATCTTATATATGTGGGAAAGCTTTAATTCAAATGTAAAATTTCATATACAAGAGATTTCCTACTGCACAGAAACTCTATGCATGTAATGCATGTTGAAAAGCCTTTAGGTACAAATCATATCTCACAGAACATGTAAAAACTCATAGTGGACAGAAACAAAATGAATGTAAAGAATGCAGAGAAGCCTTCAGCCAAGAGAAATATTTCCTTAAATATCAAAGCATTCATTCTGGACAAAACCCAATATATAAAATAAATGTGGAAAATCCTTCAACCAGGAGGATAAAGTCATTAACCATCTGAGAATACATACAGGAGAGAAAGCCTAGAAATGTGATGGACGTGGGAAAGCTTTCATTCAGAAATCTAGCCTCGTTACACACCAGAGAAGACAAAATGGAGAGAAACCCTGTATATGTAAGGAATGTAGGCAAGTCTTCAGTAGCAAGTCAAATCTCACTGACCATGAGGAAATTAATAGTGGAGGGATGTGGAATAGCCTTCAGCCAGAAGCAGTATCTCATTAAACATTACAACATTCATTGGGAGAGAAACCGGTGAATGTAATGAATATGAATCTCCAAAGAATCTCCACCTCCAGTCTGTGCAACTTGTTGCCAATTTTTTAAGGAACTGGCTGTGACTGTGCAATTCAGGATGTCTTTCTCCTGTAGGAAAAGTGCTCTTGCAGTTTGTTCTGAGATCTGTTCCTCCCACACTTTCTTCCACACCCGTGTGTGATCAATTTCTTAACACTGATTCATGCATCAGAACTCGAGATTTCTCTTAAATTGTGTAAATATTGGCCTTCCACGTATTTCAAATTATCCTGGTTGTTTTCACTGGTTCTTCAATCCATTACAATCTCGGTAAGCATTTAAAAAATTATCACTTTACTTATAATGCTGCCCATTATTGTAGCATTTTCTTTCTTTTTTCTACTGTAAGTAAAAATCAAATATTTCACAATACATAATAATATTTGTAAAGATATATATATAAATATATATGCACATATGTGCATTTACTTACATAAATGATATACATATATATTTAATTTGCTTAGATTACTTAAATATTACACAGAAATTACAGGATTTCCCTTGTTACCAACCTTCATCAACTCCCACTTCATCCTGCCCAAACATCCTTCATCGGTGTGGCACATCACCCACAAAGGATATACACATCCTGGGGCCTTGTCACCAAGCATCAATCACAGTTCACATCGTAGACCACACTCTCTCCCACACAGTTCTGCATGGTATATGCTGATGTAAAATGGCCTACATCTGTCGACAGAACACCACTCAGGACAAACCCCTAGTCCTGAAAAAGACCGTGTATTTCAATTGCCGTTTCCCTCCCTGCCCCAAAAGCATCCAGCAGTCACCGGCTTCACCTCACTCTTATACTTTCTTCCATTCCTTGAATCACGGTATGTCTACAAAAGAATTCCATTAAGTCCACTCTAGTCCATAGGGCTTCCCCCAATCATGAAGGGCCTGGGATGGTGATTTCCACTACACCTCCCAGTGAGAGAGGGCTTATATCTCATGGATGGAGTGGATGGGATTATTCTGCCTGCAGTTGCAGGCCCTCTCCAATCCCTGGGATGGCCATTGCCCATCATCGTCTCCTCACCAGATGACTTGGATGTGTACTTTGAGCTGTTGGGTAGGAGTTGCAGCTCCACTGAGATTCCAGGCACAGCTGACACATAGTTAGGCCAAAGGATCCAGTCTCTGGAAGTACACTTGTAAAGTACAGCATCATATAGAGGTTAGAATAGAAGGGACTGATGGATCATGTGCAGGGAGGACTTATTTGAGTCCAACTCTATCACTCTCAGGAGCACAGATTCCAAAGTAGAGCCCTCTAATAAGACATCAAGCTCTGGGGCCATCCCCACTTAGGTATGACCTGTGTGTCTCTAGAGCCCTCAGTAGCCCCTCTGTGTGGGGTGATATCCACTTTGGTGTTCTGTGAGATTCTACTGAGGTGTGCATAAGCGTTACCTCTGGGATAACCAAAATAGAACCCACTGATAAGGCATCAGTCTCTGGGGCTATCCCCCCTTATATAGGACCAGGGTGTCTCCGGAGCTCTCAGGAACCCCAATGAATGGGGTGATAGGCACTTAGATGTTCTATGAGCTCCTACTGAGGTGTGCATAAGAGTTACCTCTGGGATGACCTCCCAACTCTCTTTGAAGTCTCTTAGCCACATGAGCCCAATTCTCTTTACCTTTTGCACATTTATTTAAGGCCTTTTTCCAATCATGTTTCCAGTTCGTACTTGGTATTTATCCCTCGATTGCAGGAAAGCTCATCCCCGGGAGTCATGTCCCATGTTAGAGGGGAGGTAATGCATTCATATGCTGAGTTTGGCTTAGAGAGAGGCCGTATTTGAGCAACAAAGAACCTCTCAGGTCGCAACCCTTAGGCACCCCATAACAGTAGGTTAATTTTGATTTACAGGAGCAAAGACTCATGAGATTAGTCATCAATACCAAGAATCCATCAGTGGGCCATCCTCTTTTGCCAGACACTGCTCCTGCATTCAGAGGACTGTTGCTGCTCCCTTGGAGAATGTGGCAGATCTCTCCAGGTTGGGAATTCAGATTCCCTCATTTATTGAGTGATTGTCTACACACCATGAACATGCTCCATCCCTTGATCATTTGAACAATTTTATGTATCTTTCATGTATATTCAGATGAACTTACTCCCATAAATTCCCCATCCCATACAATCCCTACCAATGATCCTCTGCAGCTCCCATTGTAACCCTTCTGTGATCTAAAACTTCTTTGGATATGAAGCCCATATAATAACCAAATACAATAAATAGGAAAAAGTAATAATAATTATAAGCTTAAATGCAAGGGTTAAGTACAAGGAAACTTAGAAGAAAAAAACACTAAACTTATAATAAAATATAATTAGCAGATTGGGCCATTCAAAAAAATGAAAAAAAACTCCTTTTTTAAAAAAATTGTTCTTTTTTCCTTTTATCATGGTATTATCAGATGTCCAGTGTAATTGCTCTAAATGTGGTAAACCAGGAGATATGAAAAAGGATTGCCAAGCCAAAACTAGTGTAAGTGCTCTATTCAGTGGCAATAATAATTCAATACCAAGTTGCATGTGTCTGAAATGCCAAAAAGGGTTACACTTTGCCAAAGAATGCCATTCTAAATAGCATAAAAATGGTAGCCTCTTTAATCAGTCGGGCAACTTTGAAGCGGGCCTTGCTCAAGGCCCTCAGACAAACAATATGAGCACATTTCCCAGCCTTGCTCAAATTTACCTAGTCAGCAAAAGAGCAGTTCACTCCAGCCTGTAACAGAAATTAAGGCAGTTACCAAAAGCTGTACAGCTTTCCATCCTTCCTCACCTGAAATTAAGTTTATTAGTCATTCACTGAGTATACCCAAAATTAAGAACAGGAATTAAAAGGCTTACTACTGTAATCTGAACTTTTAGCATAAGTGTACTCCTAAAGAGTAGTAATCCAAAATATACATGTAAAATATCTGTATAAAATGCTTAATTAGAGCTTAACTGTATTTAGGCTGTTTAAATTGTCCTGGATCATTGCTGATTATGAACAAAAGTGATTCAAAGAAAAAGCTTATATATTACAAGTAACACAGATTCCAGAAAACTTCTTAAAAACAGTAAAATCAAAGATGTGAAATGATGGAGGGCTTGAAGACAGCCTTACCAAAGGAGTGAAACTTATGGATCAAATTAGTAAGGTTTATGTTTCTGTTAGTGTTTCATAATTCTTTTGTCTTTGTCTGTTCAGTGTCAGTGTATATTTTGATACCTCTGGATGATAATATTAAATTGAAAAATGAAGATTACTATGAGAGCTCTATTCAAATGGCCAAAAATTAAATAAGTGCTTATATTAATATATAAATATGGAAATTAGTTTAAAATGATAAAAAGTTTTTTACTCAAATTAAATCATTATTCTAACAACTTTGTTTAATATTAATGGTAATTACATGTTGTCAGAAGTTTGCTTGGAAGTAGTTTCCAAAATCATTGTGGTAACTTAAATATGGAATGTATATAGAATGTGATTTTATTATTAAAGAAAAGAAAGTCATTTCATCCTAAGATAAAATAACTAGTTATTAAAACAAAGTAAAATGTGGGACTAAACATGAATAAATATAAAAGTGCAAAAGGCTTGTGCAAAAGGAATTTCTATGGTCAAAGCTAAGTAAAATTTAAGCAGTCTATCTATAAAAATTTAAAAGATTTAATGTCAAACACAGTAATAATAGAAAGTTAAAGTGTTATTTTTTCTCAAAATTTATCAAGTCAGTAGTCTGTTTTAGTAAAAGATTACAAAGGTTTCTCCTCAAAAATCAGTTTGCAATAAAGAAGTCTGTTTATCAAAATGGCTTGTTCTACTTTAAACTTATCCTTTCCATGAAGAAACAGGTATTATCACTTTTAAAAATAACACAGTGTTTGAACTTGCTTTCTCAAAGTGAGATCCTGAAAGATAGCTTTAATTTCAAACTGTCACAAATAATTTGGTCTTTTACCTAAAACAAGTAAAATAATGAAAATAGTTAAATTCATGTGATGTCAGTTGAATGAAGTATTTAAAAATGTTGAAATACTAAAGATTAGACCGAAATAAATGAAATTGAGAACAGAATAACAATAGAGAAAATGAACAAAACCAAAAGCTCATTCTTTGGGAAGATCAATAAAATTGACAAACCCCTTGCTAGACTAACAAAGAAAAAAAGAGCGAAGATGCAAATAAACACAATCAGAAATGAAAGGGTGGAAATAACAAATGATCTCACAGAAATAAAAAGAATCAGAAGAGGATATTATGAAAAATTATATGCCAACAAACTAGACAACCTAGATGAAATGGACAAACTTCTAGAAACACATAACCAACCTGCACTGAAGCTACAAGAAATACAAGAACTTAACAACCAATCACAATTAAGGAGAATGAAGGAAAATCCAGGACCAGATGGCTTCACAGGTGAATTCTATCAAGCAATTCAAAAAGAATTAACCCCAATGCTGTTTATATTCTTCCAAAAAATTAAAGAGGAGGGAAAATTACTCAACACCTTTTATGAAGCCAACACCACCCTAATACCAAAGCCAGAGAAAGATTCCACAAGAAAAGCATGTTACAGACCAATCTCTCTAAAGACCATAGATGCAAAAATTCTCAACAAAATACTTGCAAATCGAATCCAACAGCATATCATAAGACTTATACATCACGACCAAGTGGGATTTATTCCTCCTATGCAGGGCTGATTCCACATAAGAAAATCAATCAATGTAATACACCAAATTAACAAATTGAAAGAAAAAAAAAACCACATGATCATCTCAATAGATGCAAAAAAGTCTTTCGACAAAATCCAACAACACTTTTGGATAAAAATATTTCAAAAGATAGGAATAAAAGGGAAATTCCTCAATATGATAAAAGGCATATATAAAAAATCCACAGCCAACATCATACTCAATGGAGAAAGGTTGAAAGCATTCCCTCTAAGATCAGGAGCATGACAAGGATGCCCACTGCCACCACTGTTATTCAATAGTGTACTAGAAGTTCTAGCTAGTGCAATTGGACAAGACAAAAAAATTAAAGGCATCCAAATAAGGAAGGAGGAAGTAAAATTCTCACTGTTTGCAGATGACATGATCCTGTAATTGGAAAATCCTGAAGTATCCATGACAAAGCTACTTAAACTAATAGATGAGTTCAGCAAAGTGGCAAGATACAAGATCAACATGCAAAAATCACTAATGTTTTTGTACACTACTACTGAACAACCTGACAAGGAAATCAGGAGGAAAATTCCATTTTCAATAGCAACAAAAGACTTAAATACCTAGGAGTTAATTCAACCAAAGAAGTACAGGACCTATATGCAGAAAACTACAAAACAATGCTGAAAGAAATGATAAAAGACCTAAATAAATGGAAAGACATTCCCTGTTCATGGATTGGAAGAATAAATATCGTGAAGATGTCAGTCTTGCCTAAACTGATTTACAGATTCCATGAAATACCAATCAAATTCTCAACAGCTTACTTTACAGAATTAGAGAAGGCAATTATCAAATTCCTCTGGAACGGTTAGTGCACCTGAATTGCCAAAAGCATTCTAAAAAAGAAGAGCAATTTCGGAGGAATTTCACTGCCTGACCATGAAACATATTACAAAGCTACAGTGGTCAAAACAGCATGGTACTGGCATAAAGATAGACATTTCGATCAGTGGAATAGAATTGAGAACCCAGAAATATACCCTCACCTATATAGTCAACTGGTTTTTCACAAACCTACCAAGCCCACATTAATGGGAAAAAAACTGTCTCTTCAACAAATGGTGTTGGGAGAACTGGATATCTATAACCAAAAAATGAAAGAGCACCCCTATTTCACCCCCTATACAAGAATCAACTCAAAATGGATCAAAGATCTAAATATAGAAGCCAGGACCATAAAATTATTAGGAGAAAATGTAAGGAAACATCTTCAAGACCTTGTAGTAGGTGGTGGTTCCTTGAACCTTACACCCAAAGCACGTGCAACAAAATAAAAAATAGATAATGGGGACCTCCTCAAAACTAAACACTTTTGCACCTCACAGGACTTTGTCAGAAAGGTGAAAAGCAGTCAACTCAATGGGAAATAATATTTGGAAATCACATATCTGATATGGGTTTAATATCCAGGATATATAAGGAGATGTTACAACTCAACAACAAAAAGACAAATGCCCCAATTAAAAAATGGACAAAAGACTTGAATAAACATTTCTCCAAAGAAGAAATACAAATGGCAAAAAAGCACATGAGGAAATGCTCAACATCACTCACGATTAGGGAAATGCACATCAAAACTACAATGAGATATCATTTTACATCCACCAGAATGGCCACTATTAAAAGTACAGATAACTACAAGTGTTGGAGAGGATGTGGAGAGTTAGGAACACTTCTTCACAGTTGGTGGGAGCACAGAATGATATACCCACTCTGGAGGACTGTTTGGAAGTTCCCAATGAAGTTGAATATAGACTTGCCTGTGACCCTGCCATACCACTCCTGGGTATATACCCAGAGGAACTGAGATCAGTGACACGAACAGACATCTGCACAATGATGTTCATATCAAAATTATTCACCATTGCCACAATTTGGAAACAACCCAGGTGTCCATCAACAGATGAATGGATAAACAAACGGTGGTCTATTCACATGATGGAATATTATGTAGCTGTAAGAAGAAATGAAGGTGTAAAGCATATGGCAACATGGAAAAACCTGGAGGACATAATGTTGGGTGAAGCAAGCCAGACACGAAAGGACAAATACTGTATGAATGCATTACTATGAACCAAATATATTGTGTAACATCTTGTTTGTTCCAAAATATATATATATATGTATCCATTACATTTATTTGAGAAATGTATATATTTATTCATCTGTGTTTACTTTTTAGTTCTTAATGGTTTATATTTTCAATTATTAAATGTACAAATAAAGTTTCAAAAAAAATAAAAATAAATAAACACGACAACAACAACAAGAAAAACCTAATAAGTTTGCTAGCAGCAACTCACTTTAAAAGAAAAGTAAAAGAATATTCTTCAGGCAGAAAGAAAATAATCTCAAGTTTCAAGTTTCAGGATGGATTGAAGAACAATATCTGCTAATTAAATTCGTATATCTAAAAGACTATTGAATGGATAAATTAATAATGATATCTGTGGCCTAGGACATCAATTAAGTGTTAAAATACACCATAAATTAATATGTAGCATAAGATGGGTAAATGGATATGTAGCAGTTTGATATCGTTATGAATTCCAAAAATAGATATTGAATTATGCTTGTAAACTGGTTTGTTAATCTGGGCATGATTAAGTTATTATAAGGGCTTTGACTGGGCCACAGTCAGTAGAGAGTTGAGCCCCTCCCCTTGGTGGGTGGGGTATCAAACATAAAAAGACATGCAAAGGACAGAACTGCAGTAGTTTTGATGTTGGTGTTCTAATGAGCAAGGACAGAAGTCCCCAGGGAAAAGAGACAAGTCATTCACCTGACAGTTCACAGATGGCCTTGTGGTGAGAGGCAAGGCTTAGAGAACCTCATGGTCTACAGCTGATCTTGTGGAGGAAACAGAGGAGCTGAATCTAGAGAGAAATGCAGCCCTGCAAAGAGAGGAAACCAAGAAGCCTGAACCCTTGCAAATGTCGGCAGCTGTCTTGCTCCAAGATGGGGTAACTGACTTTGGTGAAGGAAGAAACTTATGCTTTATGGCTTGGTAACTATAAGCTTCTACACCAAATAAATACCCTTTATAAAGACCCAGAGATATCTGGTATTTTGCATTAGCACACCTTTGGCTGTGTAAGGCAGGATATAAAATGTCTTGAAATATTTTATTTGGCCAGTCAATAATAAATAATATGTGCAAATTTTGAAAGGCAAGCAAAACTGATATAAATTCCCTGGTAAACTTTAAAGAATATTAAATAGTGCATCTCATCCAAATAAATAGAAGAAAAAAATTCAACAAAAATAATCAGTCCTAAACAAAATATTCAGGATTTCATGCACTGACATGTTAGCTTTGGTCTGGGGCAACCTTACTCATGCATCTTTGGAAGCTGCACTTTTCTTCTTCTTCAGAAGCCTGAAGGTTCCAGGGTTGATTTCTGTGTTGTTGTTTTGTCCCCATGATAAATCAAGTGTTGTATCACTTCCCCATTTCCTAGTTATGAAGTCACCAAACTGGATGTGATGCTCCTTTGAAGCAAGAAGAACCATGAATGATAGAAAAAATTAAAAGGAGATATTGTTGCGCTTCCCAAATTGGACGCTTAGATGGTTGATATTGGATCTTTCGTCTTTTCTAATGAACACATTCAATGCTATAAATTTCACTCTCAGCACTACTTTTTCTGCACCTCACAAACTATGAAGAAGCATAGGACATAAAGAAGCATAAAGAACCACATAACAAAATGCTTGTGATTGAAGCTATATCCAGTTCCACAAAGTACAGACTAAAGATGAAGGCAGATTATGTCAGAAAGTTGGGAACGTATTTTCTCTGCATGCAAGCATTGTTTCCTCAATATAACACTTCTATGAATGGAGCTACACTTTAAAGAATTTGCATCATGCTTACCTACGCATGAGTTTATCTAGGTAAGGAGAAAAGAATGAAGGCAATGACTTTTACCAGTTTGTGCCACATGGTAGTCCTCCCCTTTAAGGGTAATGAGTGTGAAGTTTTCTTAGAAATTCAAACTCATGTGATACCTGAGAAGTAATCCTTCAGAGAAACCGTTTGGGATTTCATGAATTTGGGAAAGCTAGAATCACATCAAAGAAGCATGCAGGAGTAAAACCCTGTGTATGAAAGGAATATTGGCAATTCTTCAGCCAGGTATTAAATCTCATTGAGCATGAATTATTCATACATTAGTTAGTATCATAATGAACATGGGAATGCTTCCATCTGAAATAAAACCTCATGGAATATGAGAAAATTCAAACTAGAGAGAAACCATATGAGTGTCCTGAATATAGTCGGCTCTTTACAGTCATTTTTACTCTTCATTTTAAAAGTCATACAGTGGAACAAGCATAGAAATGTAATACATCTGGGAAAATTTTCAACCTAACAGAAAACCTCTTTATTCATCAGAAAATTCTTACCAAATAGAAATCATATATAGGTGGGAAAGCATTAATTCAAATGTCAAATCTCAGATACAAGAGAATTCCAACTGCAAAGAAAGCCTATGCAAATATGACATGTAAATGCCTTTAGGTACAAATCAAATCTTCCAGAACATGAAAAAACACATAATAGACAGAAACAAAATTAATGTAAAGAATGCAGAAAATCCTACAGCCAAAAGCATCAGTTCATTAAACATCACAGCATTCATTTCTGAGAAAAACCCTATATATGCAATGAATGTGGAAAAAAATTCAACCAAAAGGAAAACTTCATTAACAATCTGAGAATATATACTGGAGAGATTACCTATGAATGTGATGGATGTGGGAAAGTTCTCATTCAGAAATCAAGCTTCATTACACACCAGAGAAGGCAAACTGGATAGAAACCCTATATAGGTAAGGAATGTAGGAAAGCCTTCAGTAGCAAATCAAATCTCACTGAGCATGAGAATATTCATAGAGATGGGAAACCCTAACCATGTAAGGAATGTGGATTAGCCAGATTCCGTATCTCATTAAACATTACAACATTCATACTGGAGAGAAACCCTGTAAATATAATAAATGTGTATCTCCAAAGAATCTCCACTTCCAGTCTGTGCAACTTGTTGCCAATCTTTTAAGGAAGCAGATGTGACTGTGCAATTCAGAATGTCTTCTCCTCTTGGAAAAGTGCACTTGCATTTGTTCAGAGATCTGCTCCTCCCACATCTTCTTCCACACTCATCTGTGTTTAATTTGTAACCACTCATTTATGCATCAGAACTCGAGATTTCTCTTAATTTATATAAAGATGGGGTTTCCACTTATTTCAAATTATCCTCGTTATTTTCACACATTCTTCAATCCATTAAATTCTCGGTAAGCATTGAAAAAATTACCATTTAAAAAATAATGTTTTGCATTTTTGTAGCATTTTCTTAGTAAGCACCCCAACTATTGATTTTTTTTTTCAATTTTTTCACCTGATTCTGATGTGGATTCAAGTTTATCAACCACTGAACTACAGTGGCCTGCTTTCAACTTAACTCCAATTTTTCTTGTAATTTAAATCAGAAATGATCCTTTCATAATTAATGATATATTCCTAAACTCAAATATATTAAGTTAGAAATTTTATTTATATTCTTAACCTATACTCCAATATTTTTCTCATATGTGATAGGGTGTGGGATGGATGAAACTAGAGAATGCATGTATTTGCAAACAGAAAAATTGTACCCAAATAATCTGCCAATGCAGGTAATTCTGAGGAAGGAGGAATGGGGGTTGTAGCTAGAGAAGGAATTTGGCTGTGTGCCATAACAGACATAAAATATTTTTATATTTTTGAGTAGATAATTTGGTTATAATTTAAATGAAATTATGAAAATAGTACACAATGAAATCATACAAAGTAGTAGATTTGAACATATTAATTTGTATCTGCAACATTACTGGGGTGGCACTTTCCCTCACTTTAGAAATACTCTCCCCCATAAAGGAAAAGTGCCCACTCCCCTTTGCCCCCTCCCCAGCTGACTGAGTGGTTGGAGACCTCAATCAGCAAGAGTGAGCACAGAGCACGAGGAGCATAGACACGACGATGTGATGTCCACACTGCTCTCTACACGTGTATGGTTAGAGGGCTGTTAGCACCACAGGAGAAGACTGACTTCCTGCTGCTTACTCCTAAGTGAAGACTGGCTAGAGTGACTCACATCAGTAACTGACACTGTGAGTGCTGAGCAAGGCTTTCTCCTTGTCCTCCTTTGTGGATCAAGAACCTATGACGATGGTTTTCATTGGGGCTCTGAGAGTTTGGTTCCCAAACAGGACATTCCTGGCTTGGAGGACCTGCAGTGAATATGTGTTAGAGTCCTGCTTCTCCAGTTGTTCAAGTGCTTCTTCCCATCCAACCTCTCCATTGTCTTCTGGGATTGACGAGGTCTGCATAATTTTCAACACTGTTAAAAACGTGTTGAAATTTTGATATTTAATTAGTCTGAGAAATATCTGGCATCGGCACCCTCTGAGGTTTTCTGCAAACATGAAACCATCTCACAACCTCACTTCTCTTCTTGCCAGCCATATGCCCAAGGACTTTCTGGGATTCCTGGACTATTTTTTAGGGTCACTGGCCTAATGTTGCTCATTCTGGTGATGTTATTTGTGTAGCCAATGCTTTAATGTGTATTTTGATATTTCCTTCCTGACACCAATATGGTTCATCTTGGATTGCTCTTTCTTTAGCTGCCCCAAGATTGGAGAAGGTGAATGTAGAACTGGAAACAGGACACCTGAGTCTATGCCTGAGACCCAAAAGTGATACAGTAAGAACAGCCTCCTCAGAGGGTCAATGCTGGAGGCCAAGGGAAGGAGGGAAGGGCAATAGGAGCAGGAGCAGGGAGTCTCCTCTCTGTGCCCTGACACCTGTGTTGTACCAGACCCGAGGTCCCACGCTTTTATCAGTCCCTGCCCACCTCCCAAACCCTGCCTGAGACAGGTACATCATAGTGGGGTATCTATGATTTTATACAAGTCACCAAACAATGTAATTCCCCTGCCTGACTCCCTGTCTTGCAGGCCTTGCTGGCCAATTGCACTTCCCCCTCCATCTTACCAGTACTCAATCCTGCTTAGTCTGGAGACACACAAAGTTTACAGGTGAATTCACTGGACAGCAGGATAACACTGCCATTTGGGAACAGGGTAGCTCTCCAAACCTGTATCCCTAGCACTTTGAGTTTCCCAAGTGCTTCCAATGCAAAATACCAGAAATAGGTTGGCTTTTATTGGAATTTATTAGGGTTAAAGCTTACAGTTCTGAGGCTGTGAAAATATCCAAATCAAGGCATCATCAAAAACGGTGTCTTAACAAGGGTCAGCTGCTGCTGAACTCCTCCCAAGGTAAAATGTTCGACCTCCCTGTCTGTCTCTGCCTTCCCCTTCAAACTCATTTTCTCCCTGAGCTCAGCAGTGGGCCATTAGACATAATTGTTCACAGCTATCCCTTTTCCTCTGGCCTGGATGTCTTCAGATTCAAGCTGCTCCATGACTGCAGCCTCTGGCCTCTCCCTCTGCCTCTCAGGTTATGTCTTCTCCCCAGCTGTAAGATATACTGGAGACCTCTCCCACATGGCAGCACTCTTTGTGTGTTCCTCATGTGTAGGACTTCCGCCAAAGAATTGGGGTCCATCCTGGTGCCTGAAAACTAATCAGGGGTCCTTAACTAAACTAAAGCATTCCTACAAAAAGTGACCTAATCAAAAGGACCCTTATCTGAATCTAACCAAATTGTCCTACATAGAAAAGGCTTACACACAGAGCAATGGATTCGTAAGAA
>JAKSZT010000140.1:43336-57446 GCA_026826555.1 Tolypeutes matacus | reverse complement strand
AAAAAAATTAACTCACAGTGGATAAATGGATTATGAACTGAAATATAAACTATAAAACTCTAAAAAAGTTTAAGAAAAATGTGAGATAATCTTTAAGGCTTAGATGTAGGTAAAATATTCTTAGGCTTGACACTGAATGCACAATCCATAAAAAAGAATATTGATAAATATGACACCATCCAAATTAAAATATTTTGCCATGAAACAATTCTATAAAGAGAATGTAAAGACAAGGTACAGCTATAGTGGAAGAAAATATTTACAAATCTTATATTAGACAAAATAATACAATTAGAAAATTAGCAAAAGCCTTAAACAGACATTTCACTAAAGAGAATACACAGATGGCAAATATGCACATGAAAAGATGGCCTACTCCTTTACCCAAAAGGAAATGTAAATTAAAACCATACGATATATTATTACTGAATTAGTTTCCTATGGTTTCTCAAAAAAATTATCACAAACTTGGCAACTTAAAACAATACATACTTATTACCTCACAGATCTGGAGTCCAGAAATCCAGAATCAAGGTTTCAGCTGAGTTTGTACCCACTGAAGGCTCTGAGGGAGAATATTTTCCAAGCATCTCTTCTAGTTTCTGGTGGCTGCCTGCAGCCATTGGCGTTTCTTGATTTGGGACTGCATAACTCCAATCTCTGCCTCCATACTCACATGGCTCTCTCTCTGTGTCTCTGTTGTTTATAGCCCTGCCCTCAGAGTCATTCTTCCTCTTTTCTTGAAGGGTAATACATAATTGGAAGTGAATTACTCTATTAGCCTGTTTGCTGGCTTGAAAATCCAGAATTTTACAGGTTTTTTTAAGAAAAGTAATTTTGTACCATCGATGTCCCACTGATAGTATTTTTGTTGTTATAGCATTCTCAAGAAACCTTGATTTTTCCCACATGTAATAAGGGTATTCTTTTTTTTTTATTTTATTTTTTATACAGTCATACTCATAACAAAACAAGGAAGAAAGATTCATGACCATTATAGTCCTCGTTTCTGTAACTGGTCATAAGGTGTGTTTCCTAATTTAACATCCTTTGCATCTGGATACACTAAGATCCTCTCAGATCATCAATCATGAAGGCTTTTTTTTTTTTTCTTTTCTTTCTTTTTCTTTTTTTTTTTTTTTGCTTAACCACTCTTTCCTCAATTTATCTCCTTCTTTTTGTCATTTAAAGTATGTATTAAGGGAAAACAGACTGCGTATTCCATAGTCTGCATCTTGCTTGGAAATCTCATTTCAATATCGAGATTCATCACTTACAAATTCTGCTTTCTAAGTAACTCTTGTTCTGAGATTGATTCTTTCACCCAAAACATAGTTTCTGGTGTGTTTTTCTGAGGTTTAGTTTTTGAGAGGTTTTGAGTATACTCTTCTCTGGCTTTCTCCATTTTGTGTTATATTTTTGAGAATATGAACATCTTCCTTTGGAGTGGCTTTGTCTGACGCAAAGCTTGGATGTAGTTGCATAGCTCTAATTAAGTCTGAGAATTATTATCACAGCATCCTCTCCTAAACCTCTCATTTTATCTAACCCATCTTCAATTAATTTTTTTTTAGAAGGTAACAGGGAATGAACCCAGGACCTCAAACATGGCAAGCCTTGCTGAACCACTGAGCTACAGCCACTCCCTAATGAGAATTGTTTTTTTCATTTACTTGTCTTGTTTTTAGGAGGTACTGGGGATCGATCCAGGGACCTTATACATGGGGAGCAGGCACTCAACCACTTGAACTACATCTGCGCCTCCATCTTTAAATTTTTCCAAATTTTATTGTTATAAGTGATAACGTAATTAACTCAGAAAGTTTCTTCATTTCCAAACTGGTTCCTGTATTTTTCCATTACTGTCTAGGTATTTTAAGATTCTTCAGTTTTTAAAATCATGAATTTATATTTTAACTTGATTTTCATAATCTGTATCATGTAAACAATGTCTAATCATAAAACATTTATCTTGTGTTCCATAGATTTTCTTTTTTACATACCATGGACCAATAAAAACTACAACTTTTCAGATAAGCTGAATTCTCCACTGCCATTGTCCATAGCCATCCAAATCATCACCCCCTGGTTAAATATGAAAGGAAAGCATTTGTTCTCCAATTTTTACTTCATACTGAGTGTAAGTGAATACAAATCACATTGAATTTAAAGGCAAATAGTCTCTTTTCCATGAATAATGGTGCTATGGTGTCTAGAATCACAAGAACATAATATGGTCACAATTGATTTCTCCATTGAATTTCCTGAAACCATTTCCTGAATTCACAGTGTATGTTCCACTTCATTTCTTTGCCATTTGTTACAAAAGTGTCCTTGTAATTGCTCATATTTGCAAGTCTTTTTGTCTTACTCCTTCTTCTCAATGCCTTCTGGAATTCTGTGGCCTTTACTGGAAATCTTTTTATTAAGGTTTACTCACTTTCAAAATCTGTAACTTTGTTTTCTTGCACTCAAATCAATATGTATGATATTATTATTTTTAAGTAACGTAAGTGTTAAATAAATAAGCAAGGGCCTGGAGAAAAATGAGTTTTGAAGGCAAGGTTTGCTGTGGTCCTGGCCTTTTTTCCCCCTACATTTCAGAATTTTCATCCCCTAGAGATTTTTTATATTCAATATTGTTGAAAAAAATGACTCAAACTGCTGGATGTTTTCCTGGTATTCCCAATAAAATTATTTCTTTTGCTTATAGTTGAAAAATGTATGTTTGTTCATTTTTAAAAAATCTTTTATTTATTTTGACTTGAATTCTGTTATTGATGCAAGTCTAGTGGAGAATGGAATTATGTTGCCAGTTCTCCATGTTACTAGATGTCATAATTCTACTGAGGTATCATCATAAATTTGAAAATGCACAGTGGAAAGCACAGCTGTAATCAAATTAGAATAATAACTATTTTTCTCAGTGTTGTACCCAGTCTGTGATATTGATGCTTCAGCATGTACATGTTTCTTCCATCTTTTATTTCTTTTTCCTCTTCTTCCTTCCTTCTTTCTTTTCTCCTCCTTCCTCTCCCTTCTTTCCTAACTTCCTTTCTCTCATGCACTCTCATACCTGGGTTCATTTAGTCATATCTTCCTGCTTTCTCTGAAGCACATCGATGTCACTGTTTTTGTATTAAAATTAGCCGAAACACTTCTGGATCAGGGAGCTGAGTGGGAAGTTGCTTTAATAGCCTGATTAACACAATAGTTAATCTACAAGCAAAGGTGAAGATGGGCATACAATACTTACATGTATAATGCATTTAATTTTCAGTTATACATGATCCATTATTTTGAACTATAAATCATGATTATCAAGATAAGTTGAACAGGGAAAAATAAATTGTAGTGACAAAAAATTATATAATCTTTGCTGTAGTTTGAACTTGACATTGCCAAGAATGTTGCTTTCAGCTCCTATATTATGGGTTTCCATATTGGCCTCCTACTTTTCTCCCACACTTACATACCAAATACTGAAATATGGGATTTCTTCATCACAGAGAAGCCACGTGGCGTTCATTGCTAAAAGCTGGACTGTCTCAGACAAACCAACCAGGGTGGGAAGAATAGGTGGAACATGGGGCATTTTGGGGACATTGGAATTGTTCTGCATGATATTGCAATGATGAATACAAACCATTTTACATTTTTTCAAAACCTATAAAATTGTGCAATACAAAGTGTAAATCATAATGTAAACTACAGACTGTGGTTAGTAGCAATGCTTCAATAGATGTTCATCAATTGTAACAAATATACCACCCTAATGAAAGATGTTATTAATAGGGGAAAGTGTGGGAGTTCGACGTGGTGGGGTATATGGGAATCCCCTATATTTTTTATGTAACATTTATGTCATCTAAAACTTCTTTAAAAAAAAAAAAAAAAAAAAAAAAGCAGATAGATCTACCACTATAGGCTTAATAGAATATCAAATTAAAAGAAAGTGTTAATCCTAAGGATTGGAGTAGCCATTGGAAATCTCATACATTGTTGGTTGAAATGCAAAATACTGAATATACACTTATCATGTATCTCAGCAAATTTTAGTATAGGAAAATTAAAACATATATCTATACAAAGAGCTGTAGCCAGGTGTTTATAGCAACTTTATTGAAAATAGCCACTATGTGGAATCAAGTCAAATGACTATTCATTGGTGAAAGGATTAACAATTTGCAGAATATTCATATAATGGAATTCTATTCACAGTAAAAAGAAATGAACTATTGAATTATCATGTGAAGCAATAAGCCCACATACAAAATGATTCTATTTTATGGTATTTGGGATAAGGCAAGATTATACTATTAGGAATCATGGTGGGCTGTGAGTGAGTGAGCAGAGGAAGTTTTGTGAGGGGGATTTTTTTTTTATTGTGGTGACATTTATAATGCAAAATTTCCCATTTTAACCATTTTTTCATGTACGTTTCAGTTTTATTAATTGCATTCACACTTCCTTTATAGATTGTATGCTCAAAACCATATATTTATCTTTATTTTTATGCCTTTACTTTGTAGAACTAGTAAAGAGTAAAGAAAGTGGAGTTAATAAAAATATGGCATATGATGGTACTGACATTTTTAATTACCCACATGGTTACTATCACCAGAGGTCTTCATTTCTTTATGCCTTTGATCCACTTTCTAGTGTCCTTTCTTTTTAGTTTGAAGAGCTCCCTTTAGTATTGCCTTTAGGGAAGGTCTGTTGGTGATGAAGTACCTCAGCTTTTGTTTATGTGGTAATGTCTTAATATTTCCCTCATGTTAGAAAGACAGTTGCAGGGTTTATAAAATAATGGGTTGGCAGTTATTTTCTTTCAGAACTTAAAATATTTCACTCCATTGCCTTCTTGCCTCCAAGATTTTGGATAAGAAATAGACACAATCAGTTTGGAACTGCCTTGTAAATAACATGTTGCTTCTCTCTTGTAGCTTTCATCACAATCCCCTTTTCACTGGCCTCTAACATTTTGGCTTCTTATGTGCCTAGGTATGGTTTTTTTTTTTTTTTTTTTTAGTTTATCCTGTTTGTAGTTCTTTGGGATCCTTGAATGTACTTATTCATGTCTTTCACTGAAATTGTGGGATTTTGTCATTATATACTTGATTATTCCTTCTTGCTGTTTCTCTCTTTACTCATCATTGTTGGCTAACAAAATGTGTATATTGGCATGTTTGATGGTTTCCCACAGTTCTCAGAGTCTCTGATCCCTTTTTTATTCCTTTTGTCTTTCTGCTACTCATCCTGAAACTTTTCATTTGTCTTGTATTTGAGTTCACTAATCTTTCTTCTCCCGGCTTCAAGAGGATTATGAAACCATCTAGGGAATTTTTATTTCTGTTACTTTGTTTTATAACTCCAGGATTTCTGTTCCTGTTTACTTTCTTTTTAAAAAATTCTATCTTGTATTAAGTTTCTCGTATTATTCATTCATTTTTTCCTATCCTTTAGTTCCATGTTTTCACTTTTCTCCTTCAGTTGAAGTTCTTTAAAAAAAAAAAATCTTTATATGGAGTTTTATTCCATTCCTTTTGATCAGACATCATTTGCTTTTTCTTTGTTTGTCTTGTAATCTGTTTTACACAATGCGCATTTTAATGTGTTATTTCTGGGATTTAGTCCCTGAACTGTGTTCTCCTTAAATTTGTATCCAGGTTGTGATATGACAGAGATTTCCTCGAGTGTCAAGGAAAAAATAAAAACCTTTTACAGTTTTTGCAAATTGGCTTTTCTTTTGGCAGGTGCCCTCCTGCAGAGTTTAGCTATCCTATCAAAGAAATCGTCCTGATACAACTGTGATCTGCAAGGTCCACTTCGTGTTTTCTGAGTCTGCTCCTTGTCTTGGTCTTGTGCTATCCTGTGGCCTTACAAATCCCTCCATTTATAGGAATTCAAATACCTCCTCTAATCCTTGTGAAATAGACAATCTCACCTTGCTGAGCACTCACTTTTATGACATTCTTTGTTCCAGGCTGCTTTGACTTAATTGTTTTTCATAAGATGTTTCTACCTACAGGGTAAGTTCTGGGATAGTGAATATAGTGTCTGGATAAGAAGGGAAGCCCTTTCCATGACCCAAAGATATAGAAGCAGGAGACGGAAGGCCAAACTGAGCAGTGGCCCACTCCAGTACCTGAGAGGAAAAGCTGGCACCAAGATAAGAATTGGGGTCTGTGTATTGTAAATATGTTAATTGCTTAAAACTATGTTCATGGCGTTCTAGTCAGCAGCCTGGTTCCCCCATAAAAGCTCATAACATCCTATGAGCTGTTACTCATTTACTGAGCTGCCTATATTGCTTCGCTGTTCTGTGTATCAGCTGGGCCCTATATAATCTTTGTTTCCTTGCTGAGCAGTACAGTAACTGCCCAACCAGCCATTATCATGATGTGTGGGTAATAAATGGAAGGACTGCTGCTGGCCTCACATATGGTTTCTTTGGAATATCAAAGTATTCTGTCAGTATTCCCAGGCTAGACCTCCTGCATTATAGTGAGCCAGAGAAAATTTTCCTACTTCAGGTTTTTAAGGTAACACCCCTATCTATGTCAGATTGGCCCTGCCATACAATGTGTAGTTGTCATTCTCTCTCTGGAACAGGGCCAGGGAACCATAATGGGAGCAGAGGATAGCAAGGGATGGGTTAGGGGAGGGGCCAGTAAGAGCACCACAAGCTTCTATTATTTTTAAATGCTGCATTTAAAAATAATAGACTGCTCTGCAGTCAGTCACCTGTCCTCCACCTGCTTTTTCATCTTGTAATGTGCCACAAGCTTTCTTCTGTCCTCGTCTCCCCATCTTGTTCTCTATGTCTTTATGAGCTTGCAACTTGTTTATATTCCTTTGCTATCATTTGAGTTCATATTCTGGGGTAGTGTATCGGTAAGTTTGTTCAGTCTTCTATGTTTAAAGGGAAGCTGTTACCTCTACCTTTCTGAAATACATAATTAAAAATACTTTGCAACGAGTCATTTTCGATATCCTTTCCCTCCAAATCTCTATTTCCCCATCCTTCCTCCATTTCATTACCATATTTTATCCCCTTTTAAATTTTCATTCCAATTTAGTATTTTATTTTCTCTTTATTTTCAATAATTTTCAGATTACTTTTCTAATTCATTAGTGCAACTCTGCTTCTTAAGTGTCATTACTTCCTTGTTTACACATTTTTTGTACACTATTCTGTTGCACCCACGATTCTGACTCCCACTGCTAACACTTGGAGCCGACACCCCTGGCATTGCCTACAGATTGAGGAAGTTAGGTCCCAACTACCAATTTTCTTGCTGCTCAGGCTGCAATGTCCCCAACTGTTCAGCTCATCAGGAGCCTGCCCCACCTCAGCATCCATGACCTCCTTCAGTGGTGGTTCTCTTAGGGTCATGCTCATTGGCCACAGTGCCATCTCCTGACTGTGTTATTCTGCAGTCTGTTCCCATTTCCTTTTTCTTTTCCAGGGAGTTCTCAGTTTCTGCTCCAACAAGGGTTTCCTTATGAAATGATATCTTTACTCATTTGTGGCTCTTTTGATATCATAATTACAGTGTTTAAGTGTCAGTTCATGGAATGGTGATTATAGGAAAATATATATCTGCTCTTTCGATTTAGAAGTATTTTGGTAATGTATTTAAGCATATTTATTGCATTTTAAAAAATTGTGGTCAAATATATACTACAGAAGTTATTTTAACCATTTTTAAGTGACTATCCTGTAACATTATACGTATTTTCTATATAGTGTAATTTTTACCACGACTTCCAGAATATGTTCATCATCCCAAACAGAAACTCATACCCATCAAGCAATAATTGACCATTTCCCTTTCCCTCCATCCTTAGTAATGACTCTTCTCCTTTCTGTCATTCTAAATTTGCTTATTCTAGGTAGTTCATATATGAAAAAATCATGTAACCATTGTCTTTTTGTGTCTAGTTTATTTCACTGAGTGTGATATCGTCATGCTTCATCAATGCTTTTGCATATATCTGCACTTCATTTCTTCTTCGAGCTGAATAACATTCTGTTGTATCGTGTAACAGTTCAAATTTGGTGAATCTGAAATCTCTTTTGGTTGGAATATGTCAGTGAGGTGTGACACAGGTTAGGTCTCTGCCCTCTTGATGGCCCATATATAAAGGTAAATACAGAGGAAGAGACACCGAAAAAAGGGAGCTCTGCCATTTTGACCCAGGCACATGAAAGAGAGGACCCGAGAATCACTAGCAGCCAAAGCTGAAGCACAAAGCCCCCAAGAGGTGGGCCCACAGAATAGCTCAAGTCTGAAGCGATTGTGGTCCCTGAGGGGAAAGCAGGGACCTCAGCAGAGATCAGCTGCCACGTTGCTTCACCACATAGCAGCACACCAGGATTGTCAGTAGCTGACTTTGGTGAGAAAGCATCTTTGATGGTGCCTTCATCTGGACATTTCACAGCCTCAGAAATGTAAGCTTTTACCTTAATAAATTTCCCATTATAAAACCCAACACATTTCCAGTACGTTGCATCAGCAGCCCTGTGGCAAACTAAGACTTATGGATCCACTACATTTTGCTGAACCATTCATGTGTTGATGGACAGTTGGGTTGCTTCCTCCTCTTGACTATTATGAATAGTGGTGCTGTGAACACTGGGGTACAGATATCTGTCTGAGACTCTGCTTTCAATTCCTTTGGGTAGCTACCTAGGAATAGAATTGCCAGGTCATCCAGTAATTCTATGTTTAACTTTCTGAGGAACTGCCAAATTGTTTTCCACAGTGACTACATCAATTTATATTCCCACCAACAATGTACTAAAGTTCCTATTTCTTGACATTTTTGCCAACACTTGCTAAATTCTATTTTTAATAATAGCCATCCCAGTGGGTGTGAAGTGACATCTCATTATAGTTTCATTTGCATTTCTCTAAAGGCTAATGATGTGGAATATATTTTCATAGGCTTATTGGCTGTTTATCTTCATTGGAGAGTTGTCTTTTCAAATCCGTGGCACATTTTTAATTGGGTTGTTTTCTTTTTGTTATTGAATTATAGGGTTTCTTTATGTATTCTAGTTATTAAACCCTTATTGGATATATGACTTCCAAATGTTTTCTCCCATTTGTGTAGGTTGTTTTTTCACTTTCTTGATAATGTCCTTTGAGGCATAAATTTTAAATTTTGATAAAGTCCCATTTTTTGTTGTTTGTGATTTTGGTGTAAAATCTAAGAATCCTTTGGCTATTATAATGTCCTAAAGATATTTCTCTGCTTTGTATATTAACATAAGTGCTTATTTCATTTTTAGCCATTTGAATAAAAATTCTTTTAAGAATTTTTATTTGTTAATTTAATATTACCATCCAGAGGTATGAAAATATACACTGAACAAACAGGCAAACACAAAAGATTTAAGCTAGAACAACAGAACCATAAAGTTTACTAATTTGATTCTTAATTCTTACTCTTTTGGTATGGTTGTTTCCTAGTTTTCCATCATTTCACAACTTTGACTTTTAGTGCTTGTAAGATCTTTGACTGGGACTGAAGGGAACTCACACAGCATTAACTCACAACTTTTTAGTTTCTTTATCTTTCCACAACTCAAAGTAGATTTGAACATATGGGACTTTTTGTTTACTTTTCTTGCTGTTTACAAAACAAGTTTAATTGCAATATAGTATTAAAATTCAAAGACCCATACTTTTGGCCAAATTTCTCTGTCATTTCATTTATACCTAGGTTAAGCTTCATTACCAAAAAATAATAAATTTGTGCTTCTGTAACCCGGATCCCCTAAATTTAAACCAATTTTTCAGGATGCATCCTAGTGGTAAGCACTCACATACCTACACCCCTTTCCTCATGGCAGCAGAAATAGAGAGAGAGAGAGAGAGAGAGAGAGAGAGGACAGCCAAAACAAAGGAACAAAAGGCAGCAGGCTTCCCCTTTAAGGGAGTGAGGGAGTAGGACTCAAACCCATGAAACCTTCTCACTACCACCAAACCTTCACTGCTTTAGCGAAGGCAAGCCAAATGTTAACTTGCAGTTAGCCAAAGCCAAATAGCAGGTTTCTGCTTTAAGGGAGTGAGGGAGTGGGACTCAAACCCAGGAGCCGCTCCCTCTATGACCAAACTTTTGCTACTTTAGTGAAGGTCAACCAAATGCTAACTTGCAGTTAGCCAAAGCCGAAGAGAAAGGGCAAAACTGAAACCAAATGCTAACTCACGGTCAACCAGAAGAAAAAGACAAACAAGTAATAAAGGAATGAACTCACCCACCAAGGGAAGGAGATGAACCGGTTCTCTGTCCTAACCTCATGAGCCGATTCCATCAGTAGATGGAAAGGGAATCTGCACTCGGTAACCCCTGAGTCCTGGGGAAAATCCCAAGTGGCCACTGGAGTCCGGGATGCCCTGGTGCAGACAACCCCCTCCACAGTCCACCTTAGAAGCATTCTCTGGTTACCATTATTTATTTATTTATTTTAGTCCCAGCAGAGTCACCAATTTGTTAGGCCCCAAAGCTGGGCCTTTGGGGATAATCAGAGAAAAAAACTTTAACACAGAGTTAGGCAGAACTTAAGTTTATGATGTCTGCAGACAGGAGCCAAGGTCAGTCTAAAGCCACTCAGACCCGACTCCTTGTGCTACAGTTTTACTCTTGCTTAAATACCTAAGTTACTACTTGCATTTGCCTTGATTATGCATTAGCTTTCATGCATGTGGATGAACACACATAGCTGGTTATATAATTGTATGATTAGGTATGTTCAGGAAATCATGTTTGCATATACATTGCATGATCAAAAAAGGGGCAGATAACTCCACCCCTGGGTGGGAATTTTACTATGTTAATTAAGCAAGTTGAAGTGAGGACAGCGAGGGGCTTCTTCTGTGCATGCCAACTACTTGAAGCTGGTTTTTATACTTCATTGCTTCAACAGGATGTTCTTGACCACCAATAGTGGAATTTAGTACCAAGAGAGGGTTGCATCTCATTATCTTTTAATTTACATGCAATTCTTTTTTTTTATGTCCTAGCAACAGGGAGAGAAAACAAGTTACTTTCATATATTTGGTCATCCTACATCCATCAGTACCACATTGTTTTAATTACTGTAGCTATGAGTAGGTTTTGAAATCAGGAGGTGTGATTATGCAAAATTCCTTCATTTTTCAATATTATTTTGTTTTTTTTCAGTGCCTTTATAATTCCATTTGAGTTTGAGGATCAGTTTGTGTCTGAAAAAGTTTGCTACAATTTTTTATTGCAATGAATTAGATTAATTTAGGTAATATGGACATCTTAATAACATTAAATCTTCCAATCCATGAACGTGGAATATCTTTTGGTCTACTTAGGTCTTCCTTAATTTCTTTCAGAAGTGTTTCATAGTTTTTAACATACAAGTCTTCACCTCCTTAGTTAAATTTATTCCTAGGTATTTTAATCTTTTAGATGCTTTTATAAATTAAATTCTATTCTTGATTACCTTCTCAGATTGTTAGTTACTGTAGTACAGAAACCGTATTAATTGACTTTTTGTTGTTTATCTTGTATTCTTAAACTTTGATCAATATTCTTATTACTTATAGGGGCTTTCTTTTGGATCATTTGGGATCATCTGCAAAACTATAGTTTAAGTTCTTCCTTTGCAATTTGGATGGCTTTTATTACTTTTTATTTTCTGATGGCTATATCTAGAACTTTCAGTATGATGTTGAATAACTGCTGACAATAGGCATCTTTTTCTTGTTTCTGATCTTAGATGGAAAGTTTTCAGGCTATCACTGAGTGAGATGTTTGCTGTGGGTTTTCCATAGATGCCTTTATGTTGAGAAAGTACCATACTCTCTTTAGTTTTCTGTGGTTTTCTATAATGGAAGAATGTTGGACTTTGTCAAGCTCCTTATAAGCATCAATTGAGATGATCTCATGCTTTTGATTTTTCATCCCTTTAATGTGATGTATTATATTGATTGATTTTCTTTTGTTGAACCATCTTTGCATTACTGGAATAAATTCCACTTGGCGTAGTATTGGATTCAATTTCCTACAATTCTGTTGAGGAGTTTTCACCCAAATTCATAAGGGATAGTGGTCTATAATTTTATTTTCTTGTGCTGTCTTTATCTGGCTTTGGTATCAGGATATTGCTGGCCTCATAGAATGAGTTAAGAAATGTTCCCTCCTATTTTTTATTTTGGAAGAGCTTAAGGTGGCTTAGTCTTCATTCTTCTTCAAGTGTTCATAAAATTCAACAGTAAAGTTGCCTGGTCTGGGGCTTTACTTTTAAGAGAGGGTTTTGGTTACTGATTCAATCTCCTCAACTGTTAAAGGTACATTGAGATTTTTTATTTCTTCTTGCATTGAATTAGTCCATTTGTTTATTTCTAGGAATTTGCCCATTTCATCTGTTTTGTTGGCATATAATTGTTCAAAGTAATGTGCAGTAGTCCCTTTTGTCCTAATATCCTCATTTTCATTACTGATTTTAGTTATTTGTGCCCTCTCTCTTTTTATCTTTTTCAGGTTTGTCTATTTCTTTGATCTTTTCAGGATGAAAACTTTTGGTTTTGTCGATTCTCTCTATTGTTTTCCTATTTGCTGTTTTATTTATTTGTGCTCTAGTCCTTATTCTTCTGTTGATATTGGTTTTAGTTTACTCTTTTTCTAGTTTCTTTAGAAATGAATTTAGGTTATTGATTTGTCATATTTCTTACTTTAATGTAGGTATTTACAGCTATAAATTTCTGCCTTCATTGAATGCCAGAAATTTTGGTATGTTATAGTTTCATTCTCATTCATCTCTAAGTATTTTCTAATTTTTCTTATTATCTCTTCTTTGAACCTTGGTTGTTTAGTGGTGTTCCATTTAATTTTCAAATATTTGTAAATTTCCAGTTTTCTTTCTCCTATCGATTTCCAGTTTTCTTTCATTGTGAAACAAGAAGATACTTTGCATGGTTTCAATATGTTTAAATTCATTAAGATGTCATTTGTGTCCTAACATATGGTCTAATCTGAAAAATACTCAGTGTGCACTTAAGAAGAATGTGTTTTCTGCTCTTGTTGCGTGAAGTGCTCTATGCCTGTCCGTTAGGTCTAATGCTTCAGTACTGTTGTTAATTTGCTCAATTTCCTTGTAGGTTTTCTGTTTAGATAGCCTATCAA
Organism: Tolypeutes matacus; assembly: GCA_026826555.1. Taxonomy (NCBI): domain Eukaryota; kingdom Metazoa; phylum Chordata; class Mammalia; order Cingulata; family Chlamyphoridae; genus Tolypeutes; species Tolypeutes matacus. The sequence goes on along the minus strand of JAKSZT010000140.1, from coordinate 44,276 downwards.
CTGATGCAAGTGGTGTTTTGAAGTCTTCAAGTATTATTATATAACTATTTTTTGTGCCTTCAATTTTGTCCACTTTTGCTTCATATGTATGGGACTCTGTTTTAGGTGCATATATGTCTATAACTGTTATATATGTTTATAACTGTTATATCTCCTTGCTAAATTGAAACTTTACTAATATTTAATATCCTATTTTACTGTGCTAATCTTTTTGACTTAAAGTCTATTTTATGTAATGATACTGCAGCTCTTTTTTATTACTATTTGCATGGACTATATTTTACACCCTTTTACTTTCAACCTCTATGCTTTTGTCTCTTATATAATACATATAGAAGGATCAGGTTTTTAAATACAATCTGCCAAACTTTGCCTTTAAATAGGAGAGTTTAACCCATTGATATTTAAGTTAACTGATAAGGAAGAACTTCTGCTATATAGCTCTTTGTTTTCTGTATTTCTGGCATGTTCTTTGTTCTTCAATTATTCCATTACTTCCTTTTCTATATTTAGTTGACTTTTATAGTGTACCATATTGATTTCTTTCTGCTGTCCCTTTCTCTAGTTATTTTCCTTTGAAATTGCAATTAACATTTTAAAAATAATGTGAAACTAGTTCAATTAATACCCACCTAGACTCAGAAGTATACAAACACACTAATCTTATATATCTCTGCCCCTTCCCCTTTATGTTGGTATTGTTTCACATTGCATCTTTACACTTTGTATGCCAATTACCAGATATTTTAATTACTATTTTACCCATTTGCCTTTTAATTCATATGGTGGGTGCAAGAGGGGATGCATTTAAAACCAAAAGTACCATAATATAAAATTATAGTATACCTATGTATTTATTTTTACCAAAATTCTTTATTTCTTTTATGGCTTCAAGTTACTGTTCAGTGTACTCTTACTCTCTGTAGCACTCCCTATTGTG
>JAKSZT010000140.1:23059-41500 GCA_026826555.1 Tolypeutes matacus | reverse complement strand
AGATTCTACTACTCAACAATAAAACGACAAATGACCTGATTAAAAAATGGGCAAAACACTTGAATAGATATTTGTCCAAAGGAGAAAAACAAGTGGTGAAAAACACATGAAAAACTGTTCAAACTCCCTAGTGATTAGGGAAATTCAAATCAAAGCTACAATGAGATATCACTTCACATCTATTAGAATAGCCACTATTAATAAGACAGAAAACTCCCAGTGTTGGAAAGGATATGGAGAGGTAGGAACACTTATTTACTGATGGTGGGAATGTAGAATGGTACAGCCACAGTGGAGTGATGTTCTGACAGTTCCCAAGGAAGTTGCATAGATTTTCCATGTGACAATCTATACTACTACTACTACTACGTATATACCCAGAAGATGAGAGCAGTGACAGGAACAGACTTCTGTACACTGATGTTCACAGGAGCATTATTCATAATTGCCGAAATATGGAAAACCCAGATATCTATCAACAGATAAATGAATAAATCTATCGTGCATACATACGATGGAATATAATACAGCTGTAAGAATAAATGAATTCATGAAGCACATGACAACATGATGAACCTGGAGAACATTAAGTTGAGTGAACCAAGCTAGACACAAAAGGACAAATATTGCATGATTGTGCTATTATGAACTAAGTATATTGTGTATACTCATGAAGTTAATAACTAGAATGTAGGTCACTAGAAAATAAAATGAGGTTATAGAATGGGAAGTTGAGGTTTAATCTGTGCAGAACTGGTAAGAACATTGTTTGCAAATCTTTGGAAATGAACAGAAATGCTAAAAACATATCTTTGTGTTTGTAACTAGTAATGTTAATATATGTGTATGACAGTGGTTGAAAACAAAAGTCCAAGGTAATGTATATTACTAAAAGGAAAGGTAATTAATATAACATGGGAATGAATATCACAGTAAAATGTAATGTGAAATATGAGTAGATGTAATATTGCATATATAAGACTGTATTTCTTTGAAACTGAACAAAGGTATGTTCATGTTATAATAGGCAAAACTTCAAACAAAGCAAACTATGGACAGTATGTACAGTAATATATTAATAATCTTCCATTAATGGTAAAAACATGAAATATAGTAAGTGAAAGAAACTAGACAAAAGGTACTATATATTGTATGGCTCCATCAATACAAAATACATATACAAATAAATCAGAGAGGCAGAAACAGAATAGCAACTATGTACGGCAGATGAAGGATAGAGAGATTGCAAAGTGACTATTAAGCGGTAGATTTTTTTGTGTATTCGTCTATGTTGTTTATTATCATTTTTATTATTGGAATAATGAAAATGCCCTAATGATAAAGGAAGTGATAAATGGACACCTATGTGATCATACCAAATACAATTGATTGTACACTGTAGCAGTTTGGCAGTTTGATATAGTTATGAATTCCAAAAATAGATATTGGATTATGCTTGTCAACTGGTCTGTTAATCTGGGCATGATTAAGTTAGGATTAGGGCATTGACTGGGCCACTGCATGGGGAATCAAATATAAAAGGCATGGCAAAGGACAGAGTTGGAATAGTTTTTGAGTTGGAGTTCTCATGTTGGGAGTTTTGATACTGGAGTCAGGGAGGTGAGCAGATGGAGGAGCTTGGTCATGAGGAAGGAGAGAAGGCCCCAGGATAGAGATGTGTTATTCGCCTGATAGTTTACAGGTGGCCTTGTGGAGAGAGGCAAAGCCTAGGTAGCCTCACAGTCTACAGCTGACCTTGTGGAGGAATCACAGGAGCTGAGCCCGGAGAGAAACGGAGCTTCGGGAAGAGAGGAATCCAAGAAGCCTGAACCCTCGCAGACCTTGGCAGCCATCTCGCTCCAACACATGGCAAGAGACTTTGGTGAGGGAAGTAACTTATGCTTCATGGCCTGGTAACTAAGGTCTTCTACCCCAAATAAATACCCTTTATAGAAACCAGTCAATTTCTGGTATTTTGCATCAGCACCCCTTTGGCTGATTAATACACACAATTTAGGTGGATTTTATGATTTCTGAATATGTATCAATTGATTTTAAAAGAACTGTGATAAATTCAAAGATGCCTGCTATCTTCACAAAACAGCCCTCTGAAAATAAGGGCTCAAGTAGAATATGGGATGTTTATCTTTATTTTTATTTTTTGCTTTTATAATTTTCTTTTTTCTTTTTTCTTTTTTTTAAATTCTTTTTCCTTCTTCTTCAACACACCCTAGTTACTGATCATCTGATTATTTTTTATTATTAGTTACATAATTTGTTAAATGAACTTAACTGAGGTATGACCTATAAGCAGAAATATACATAAATCACAAGTATACAGATCCAGGAATTTCCACAAAGAGAAAACACCCATGAAAGCATCTCCCTGATCAACAATGAGAACCTCAAGACTCTCTCCCAATCATGAGGCTCCTGTGTCCCCCAGTGGAAACTCTGATACAGACTATTCATACCTTAGTATAGTTTTGTCTCCTTTGAATTTGACACAAATAGAAACATAGTGTATGAGAAAAAAACTCGGCAAGGGACCCACTTATGTGGTACAGATTAGATCCTCAGGGCCTTGGTGTAAGGAACTATAAAGGCACCAAAAGTCCTTATATATTTTTTTCCTGGTGTGTACTTTCCGGGTGTGACAGCAGATGGCCCTCTTTCACAAACCTTTGTTAAAACCCCAGCAGAGAATGTGTTCAATTAAACCAGAAGCTGTCAGGTGGTGCCTAAGCAATGTCAGGGAAAGGTCCCCTCTGGTTGGGCTATTCAGAGCCAAGTCTTGCAGTTCAGAATACACTGATCACTGCTCAGCTGCACCCCTGAATTCCCAGGAAAGGAATAAATCTCTCCCCACTGTATCAGAAGCAACCAGACCTGGTCAATTAGGAGGGTGTTTGAGAAGTCAGACTATCTTTAGCTCTCTACCAGCACCCAAGTGGGAACAATGGCACAAACATGCCTAGCTTGTATAGGTAGAAAGTGGCACCCAGCAGACCAGATTTGCCAGCCAAAAGTTGGATTGGCAGTAGGCTATGTCGCTTCCTCTCCCCTTTCCTGGGGACATGGACCTGGCAGCCCTCTCATTCCATAGCCATCCACCAGGGATTGTATGACCCAAAGCGGTCTGCTCTGTGAGCAGCAGTGGCAAGAGTTACTCAAAAATCCTCACTGCAGTCTCTCTTTACCCCTTTCTCTTTTGGGTGCTGCCTACCACTCTCCCATTCTCCAGAGCCCTAGAACCTTTGTTCCAGATAGTTTCTGCCTGTCCTCTGTTTTTCTGGGAGAGAAGTGATCCCTGTAACTCTGTAATCTTCTGTATTCCTGCATTCAGATGAATGTGTTCAATGTATGACTTACCTCTATGGATGGTCAGTTTTCACACATAGGAAGCTTATCATTGATTTGATGGTGGATGTGTCCTTGCAGATTTGCTGCATGGATATCATTTCTTGTTTATCAAGGCCTTTTTTCCTTGCCTGAAACAATGACAAAATTTAAATTGGTAGAGTGTGACAGACCAGCAGGCAGAGCTGAACGCTCTCACAAACACAATGGAGAAAGAGCCAAAATTGCCTGAGGGACCTGCTTTGGGGTTAGCAGATCAGGACAGTGCTATACAACAGGTGGGTGAGGGACAGAGAGACAAACTGAAATGATAAACATTAGTTACCATCCCCCATGGCAGCTGGGAAAAGCTCCACTGCCCCAACACTAAGATATTAAGCTGGGGTAACAGACATTTTCCTACCTGTCAGCCTTTTCAAGGGAAAAGGGAGGTGAGATTGGGGTGCTTTTCTTTGGTGAATTCAGCCAGAACAGCTCCCTTTGAATCTCCAATCTGGAGATTCAACGCAAGAAAACGGTTCACCTGAGACTGAAACACCTCTAGGGAAAGGTGTGCTGTGCTGACTAGTGCCATCTGCTGACTGGAAATTGAGTGGACAAAAACTGTCCTCCACAGTCTTTGTATCCAACCCCTGGGAGACAATCTGCCCCCCACTAGTGAGTCCTTGTCCTGATTTTGAAAACTTAAGCTGAGCAATTTTAAAGACTGAGAATAAGCTGAACTAAATATCAAAGAAGAGCTGTGAAAAAAAATAGGCAAGAGAGAGAAATCAGTCTTCAGTGTAAATTCACCAACATATTCAGATGCCTAGACATCAGCAAATAATTACAAGCCATACTGAAAACAGGAAGCAACGGTCCAGCAAAAAGACCAAACCAAACATCTTGAAGAGATAAAGGATTTAAGACAATTAATGATAATCACACAACTCCCTTTAATCACTTCAAAGAATGTAAAGAAAATATGACTGAAGAAATAAAGGACATTAAGATGATACTGGGAGAGTATAAAGAATAATTTGAAGGTTTGCAAAGTAAAGAAACACATCTTACGGAAATGAAAGACACGATGGATGAGATTAAAAATGCATTAGAGGCACATACAAGCAGATTTGAATTGGATGAAGACAGAATTAGTGGTTTTGAAGACAAAACATCTGAACTGGAAAAGACAGGAGGAGAGAAAGAGAAGAGAATGGACAAAATGGAACAAAGTCTCAGGGAACTGAATGACAAAGCAAAATGCACAAACATTCGTATTATTGGTGCCCCAGTAGAAGTAGAGAATGGAAAAGGCACAGAAAGATATTTGAGGAAATAATGACTGAAAACTTCCCAACCCCTATGAAGGACATAAATATCAATATTCACGAAGAACAATGCATGCCAAACAGAATAATTCCAAATCGACTACCCAGAAACACCTACTATTCAGAATGACAAATATCAGAGATAAAGAGAGAATTCTGAAAACAGCAAGAGAAAAGCAAAGCATCACATACAAGAGAAACTTGATAAGACTGAGGGCTGACCTCTCATCAGCAACAACGGAGGAGAGAAGTAAGTGGTATGATGTATTTCAGGTACTCAAGGAGAAAAACTGCCAGTCAAGAATTCTGTATCCAACAAACCTGTCCATCAAAAATGAGGGTGAGATCAAAGTATTCCCAGATAAGCTAAAACTGATATGTTACTAAAAGCCCAGATTTACAAGACATACTAAAGGAGGTGCTGCAGCCTAAAAAGTAAACAAAGGGCAAGAGATTTGGAGAAGAGTTTAGAAATGAAGATTATTAGAAAGAGTAACTAAAGGATAAGAAAACAGACAATAGAACAACATGACAACAGAGAGCCAAAAGACAAAACGGATGAAGTCAGCAATGCCTTTGCAGTGATAACACTGAATAATGGATTGAATTCCCCATCAAAAGACATAGATTAATAGAATGCATAAAGAAATATGAGGCATCTATATGTTGTCTACAAGAGACCCACCTCAAATGTAAGGACACAACCAGGTTAAAAGTGAAAGATTGGAAAAATCTTCATCAATGTGGAGAGCCTCATTATCCAACCAGTTGGAAGTTTTAAAAAGAAAAGCAGGATTTCAGGAGAAAGAAGAATTTGTGCCTCTACTTCATTTTCTGCTGGGGTAATCAAACTCAGAGTCATCAGAAATATTACCTTGCAGCCTGCCATTGAAAATGCTCTGGAACTAGATCAAGCTGATGCACATCGTGTGTGTACAAAATGCCACTGATTATACTCTCTAAAATAGTTAATTTTGTTATGTGAATTTCACGTCATAAAAAATGCGCAGATATGCACAAGTTCCGTAACTGTATGGTGCTTCATTCAAAGAAATCCAATTTTATCTGGAATATAAAATATATACATTTCAATATATAAATATGAGAATAAACATTGAGTTCCAATCTTTTTTAAACATTTCCTCATATTTAGTTTTCATGCCAAAACAGGACCATATTCTGAGAAAAATAACATAAAAATAGCAAATTAAAAAGAAACACTTGGAGAGCCGTAACTCGGAAGCCAGAACCTGGAAGGGCCTGAGATGGGGATAGGAAGATCTTTAGTTTGAGTACCCATGAGAGTACAGTTGGGAATTCAGATGTGGGGCTCAGGAGAGCGTTCTGGAGTAGATATGAAGGATTGGGCTCACTGGCATGTGCATTGAGTTGAAGCCATGGGTTTTGGTGTGCTCAATCAGAGCATGTAGAGTGGGAGGTAAGTGGGCAGAAGCTTGAACCTTGGGGAACATCAAATTGTAAAGGATATTCTGAGAGCAGGGTATTGGACTAACAGCATCCAAATAGCTTCTGCTTATAAAGACCCCAGCCATATTGGACTAGGCCCACCATCATTCAGTTTGGCAACACCTTAACTGACAATATCTTCAAAGGCTCTATTTACAAATATGTTCACACCCACAGGACCTGGGTTTCATACATTAACATGCTTTTTGTGGGGGACATGATTCAATCCCCATGTGTGTATACACACACATAAAGACGTATGTATAAACATAAGTACATATATATATATATACACACAGATATATAGACAGACAGACATGCAGTCACACTCAGACACATACAGACACATAAACAGAGGTATCCTAAAATAGATGTTAAAGGAAGTTTAGGCTTTCAGGCTGAAAGACTCTGATACTAAACAGAACCTTGTGACAGTTACTCAACTCTACCACTTTAGGGCAGAAACACCAAAGACAATATGTGTTGAATGATTGTGGCTGTATTGTAATGAAACCTTATTTATGGACATAGAAATTCGAATATCATGTGATTTTTACATGTCATGAAATATTGTTCCTATTTTTATTTTTTCCAACCATTTAAAAAGGCAAAAACATTCTTAGCTCAAAGACTGTGCAAAAACAGGTGGGAAACTACATTTTCCACTCAATGCGTAGGTTGCTACACATGTTCTAAATATATCAGATAATGACAGAAATTATTAGACTAGTTAAAAAGCAAAATACAACCATATGCTGTTTATAAGAAATCCACTTAAATATAAAGAAATAAACAAGTTAAAAATGGAAAGGATAAAGATAGTCAAAAATACAAAAAAATTGAAAGGATATAAAAAATATACCATACAAATGCTAATCAAATATGATAAGAGTAGCTCCATTTTTTTTTTCTTGTTTGCAGACAGAAATTCTCTTTGACATTTTCAATGTGATGAGAGCAAGTAAATACATGAATGAATATAAGGAAAGTATTTCCCTCTGTATTCATAGGGGACATGATTACTTTCATAGAAACAAATTAAAATGTATAGAGAAATTAGAAGAATTAGTAAAACATTTAGAATATAAGGAAAATATTTCCCTCTGTATTCATAGGGGACATGATTATTTTCACAGAAACAAACTAAAACGTATAGACAAAGTACAAGACTTAGTAAAATATTTAACTAAAGCCCCTGAACACAGTATTTATAAGCAAACAAAAAATTTACTCATATGTCTTTTTTGTGATGAAGGATAGATAATGAGAAGAATATTTCAACATTTGCAGAAGTTTCAAATATAAAATAACTCAGTAATCAAAGCCAACCATGTGGTTAAATGACGCCTTTTAAAACTACTGTGTATTATTAAGAAATATCAAAGAGGGTCAAATTAAATGGATGGACATACCATATTTATATATTGGAAGACCATTTCAAAATATCACTATTAGCTCCATTAATAACATACAAAGTAGACTTTAGAACAGGAAATATTGTTGGGGATGGAAGGGACAGTAGAGAATGATAAAGCAGTCAGTTCTTCAAGAAGATATAGTCCTAAATGTGAATGCACCTAACAGCAGCAATTTAAAATAAAATATAAAAGGAGAAATAGACACTTCTACAATAATACTTGAAGTTTATAACACATCTCTCAATAATTGATAAAATAAGTATAAAATCAGTATGGACGTAGATGGCCTGAAAAATAGTACAATCAACTTGACCTAATTTACACATATAGAACACTAAACTGTACCAGAGCAGAATATACATTCTTCTCAAGTGCACATGGAATATTCAACAAGGTAGATGATATTCTGGTCAATGAAACAAACTGTTTCAAAAATAAAATAATATAAATAATACAAAGTATTTCCTGTGATCACTGTGGAACTGAACTAGAAATCAATAACAGAAAGATATCTGGAAAAACCCCAAATATCTGGACATTTAACAATGTTCTTATGAATAACTAATGGGTCAAAGAGAAAACTGCAAGGGAAATCAAGAAATATTTTAACTGAATGAAAATGAAAATACAAAGTATAAAAATGGGTGAAGTGCAATAAAGAAATGCTTGAGAGAAATTTACAGAATTAATATTTATGTTTTAAAAAGAGATCGATCTCAAATCAGTAAGCTTAGACTGCATTGAAAGACTCTAAAGAATGAAGCACTGTGCCTGCCAAGTTTAGTATTTAATTAAGGCCAGAAAGCCTATCTAATAGGAGGAAAGTTTCTCCTCAATGAAGTTCATTCAACAGAACTGGTGCTTCATGCTGAGTTGTCCTGTGGGGATGGACAGGTCAGGAGACATTAGTTTTCCATTTTTTAAATATGATATTTCATTATGTTGAGTCAAATAAGCCAGACACAAAAGGACAAATATTGTATGGTCTCACTAATATGAACTAAATACAGTGAGTAAACACACAGGTAAACTCTAGAGTACAGTTTACTAGGAAATGAAATGTAGGATGAGAATGGGTGCTGATGCTCAGTGTATGTAGAATTTTTAATGAGGTTTATTGTAAAAGTGTGGAAATGAACAGAGTTGATGGTAACACACTATAGTGAATATAACACTGCTGATTTATTAATGAGATTGTAGCTGAAAGGGGCAGACTGTGGATGTGAATGTTAATTAAAGGAAACTAGAGAATATTTGAGGGAATATAGAGCATAGTGATTTCAGTGGTGGATGAAATTGTGATTAATAGTATAAATATAACAATGTTCTACAAATTTTTAAGAATATGGTGATACATAGGAAAATTACAAATAATGTAAGTTAAGGACAATAGTATTTTTGCAGCAATAGGGGACTATAGGGTAAGAGATTTTCCTTTTGGAGTAATGAAATGTTCTAAAATTGACCAAGGTGATGACAGCATAACTCTGTGATGAAAATGTGAGCCACTGAGCATACACTTTGAATGGACTGTACAAAGCATGAGACTGTATAACACAAGGAATCCGGTGGTGGAAGATGGACTGTGGCTAACAGAACAAATATTAGAACATTCTCTCATGAACTGTAACAAACATATATTAATACAGGGTGTTCATAAACAGAAGGGTTGGGGGAAAAATACACCAAATGTAAGATATGGGCTATAGTTAGTTCAAAGTTTGTAAGAAATGTTTCACAACAATGCAAGGTTTTGGTGTTAGAGTGATGTATGGGAGACCTCTATGATGATTTTCTAAGTTTGTTTTGTAAGTTCACAACTTTTATTATACACTTATTGTTTAGGGATGTGCAAGTATGATATACTTCATTAAAATTTTATGAAAAAATATGTGTAGAGCACCTAACACCTATTAGATACTCATTAAATGACAGCTACTATTACTGTTGTTATGGTTGATAAATTCCATCCATATTAGTTAATCATTTGCATGTTACACTGCACTAACACAAATAATTATGACTTGCACTTATTGTGTTCTTCCTGTATGCCAAACATAATACTAATTCTTAAAAATGAGTCATTAAAAAAGATGTGAACTCTTTTATTACAAATTATTAAAAATCCTCATTACTTTGGAATGTGGTATTGAGTTCATTATTTTGTGATTAAATTTTGAATTTTATATTTTATTAAATTTGATTTATATAATTTAATGAAAAAAAATAGATTTGGTATATTTTTCCCCAAGACACATTTGTAACAAATGTTCCACATCAATGGAAGGCGTTGTTGATGGGGTGCTGTGTGGAAGGTCTGTATGTTACTCATGATTGCTTTGTAAGCTCACAACTCTTCTAATAAAAAATGTGTGTGTGCATAAAATTGCAGAAGAAAGAATAAATTTGTCAGATTGATTTCATTTTTTAAATTCAAATGTGAAAAGTAAAATAGCAACGCTATATGTTTAATTTTCATAACACTAGAAATGTGACATATTCTGAAACAGTTCAAAACACACCTAAATAGATTTGTTTGTCTCTTTTCTTTCTTTTCTTGGTACCTATTAGCTTTTTAAAAATATATTTTTCATTACAGAAGTTTTGAATTTACAAAACAATCATGCATATGTGTGGAGTTCCCATACAACACTCCTTCACCAACACACCACACTGTTGTGGAACATTTGTTACAGATTATGTGATAATGTCATCAGACTATTACTTCTAGCTATGGTCCATAGGTTACATTTGGCATATATCTTCCATACCACTATATTATTAACACAGTACATCTTCAGCATTGGTACAAGAATATTACAGTATTGCTGTTACCTATAATCCATAGGTTACATTACTGGTATTTCTCCCATGCTTCTCCACATTTCCACAACCTGCCAATAGTGACATACATCCATTCTAGTACACAGGAGGACATTCTTGCATTTGTACTATTAACTATTAACCACAATTTTTATCCAGCTCTGGGTTCACTGTATTATTCAGTCCCTAGATTATTCTCTAGTTTTCTTTCAAATGACATTTTTATCCCTAGACTACACATTTCAGCCACAATCCCATTTATAAACCAGCTGCTACTCACTACAATGTGTTACCATCTACTCTCTCCATTTCCACACTTTTACGGTAAAGTTTAAAACTTCTACATACATTAAGCATCAGTACCCCTTCTCAGCCCTCCTCTTATAATAACCTATACTATAGGCTTAAAGTCCATGCATTTATTCTTTGTGCTTTGTTCATATTAGTGAGCCCATGAGATATTTGTCCTTTTTTGTCTGACTTATTTTACTTAGCATATTGCAGGGGTTCTTAACCTCTTTGTTCCATGGACCCCTTTGTCAGTCAGGTGAAAACCACGGACCCCTTACTAAGTCCACACTTCACAGTGTATTATTTATAAATATATCACACCTGCACCAACACGTCCCCAAAAGAATAATGCTTTTTTTTTTTTTAATTTAAATTCAGGCTCATGGACCCCTTGTTAAGAACCCCTGGAATAATGTCTTCAAGGTTCATCAAAGTTATCATACGTGTCCCAATCTGATTTCTTCTTTCTGCAGCATAGTATTCCATCATATGCATATACCACATTTTGTTTATCCTTTCATTGGTTGATGGGACAGGGGTTGTTTCCTTCTTTTGGCATTTGTGAATAACGCTGCTATGAAAATTAGTGTGGAAATGTCTGTTTGCATCACAGTTTTCAGTTCTTCTGGATATATTTCCTAGTAGAAGAATTGCTGGATCATATGGCAGTACTGTATTTAGCTTCCTGAGGAAACATCAAACTGTCTTCCACAGAGGCTGTACCATTTTACAATCCCACCAAGAGTGAAGGAGTGTTCCTATTTCTCCATATCCTCTCCAACACTTGTTTTTTTTTTTTAATAATGGCCATTCTCTGCAGTGTGAGATGATATCGCATTGTTGTTTTGATTTGCAATTCCCTAAAACATGGTGATATTAAACATTTATTTATATGCTCATTGGCCGTTTGTATTTCCTCTTTGGGGAAATGTCTATTGAATTTTTTGCCCATTTTTAAATTAGATTGTTTGCTCTTTCATTGTTGAGGTGTATGATCACTTTATTTAGAATGGAAATCAAACCCTTATCCAATATGTGGTTTCCAAGTATTTTCTCCCACTGAGTGGGCTGCCTTTTCACTTTCTTGGCAAAGTCGTTTGAATTGCAAAAGTTTTTAACTTTGAGAAGGTCCCATTTATCCATGTCTTCTTTCATTGCTTGAGCTTTTGTTGTAAGATTTAAGAATCTACCACCTAGCACTGGGTCTGGAAGATTTTTCCTATATTTTCTTCTAGAAGCTCTATGGTTCTATCTTTTATATTTAGGTCTTTGATCCATTTCGAGTTAATTTTTGTATAAGGTGTGACATAGAGGTCCTCTTTCTTTCTTTTGGACATGGATATCAAGTTCTTCCAGCAACATGTGCTGAATAGACTATTCTGCTCCAGCTGGGTGAGTTTGACAGCCTTGTCTAAAATCATCTGACCATGGATGTGAGGGTTTGTTTCTGAAACATCAATTCAGTTCCATTGTTTTATGTGTCTACCTTTATTCCAGTACCATGCTTTTTTTTTTTTTTTTTTTTTTTTTTTTTTAACCACTGTAGCTAGGTTGTATGATTTAAAGTCCAGAAGTGAGAGTCTTCCAACTTCTCTTTTCTTTTTTAAGATGTTTCTGGCTATTCGGGGCCCCTTACCCTTCAAAATAAATTTGATAATTGTGTTTCCCATTTGTCTAAAAAATGCTGGTGGAATTTTTATTGGGATTGCTTTGAATCTGTACATCCATTTGTGTACTGATCCTGTATCCTGCCACCCTACTGAAATCCTTTATTAGTTCTAGCAGCTTTGTTGTAGATTTTTTGGGACGTTCTCGGTATAGGATATCATCTGTGAATAGCAAAAGTTTTACTTCTTCCTTTCCCATTTGGATGTCTTTTATTTCTTTTTCTTGCCTGATTGCTTTGCTGGAACTTCTAACACTATATTGAACAACAGTGGTGACAGTGGGCATCCTTGCCTCTTTCTTCATCTCAACAGAAAGCTTTCAGTCTTTAACTTTGAGTACAATGTTAGCTGTGGGTTTTTCAAATATGGCCTTTATTGTGTTGAGAATGGTTCCTTCAATTCCTATTTTTTGTAGTATTTTTATCAAGAAAGCATGCTGTATTTTGTCAAATGCCTTTTCTGCATCGATTGATAGGGTCATGTGATTTTTATTCTTTCATTTATTAATGTGGTGTATTACTCTGATTGGTTTTCTTGCATTGAGCTACCCTTGCATGTCTGGTATAAAACCCATATGATCATAATAAATAATTCTTTTAATGTGCTGTTGGAGTAGATTAGGAAGTATTTTGCATCCATATTCATTAGGGAAATGGGGCTTTTATTTTCTTTTTTTGTAATATCTTTATCTGGCTTTGGTATTAGGGTGATATTGGCTTCATAGAATGTTTGACAGCATTCCTTCTTGTTTAAATTTTTGGAAGAGCTTGAATTAGGTTGGTATTAAATCTTCTTTGAATGCTTGGTAGAGCTCATCTGTGAACCCATATGGTCCTGGGTTCTTCATTTTGGGAAGTTGTTTGATGACTGTTTCAATCTCTTTACTTGTGATTGGTTTTACTGAGGTCTTCTATTTCTTCTAGGATCAGTGTAGGTTTTTGTGCATTAGTAGGAATTTTTCCATGTAGTCTACATTTTCTAGTTTGTTGGTATACAGTTGTTCATAGTATCCCCTTTTGATCGCTTTTATTTTGGGGGGTCAGTAGTAATGTCCCGTTTTCATTTTTTGATTCTATTGATTTGCATTTTTTCTTTTTTTCTTTGTCAGTCTAGCTAAGGGTCTGTTGATTTTGTTAATCTTCTCAAAGAGCCAAGTTTTGGCTTTTTAATTTAATTTAATTTTTTTGGTTCTCAATTTCATTAATTTCTTCTCTAATCTTTGTTATTTCTTTCACTCTGCTTACTTTGGGAAGAGTTTGCTGTTCTTTTTCTAGTTCCTCCAGCTGTACTTGGGTCATTGATTTTAGCTCTTTCTCCTGTTTTAATGGAAGCATTGAGGGCTATAAGTTTCCCCCTCAGAACTGCCTTTACCACATCCCATAGGTTCTGATGTATTGTGTTCTTGTTTTCATCCTGAGCTATTTATCAATTTCTCTCACAGTTTCTTCTTTGACCCACTGATTATTTAAGTGTGTTGTTCATGCTCCATGTATCTGTGAATTTTCTCCTTTTCTGCATCTTGTTGATTTCCAACATTATTTCGTTATCATCAGAGAAAGTGCTTTGTAAAATTTTGATCTTACTGAATTTATTGTAATCTGCTTTGTGACCTAACATATAGTCTACCCTGGAGAAAGATCCATGAGCACTTAAAAATGTATATCCTGTTGTTTTGGGGTGTGTACTAGTCAGCCAAAGGGGTGCTGATACTAAATACCAGAAATCTGATGGCTTTTATACAGGGTATTTGTTTGGGGTAGAAGCTTACAGTTACCAGGCCATAAAACATAAGTCATCAAAGTCTGTTGCCACATGTAGAAGCAAGATGGCTGTTGATGTCTGCCAAGAGTTCAGGCTTCCTGCATTCCTCTCTTCCTGGGGTTTGTTTCTGTCTGGGCTCAGCTGCCCTGCTCTCTTCACAAGGCCAACTGTAGTCTATCAGGTGACTGGCTCTGTCTTTCTCCCCAGGGCTCCATTCTCTCTGGGTGCAGCTGCTCTGCTCTTCTGTGTGCTTACTTCCCAGGCTCCAGCTCATAACTCCAACTCTCTTCCCTGCCCTGTGATTTTCTCTGAGTCCCCACCCACCAAGGGGGTGGGGACTCAAGGTCCTATTGATGTGGCCCAATTCAAAGCCTTAATCATTATTTAATCAAGTAAAAGTGAAACCTCTGAATACGATATAATCTAATATGCCTGGAGGGACAGACCAGTTTACAAACATAATTCAATATCTATTTTTGGAATTCATAAATACCAAACTGCCATGGGGTACAATGTTCTGTATATGTCTATTAGGTTGCATCTGTTTGTCAAATTATTCAGGCTCTGTGTTTCTTTATTGATCCTCTGCCCAGATGTTCTATCCAATGCTGAGACTGGTGTACTGAAGTCATCAACTATTACTTTAGAGTCATCTCTTTCTCCCTTCATCTTTGGCAGCTGAAAGGGCACAAATTAGGGCACTCTCTGTATCTTGAGCATTGTCATTCCCATAAGCCCTACAGTTGGAGTAATTAATCAAGGCATTTGCCATGGAGGCAGGAACTAGAGACTGGAACTGTGAAACTTTTTTCTTTGAAAGTTTTGAAAGACATACATGTTAAAATATTACTGGGAGGGAAAAGGACAGTGGGAAGATGGTGGCATAGGTAGTTCCATGAATTGGTCCCAGCATGAAAACAATCATTGAATTGGCAGAGCTGTTTGAATCAACCACTTTGGAGCCAGGAATATAATGGAACACTTGCAGCACCCAGAGAAACCTGCAGGAAGAGGCTGGTATCCTGAAGTAAGTATCTGTGATTTAAAACTTTTCTGTAGCTGCTACCATATGCCATCCCCCAACTGTGTAGCAGGCAACAGTGTGTCCTGAACCTGCATTCATAGGGCAGTTTGGTGGAGCCAGGAGGAGCTATAAGGACATGCTCCTTTAAATTCTGGTGATGTATGGTCTGATCACTGGTAGCTGCTTTTGATGAGTTACTTTATGTCATTAGGGGGCCAGCAGAGAGGGCAGCCATTGTTCCTAACCCTCTCAAGTAAAAGCGAAAGAGAGGTCTTAATGATGCAGTACCTCTCTACTTATCTTCCTATTCTTTCACATTAGGCAGCAAAAATGAATTTGAAAAGTCACAAATTGATGTCTCCAACCCTAAAAAAGATAATAAAGGTTAGCAATCAATTCCTGAAGAATGGGAGAATTACATCCACAAAGTTACAATACTGTAGGATTCATAATGCCCATTTCCCAACAAAAAATTACAATGCATACCAACAAACAGGAAAGTATGGCCCATTCACAAAAAGAGAAATATTTGACAGAAACCATCCTTGACAAAAACATATACATTATAACTGTTAGATAAAGACATTAAATGAGCTAGTTAAATACGTTCAATGATCTAGAAACCACTGTCTGTCTTATATAGAAAATACGAAGGCACAAAGAAGAAATTTTGGTACTGGAGAATATAGTGATTGAAGTAAAAAAAATTCAGTAGACAGATTCAGCCCAAAATTTGAGCAGGAAGAAGAAAGGATTAGATAACTAGAAAAGAAGACCATTGAAACTATCCTGGATGAAGAGTAGAAGGACAAAAGAATGAAGAAAAATGAACAGAATCTGAGGAACATGTGATAAACATCAAGCATATCAGCATATGCCTCATTGGCACCCCCCTTATCCAAAACTGTGTAGTGTGTGTGTGTGTGAGTGTGCGTGTGTGTGTGTGTGTGTATGAGAGAGAGAGAGAGAGAGAGAGAGAGAGAGAAGAGGACAGAAAAAGTATTTGAAGAAATTATGGCTGAAAATTCCTAAGAGCTGCAGGGAAACACAATGACCTCTAGGCAGGACAGACTGAAAGATAGCTAAAAGAAGATACATTATAGTGATATCAAAACCCAAAGACAACCTACCTGGCAGGAGTGATACCATAATCACGAAGTTTAACCATTCCACTTTGGATGTGCTGATCCCTGAGATTTCCCCAAATCTGGTAAGCTCAACTGCATAATTTATGGTAGTGTGGGACTGCATTGTTGCTCTCCCCTAGAGGAAAAAAATCCAAATGTAAACAGAGAATTTTGGAAGCAGCAACAGAAGTGACATTTCACATATAAGGGATCCCTAATAAGAATACAGGCAGATTTCTTATCTGAAACCATGAAGGCCAGAAGACAGTGGGGTGAAATATTTAAAGTCTTTGAAGAAAAATAAAACTCTCAACCAAGAATTCTGTATCTGCAAAATAATCCTTCAAAATGAAGTAGAATTTAAATGTACAGAGAAACAAAAACTCAAAGACTATATTACCAGAAGACCTGCACAATAAGGAGTGCTACAGAGAGTAAGAGTACACTGAACAGTAACTTGAAGCCATAAAAGAAATAAAGAATTTGGGTAAAAATAAATACATAGGTATACTATAATTTTATATTATAGTACTTTTGGTTTTAAATGCATCCCCTCTTGCACCCACAATATGAAGTAAAAGGCAAATGGGTAAAATAGTAATTAAAATATCTGGTAATTGGCATACAAAATATAAAGATGCAATCTGAAACAACACCAACATAAAGGGGAAGGGGCAGAGATATATAAGATTAGTGTGTTTGTATACTTCTGAGTCTAGGTGGGTATTAATTGAACTAGTTTCACATTATTTTTAAAATGTTAATTGCAATTTCAAAGGAAAATAACTAGAGAAAGGGACAGCAGAAAGAAATCAATATGATACACTATAAAACTCAACTAAATATAGAAAAGGAAGTAATGGAATAATTGAAGAACAAAGAACATGCCAGAAATACAGAAAACAAAGAGCTATATAGCAGAAGTTCTTCCTTATCAGTTAACTTAAATATCAATGGGTTAAACACTCCTATTGAAAGACAAAGTTCTGCAGATTGTGTTTAAAAACCTGATCCTTGTATATGTATTATATAAGAGACAAAAGCATAGAGGTTGAAAGTAAAAGGGTGTAAAATATATTCCATGCAAATAGTAATAAAAAAGAGCTGCAGGGAAACGGATGTGGCTCGGGAGGTTCGGCGTCCATCTACCATATGGAGAGACCGGGTTCGATCTCCGGTACCTCCCGGTAAAAAAAAAAAAAAAATAAAAAGAGCTGCAGTATCATTAGATAAAATAGACTTTAAGTCAAAAAGATTACCACAGTAAAATAGGATATTAAATATTAGTAAAGTTTCAATTTAGCAAGGAGATATAACAGTTATAAACATATATGCACCTAAAACAGAGTCCAATACATATGAAGCAAAAGTGGACAAAATTGAAGGCACAAAAAATAGTTATATAATAATACTTGAAGACTTCAAAACACCACTTACATCAGTTGATAGACTATCTAAACAGAAAAATCTATAAGGAAATTGAGCAAATTAACAACAGTATTAAAGCATTAGACCTAACGGACAGGCATAGAGCACTGCACCCAACAAGAGCAGAAAACACATTCTTCTTAAGTGCACACTGAGTACTTTTCAGACTAGACCATATGTTAGGACACAAATGACATCTTAATGAATTTAAACATATTGAAACCATGCAAAGTATCTTCTTGTTTCACAATGAAATAAAACTGGAAATTGATAGGAGAAAGAAAACTGGAAATTTACAAATATTTGAAAATTAAATGGAACACCACTAAACAAGCAAGGTTCAAAGAAGAGATAATAAGAAAAATTAGAAAATACTTAGAGATGAATGAGAATGAAACTATAACATACCAAAATTTATGGCATCCAATGAAGGCAGAAATTTATAGCTGTAAATACCTACATTAAAGTAAGAAATATGACAAATCAATAACCTAAATTCATTTCTAAAGAAACTAGAAAAAGAAGAGTAAACTAAAACCAATATCAACAGAAGAAAGGAAATAGTAAAGACTAGAGCACAAATAAATAAAACAGCAAATAGGAAAACAATAGAGAGAATCGACAAAACCAAAAGTTTTCATCCTGAAAAGATCAATGAAATAGACAAACCTGTAAAAGATAAAAAGAGAGAGGGCACAAATAACTAAAATCAGTCATGAAAATGAAGATATTAGGATAAAAGGGACTACTGCACATTACTTTGAA
>JAKSZT010000140.1:0-15749 GCA_026826555.1 Tolypeutes matacus | reverse complement strand
ATAAATAAAATATTAAAAAAAAAAAAAAAAAAAAAAAAAAAAGAACCCCTGCAATATGCTAAGTAAAATAAGTCAGACACAAAAGGACAAATATCTCATGGGCTCACTAATATGAACAAACCACAAAGAATAAATGCATGGACTTTAAACCTATAGTATAGGTTATTATAAGAGGAGGGCTGAGAAGGGGTACTGATGCTTAATGTATGTAGAAGTTTTAAACTTCACTGTAAAAGTGTGGAAATGGAGAGAATAGATGGTAACACATTATAGTGAGTAGCAGTTGGTTTATAAATGGGATTGTGGCTGAAATGTGTAGTCTAGGGATATAAATGTCAATTGAAAGAAAACTAGAGAATAATCTAGGGACTGAATAATACAGTGAACCCAGAGCTGGATAAAAATTGTGGTTAATAGTTAATAGTACAAATGCAAGAATGTCCTTCTGTGTACTAGAATGGATGTATGTCACTATTGCAGGTTGTGGAAATGTGGAGAAGCATGGGAGAAATACCAGTAATGTAACCTATGGATTATAGGTAACAGCAATACTGTAATATTCTTGTACCAATGCCGAAGATGTACTGTGTTAATAATATAGTGGTATGGAAGATATATGCCAAATGTAACCTATGGACCATAGCTAGAGGTAATAGTCTGATGCCATTATCACATAATCTGTAACAAATGTTCCACAACAGTGTGGTGTGTTGGTGAAGGAGTGTTGTATGGGAACTCCACACATGTGCATGATTGTTTTGTGAATTCACAACTTCTGTAATAAAAAATATATTTTTAAAAAGTTAATAGGTAGACTAATAGTACCAAGAAAAGAAAGAAAAGAGACAAACAAATCTATTTAGCTGTGTTTTGAACTGTTTCAGAATATGTCACATTTATAGGGTTATGAAAATTAAACATATAGCATTGCTATTTTACTTTTCACATTTGAGTTTGAAAAATGAAATCAATCTGACAAATTTATTCTTTCTTCTGCAATTTTATACACACACACATTTTTTATTAGAAGAGTTGTGAGCTTACAAAGCAATCATGAGTAACATACAGACCTTCCACACAGCACCCCATCAACAACGACTTGAATTGATGTGGAACATTTGTTACAAATGTGTCTTGGGGAAAAATATACCAAATCTATTTTTTTTTCATTAAATTATATAAATCAAATTTAATAAAATAATATAAAATTCAAAATTTAATCACAAAATAATGAACTCAATACCACATTCCAAAGTAATGAGGATTTTTAATAATTTGTAATAAAAGAGTTCACATCTTTTTTAATGACTCATTTTTAAGAATTAGTATTATGTTTGGCATACAGTAAGAACACAATAAGTGCAAGTCATAATTATTTGTCTGTGTTAGTGCAGTGTAACATGCAAGTGATTAACTAATATGGATGGAATTTATCAACCATAACAACAGTAATAGTAGCTGTCATTTAATGAGTATCTAATAGGTGTTAGGTGCTCTACACATATTTTTTCATAAAATTTTAATGAAGTATATCATACTTGCACATCCCTAAACAATAAGTGTATAATAAAAGTTGTGAACTTACAAAACAAACTTAGAAAATCATCATAGAGGTCTCCCATACATCACTCTAACACCAAAACCTTGCATTGTTGTGAAACATTTCTTACAAACTTTGAACTAACTATAGCCCATGTCTTACATTTGGTGTATTTTTCCCCCAACCCTTCTGTTTATGAACACCCTGTATTAATATATGTTTGTTACAGTTCATGAGAGAATGTTCTAATATTTGTTCTGTTAACCACACTCCATCTTCCACCACCGGATTCCTTGTGTTATACAGTCTCATGCTTTGTACAATCCATTCAAAGTGTATGCTCAGTGGCTCACATTTTCATCACAGAGTTATGCTGTCATCACCTTGGTCAATTTTAGAACATTTCATTACTCCAAAAGGAAAATCTCTTACCCTATAGTCTCCTATTGCTGCAAAAATACTATTGTCCTTAACTTACATTAGTTGTAATTTTCCTATGTATCACCATATTCTTAAAAATTTGTAGAACATTGTCATATTTATACTATTAATCACAATTTCATCCACCACTGAAATCACTATGCTCTATATTCCCTCAAATATTCTCTAGTTTCCTTTCAATTAACATTCACATCCACAGTCTACCCCTTTCAGCCACAATCTCATTAATAAATCAGCAGTGTTATATTCACTATAGTGTGTTACCATCAACTCTGTTCATTTCCACACTTTTACAATAAACCTCATTAAAAATTCTACATACATTGAGCATCAGCTCCCATTCTCAACCCACATTTCATTTCCTAGTAAACTGTACTCTAGAGTTTACCTGTGTGAGTTTACTCACTGTATTTAGTTCATATTAGTGAGACCATACAATATTTGTCCTTTTGTGTCTGGCTTATTTGACTCAACATAATGAAATATCATATGTAAAAAATGGAAAACTAATGTCTCTTGACCTGTCCATCCCCATAGGACAACTCAGCATGAAGCACCAGTTCTGTTGAATGAGCTTCATTGAGGAGAAACTTTCCTCCTATTAGATAGGCTTTCTGGTCTTAATTAAATACTAAACTTGGCAGGCACAGTGCTTCATTCTTTAGAGTCTTTCAATGCAGTCTAAGCTTACTGATTTGAGATCGATCTCTTTTTAAAACATAAATATTAATGCTGTAAATTTCTCTCAAGCATTTCTTTATTGCACTTCACCCATTTTTATACTTTGTATTTTCACTTTCATTCAGTTAAAATATTTCTTGATTTCCCTTGCAGTTTTCTCTTTGACCCATGAGTTATTGATAAGAACATTGTTAAATGTCCAGATATTTGGGGTTTTTCCAGATATCTTTCTGTTATTGATTTCTAGTTCAATTCCACAGTGATCACAGGAAATACTTTGTATTATTTATATTATTTTATTTTTGGAACAGTTTGTTTCATTGACCAGAATATGATCTACCTTGTTGAATATTCCATGTGCACTTGAGAAGAATGTATATTCTGCTGTGGTACAGTTTAGTGTTCTACATGTGTAAATTAGGTCAAGTTGATTGTACTATTTTTCAGGCCATCTATATCCATACTGATTTTATACTTATTTTATCAATTATTGAGAGATGTGTTATAAACTTCAAGTATTATTGTAGAAGTGTCTATTTCTCCTTTTATATTTTATTTTAAATTGCTGCTGTTAGGTGCATTCACATTTAGGACTATATCTTCTTGAAGAACTGACTGCTTTATCATTCTCTACTGTCCCTTCCCATCCCCAACAATATTTCCTGTTCTAAAGTCTACTTTGTATGTTATTAATGGAGCTAATAGTGATATTTTGAAATGGTCTTCCAATATATAAATATGGTATGTCCATCCATTTAATTTGACCCTCTTTGATATTTCTTAATAATACACAGTAGTTTTAAGAGGCGTCATTTAACCACATGGTTGGCTTTGATTACTGAGTTATTTTATATTTGAAACTTCTGCAAATGTTGAAATATTCTTCTCATTATCTATCCTTCATCACAAAAAAGACATATGAGTAAATTTTTTGTTTGCTTATAAATATTGTGTTCAGGGGCTTTAGTTAAATATTTTACTAAGTCTTGTACTTTGTCTATACGTTTTAGTTTGTTTCTGTGAAAATAATCATGCCCCCTATGAATACAGAGGGAAATATTTTCCTTATATTCTAAATGTTTTACTAGTTCTTCTAATTTCTCTATACATTTTAATTTGTTTCTTTGAAAGTAATCATGTCCCCTATGAATACAGAGGGAAATACTTTCCTTATATTCATTCATGTATTTACTTGCTCTCACATTGAAAATGTCAAAGAGAATTTCTGTCTGCAAACAAGAAAAAAAAAATGGAGCTACTCTATCATATTTGATTAGCATTTGTATGGTATATTTTTTATATCCTTTCAATTTTTTGTATTTTTGACTATCTTTATCCTTTCCATTTTTACCTTGTTTATTTCTTTATATTTAAGTGGATTTCTTATAAACAGCATATGGTTGTATTTTGCTTTTTAACTAGTCTAATAATTTCTGTCATTTATCTGATATATTTAGAACATGTGTAGCAATCTATGCATTGAGTGGAAAATGTAGTTTCCCACCTGTTTTTGCACAGTCTTTGAGCTAAGAATGTTTTTGCCTTTTTAAATGGTTGAAAAAAATCAAAATAGGAACAATATTTCATGACATGTAAAAATCACATGATATTCGAATTTCTATGTCCATAAATAAGGTTTCATTACAATACAGCCACAATCATTCAACACATATTGTCTTTGGTGTTTCTGCCCTAAAGTGGTAGAGTTGAGTAACTGTCACAAGGTTCTGTTTAGTATCATAGTCTTTCAGCCTGAAAGCCTAAACTTCCTTTAACATCTATTTTGGGATACCTCTGTTTATGTGTCTGTATGTGTCTGAGTGTGACTACATGTCTGTCTGTCTATATATCTGTGTGTGTGTATATATATATGTACTTATGTTTATACATACATCTTTATGTGTGTATACACACATGGGGATTGAATCATGTCCCCCACAAAAAGCATGTTCATGTATGAAACCCAGGTCCTATGGGTGTGAACATATTTGTAAATAGAGCCTTTGAAGATGTTGTCAGTTAAGGTGTTGCCAAACGGAATGATGGTGGGCCTAGTCCAATATGGCTGGGTCTTTATAAGCAGAAGCTATTTGGATGCTGTTAGTCCAATACCCTGTTCTCAGAATATCCTTTACAATTTGATGTTTCCCAAGGTTCAAGCTTCTGCCCACTTCCCTCCCACTCTACATACTCTGAGTGAGCACACCAAAACCCATGGCTTCAACTCAATGCACATGCCAGTGAGCCCAATCCTTCACATCTACTCCAGAACGCTCTCCTGAGCCCCACATCTAAATTCCCAACTGTACTCTCATGGGTACTCAAACTAAAGATCTTCCTATCCCCATCTCAGGCCCTTCCAGGCTCTGGCTTCCGAGTTGCGGCTCTCCAAGTGTTTCTTTTTAATTGCTACTTTCATGTTATTTTTCTCAGAATATGGTCTTGTTTTGGCATGAAAACTAAATATGAGGAAATGTTTAAAAAAGATTGGAACTCAATGTTTATTCTCATATTTATATATTGAAATGTATATGTTTTATATTCCAGATAAAATTGGATTTCTTTGAATGATGCACCATACAGTTACAGAACTTGTGCATATCTGCGCATTTTTTATGACGTGAAATTCACATAACAAAATTAACCGTTTTAGAGAGTATAATCAGTGGCATTTTGTACACACACGATGCGCATCAGCTTGATCTAGTTCCAGAGCATTTTCAATGGCAGGCTGCAAGCAAATATTTCTGATGACTCTGAGTTTGATTACCCCAGTAGAAAAGGAAGTAGAGGCACAAATTCTTCTTTCTGCTGAAATCCTGCTTTTCTTTTTAAAACTTCCAACTGGTTGGATAATGAGGCTCCCCACATTGATGAAGACAATCACCTTTCTTGATAGTAGATGCAATAAGTCAAAGATAGAATCAGTTTATTATCCATGCAAATCCATTTATGAAATAACCCTCACATAACAATCAGGCTAGTGCTTGCTTGAACAAACACTTGGAAAGCATAAGCTTTCAAAATTGATACATGTAATTAACCATCACAATGACTAATATTTTAAATATACTTGCATTTGGTCCTTTTTCTAAATTTTCATTCTCCTAATAGCACTCTACCAATTAAATTTTTTTAAACAAATCAATTTTATTGATGCATATTAATAAAGCATACAATTTACCCAAAGTGTACAATCAGTGGTATTTGGTATAATGACATAGTTTTGTGTTCATCACTTCAGTCATTATTAAAGCATTTTAATTATTTCAATAATAATAATAAAAAATCAGACAAAGAAACAAGAAAATTCCTCACTTCTCAATTACTCTGTTTCCCCTGCTGTACATAGCTGCTATTTCTGGCTATTCTTGCCCAATTATTTATTTATTGAGCAGTTTTATTGAGATATATTCACATACCGTATGACTTATCCAAAGTGTATAATCAATGCATTTTTTTCAACAGTTAAAGAGTCCTTTATTGTAAAATTGTAAAATAAATAGAAAAACAGATACAAAAACATTACAAAATTTTAAAGAGTGCCAGGTGAGGTTAAGTTTAATATAATCAATTATGAAAAATTGATAACATAGCAAATATTTATAAATGTACTAAAAATTCAAATATACTAGAAATCATAAAATTCTAATTTTTATATTACAGCTCTGACTTTTTGACGTATTAATCTCTAAGAATGAAATAAATTATTGATTTAGATTTTTAATTGCCTTTTAGACCAAAATTATTTCTAGATAATCAAATTCCTATTTGGGAATTCTTCACATCTTATTGGAATGAATTACGGCACATAAAAATTTGCCAGCTCATAATTTCATGAGGCAGAAAAACTCAAAATCTTGTTCAACAGTAGTCATGCTACATCATTATTGATCGATAGGTTATTTTACTTAAAGAGTATGAATAAGAAAGGCTTAAAGAAAACTGATGTATCCAAAAATATATACCTTCTCCAGTCCTCCTCAATTAAAAGCAAGTGATTATTTTGTATGAAAAAAAAGTACAGAATACTGATCAGAGGAACAGTTTGCCAGTTGCACTGAGTAATAATTGTTCATATTCTATGATATTGTTATTTTACATTTATCTGGTCTACTGCAGCTCTTTGGTTACTATTTGCATGGAATAGCTTTTTCCAATCTTTCACTTTTAACCTGGTTGTGTCCTTACATTTGAGGTGGGTCTCTTGTAGACAACATATAGATGCCTCATATTTCTTTATGCATTCTATTAATCTATGTCTTTTGATGGGGAATTCAATCCATTATCATTCAGTGTTATCACTGCAAAGGCATTGCTGACTTCATCCATTTTGTCTTTTGGTTCTCTGTTGTCATGTTGTTCTATTGTCTGTTTTCTTATCCTTTAGTTACTCTTTCTAATAATCTTCATTTTTAAACTCTTCTCCAAATCTCTTGCCCTTTTTTTACTTTTTAGGCTGCAGCACCTCCTTTAGTATCTCTTGTAAATCTGGGCTTTTGGTAACATACCAGTTTTAGTTTATCTGGGAATACTTTGATCTCACCCTCATTTTTGAAGGGCAGGTTTGTTGGATACAGAATTCTTGACTGGCAGTTTTTCTCCTTGAGTACCTGAAATACATCATACCACTTACTTCTCTCCTCCATTGTTTCTGATGAGAGGTCAGCCCTCAATCTTGTCAAGTTTCTCTTGTATGTGATGCTTTGCTTTTCTCTTGCTGTTTTCAGAATCCTCTCTTTATCTCTGATATTTGTCATTCTGAATAGTAGGTGTTTCTGGGTAGTCGATTTGGAATTATTCTGTTTGGCATGCATTGTCCTTCGTGAATATTGATATTTATGTCCTTCCCATACGTCCTTGGGAAGTTTTCAGTCATTATTTCCTCAAATATCTTTCTGTGCCTTTTCCATTCTCTACTTTTACTGGGCACCAGTAATACGAATGTTTGTGCATTTTGCTTTGTCATTCAATTCCCTGAGACTTTGTTCCATTTTGTCCATTCTCTTCTCTTTCTCTCCTCCTGTCTTTTCCAGTTCAGATGTTCTGTCTTCAAAACCACTAATTCTGTCTTCATCCAATTCAAATCTGCTTGTATGTGCCTCTAATGCATTTTTAATCTCATCCATCGTGTCTTTCATTTCCATAAGATGTGTTACTTTACTTTGCAGACCTTCAGATTATTCTTTATACTCTCCCAGTATCATCTTAATGTCCTTTATTTCTTAAGTCATATTTTCTTTACATTCTTTGAAGTGATTAAAGGGAGTTGTGTGATTATCATTAATTAATTGTCTTAAATCCTTTATCTCTTCAAGATGTTTGGTTTGGTCTTTTTGCTGAACCGTTGCTTCCTGTTTTCAGTATGGCTTGTAATTATTTGCTGATGTCTAGGCATCTGAATATGTTGGTGAATTTACACTGAAGACTGATTTCTCTCTCGCCTATTTTTTTTCACAGCTCTTCTTTGATATTTGGTTCAGCTTATTCTCAGTCTTTAAAATTGCTCAGCTTAAGTTTTCAAACTCAGGACAAGGACTCACTATTGGGGGGCAGATTGTCTCCCAGGGGTTGGATACAATGACCGTGGAGGACAGTTTTTGTCCACGCAATTACCAGTCAGCAGATGGCACTAGTCAGCACAGCACACCTTTCCCTAGAGGTGTTTCAGTCTCAGGTTAACCGTTTTCTTGTGTTGAATCTCCAGATTGGAGATTCAAAGGGAGCTGTTCTGGCTGAATTCACCAAAGAAAAGCACCCCAACCACACCTCCCTTTTCCCTTGAAAAGGCTGACAGGTAGGAAAATGTCTGTTACCCCAGCTTAATATCTTAGTGTTGGGGCAGTGGAGCTTTTCCCAGCCGCCATGGGGGATGGTAACTAATGTTTATCATTTCAGTTTGTCTCTCTGTCCCTCACCCACCTGTTGTATAGCACTGTCCTGATCTGCTAACCCCAAAGCAGGTCCCTCAGGCAATTTTGGCTCTTTCTCCATTGTGTTTGTGAGAGCATTCAGCTCTGCCTGCTGGTCTGTCACACTCTACCAATTTAAATTTTGTCATTATTTCAGGCAAGGAAAAAGGCCTTGATAAACAAGAAATGATATCCATGCAGCAAATCTGCAAGGACACATCCACCATCAAATCAATAAGCTTCCTATGTGTGAAAACTGACCATCCAAATAGAGGTAAGTCATACATTCAACACATTCATCTGAATGCAGGAATACAGAAGATTACAGAGTTACAGGGATCACTTCTCTCCCAGAAAAACAGATAGAGGACAGGCAGAAACTATCTGGAACAAAGGTTCTAGGGCTCTGGAGAATGGGAGAGTGCTAGGCAGCACCCAAAAGAGAAAGGGGTAAAGAGAGACTGCAGTGAGGATTTTTGAGTAACTCTTGCCACTGCTGCTCACAGAGCAGACAGCTTTGGGTCATACAATCCCTGGTGGATGGCTATGGAATGAGAGGGCTGCCAGGTCCATGTCCCCAGGAAAGGGGAGAGGAAGCGACATAGCCTACGGCCAATCCAGCTTTTGGCTGGCAAATCTGGTCTGCTGGGTGCCACTTTCTACCTATACAAGCTAGGCATGTTTGTGCCATTGTTCCCACCTGGGTGCTGGTAGAGAGCTAAAGATAGTCTGACTTCTCAAACACCCTCCTAATTGACCAGGTCTGGTTGCTTCTGATAAGTGGGGAGAGATTTATTCCTTTCCTGGGAATTCAGGGGTGCAGCTGAGCGGTGATCAGTGTATTCTGAACTGTAAGACTTGGCTCTGAATAGCCCAACCAGAGGGGACCTTTCCCTGACATTGCTTAGGCACCACCTGACAGCTTCTGGTTTAATTGAACACATTCTCTGCTGGGGTTTTAACAGAGGTTTGTGAAAGAGTGCCATCTGCTGTCACACCCGGAAAGTGCACACCAGGAAAAAAATATATAAGGACTTTTGGTGCCTTTATGGTTCCTTACACCAAGGCCCTGAGGATCTGATCTGTACCACATAAGTGGGTCCCTTGCCAAGTTTTATTCTCATACACTATGTTTCTATTTGTGTCAAATTCAAAGGAGACAAAACTATACTAAGGTATGAATAGTCTGTATCAGAGTTTCCACTGGGGGACACAGGAGCCTCATGATTGGGAGAGAGTCTTGAGGTTCTCATTGTTGATCAGGGAGATGCTTTCATGGGTGTTTTCTCTTTGTGGAAATTCCTGGATCTGTATACTTGTGATTTATGTATATTTCTGCTTATAGGTCATACCTCAGTTAAGTTCATTTAACAAATTGTGTAACTAATAATAAAAAAATAATCAGTTGATCAGTAACTAGGGTGTGTTGAAGAAGAAGGAAACAATTAAAAAAAAAAAAAGAAAAAGAAAAAAGAAAAAAATTCTAAAAGCAAAAAATAAAAATAAAGATAAACATCCCATATTCTACTTGAGCCCTTATTCTCAGAGGGCTGTTTTGTGAAGATAGCAGGCATCTTTGAATTTATCACAGTTCTTTTAAAATCAATTGATACATATTCAGAAATCATAAAATCCATCTAAAGTGTGTGTATTAGTCAGCCAAAGTGGTGCTGATGCAAAATACCAGAAATTGACTGGTTTCTATAAAGGGTATTTATTTGGGGTAGAAGTCCTTAGTTACCAGGCCATGAAGCATAAGTTACTTCCCTCACCAAAGTCTATTGCCACATGTTGGAGCGAGATGGCTGCCAAGGTCTGCGAGGGTTCAGGCTTCTTGGATTCCTCTCTTCCCGAGGCTCCGTTTCTCTCCTGACTCAGCTCCTGTGATTCCTCCACAAGGTCAGCTGTAGACTATGAGGCTACCTAGGCTTTGCCTCTCTCCACAAGGCCAACTGTAGACTATCAGGCGAATAACACATCTCTATCTTGGGGCCTTCTCTCCTTCCTCATGTCCAAGCTCCTCCATCTGCTCACCTCCCCGACTCCAGTATCAAAACTCCCAACATGAGAACTCCAACTCAAAAACTATTCCAACTCTGTCCTTTGCCATGCCTTTTATATTTGATTCCCCATGCAGTGGCCCACTCAGTGCCCTAATCCTAACTTAATCATGCCCAGATTAACAGACCAGTTGACAAGCATAATCCAATATCTATTTTTGGAATTCATAACTATATCAAACTGCCAAACTGCTACAGTGTACAATCAATTGTATTTGGTATGATCACATAGGTGTCCATTTATCACTTCCTTTATCATTAGGGCATTTTCATTATTCCAATAATAAAAATGATAATAAACAACATAGACGAATACACAAAAAAATCTACTGCTTAATAGTCACTTTGCAATCTCTCTATCCTTCATCTGCCATACATAGTTGCTATTCTGTTTCTGCCTCTCTGATTTTATTTGTATATGTATTTTGTATTGATGGAGCCATACAATATATAGTACCTTTTGTCTAGTTTCTTTCATTTACTATATTTCATGTTTTTACCATTAATGGAAGATTATTAATATATTACTGTACATACTGTCCATAGTTTGCTTTGTTTGAAGTTTTGCCTATTATAACATGAACATACCTTTGTTCAGTTTCAAAGAAATACAGTTTTATATATGCAATATTACATCTACTCATATTTCACATTACGTTTTACTGTGATATTCATTCCCATGTTATATTAATTACTGTTCCTTTTAGTAATATACATTACCTTGGACTTTTGTTTTCAACCAGTGTCATACACATATATTAACATTACTAGTTACAAACACAAAGATATGTTTTTAGCATTTCTATTCATTTCCAAAGATTTTCAAACAATGTTTTTACCAGTTCTGCAAAGATTAAACCTCAGCTTCCCATTCTATAACCTCATTTTATTTTCTAGTGACCTACATTCTAGTTATTAACTTCATGAGTATACACAATATACTTAGTTCATAATAGCACAATCATGCAATATTTGTCCTTTTGTGTCTAGCTTGGTTCACTCAACTTAATGTTCTCCAGGTTCATCATGTTGTCATGTGCTTCATGAATTCATTTATTCTTACAGCTGCATTATATTCCATCATATGTATGCACGATAGATTTATTCATTTATCTGTTGATAGACATCTGGGTTTTCCATCTTTTGGCAATTATGAATAATGCTCCTGTGAACATCAGTGTACAGAAGTCTGTTTCTGTCACTGCTCTCATCTTCTGGGTATATACGTCGTCGTCGTAGTAGTATAGATTGTCACATGGAAAATCTATGCAACTTCCTTGGGAACTGTCAAAACATCACTCCACAGTGGCTGTACCATTCTCCATTCCCACCATCAGTGAATAAGTGTCCCTACCTCTCCATATCCTTTCCAACACTGGGAGTTTTCTGTCTTATAGTGGCTATTCTAATAGATGTGAAGTGATATCTCATTGTAGCTTTGATTTGAATTTCCCTAATCGCTAGTGAGTTTGAACAGTTTTTCATGTGTTTTTCACTACTTGTATTTCTTCTTTGGACAAATATCTATTCAAGTGTTTTGCCCATTTTTTAATCAGGTCATTTGTCGTTTTATTGTTGAGTAGTAGAGTCTCTCTCAGTATCATGTATATTAAATCCTTATCATATATGTGATTTCCAAATATTTTCTCACATTGATTTGGCTGCCTTTTCACCCTTTTGACAAAGTCCTTTGAGATGCAAAAGTGTTTAATTTTGAGGAGATGCCATCTATTTTTTCTTTTGTTGCTTGTGCTTTGGGTAAAAGTTCCAAGAAACCACCACATACCACAACATCTTGA
Organism: Tolypeutes matacus; assembly: GCA_026826555.1. Lineage (NCBI taxonomy): Eukaryota > Metazoa > Chordata > Mammalia > Cingulata > Chlamyphoridae > Tolypeutes > Tolypeutes matacus. The sequence goes on along the minus strand of JAKSZT010000140.1, from coordinate 3,316 downwards.
CAATGTTTCCCTACATGTGCTTCTAAGAGTTTTATGGTCCTGGTTTTTATATTTAGGTTTTTGATCCATTTTGATTTGATTCTTGTATAGGGATTGAGATAGGAGTCATCTTTCATTCTTTTGTTCTGGATTTGCAGTTCTCCCAGCACCATTTGTTGAAGGAGGCTATTTTGTCCCAGTAATGTGGAATGGTTGATTTGTCAAAAAAAACTTGGCTGAAGAGGTGAAGGTGTATTTCTTTACTCTCAGTTCTATTTCATTGATCTATGTGTCTATCTTTATGCCAAAAACATGCTGTTTTGACCACAGTAGCTTTGTAATATGTTTCAAGTCAGGCAGTGAGGGTCCTCTCACATTGTTCTTCTTTTTAGGATGCTTTTGGCTATTCAGGTGCCCTTTGTCTTCCAAATAAATCTGGCAATTGTCCTTTCTATTTCTGTAAAATAAGGTGTTAGAATTTTGATTAGTATTGCGTTTTATCTATAAATCGGTTTGGGTAAGAGTGACATCTTCACTATATTTAGCTGTTCCATTTGTTTAGGTCTTCTTTGATTTCTTTTAACAGTTTTTTTAGATTTTTTAGTTTAGCTTTTTAGTGTTTTTCAGTGTTTTTTAGTTTTTTTTTTTTAGTTTAGTTTTTAAATGTTGTTTTAGTTTATTGAATACATCTTTGGTTAAATTGATTCCTAGATATTTGAGTCCTTTTGTTGCTACTGTAAATGGATTTTTCCTGATTTCCTCCTCAGATTGTTCAGTGTACAAATGTATTAGTGTACATTTGCATTACTGATTTTTGCATGTTGATCTTGTATCCTTCCACTTTGCTGAACTCCTTTATTAGTGCAAGTAGCCATGTTGTACACATTTTGGAATTTTCTAAATGTAGGATTATGTCATCTGGGAATAGAGTTTTACTTCCTTTTTTCTTATTTAGATGCTTTATTTCCTTGTATAATTGCTCTAGCTAGAACTTCTTTTACACTGTTGAATAAAAGTGATGACAGTGGGAATCTTGTCTTGTTCCCAGCCTTAGAAAGAGAGCTTTCAATCTTTCACCTTTGGGCATAAGGTTAGTTGTGGGTTTTTCATATATGTCCTTTACATACTGAGGAACTTTCCTCCTTCTATTTCTATCTTTCAAAATATTTTTATAGAGGGGATGGTGGATTGTGTCGAATGCCTTTTCTGTATCAGTCAAGAAGATCATCTGTTTTTTCCCTTGAATTTGTTAATGTGAGTTATATTAAGTGATTTTCTTGTGTTAAACCACCCTTACGTACCAGTAATAAAACCCACTTTGTCATTGTGTATAGTTATTTTAATATGTTCTTGGATTCTATTTGCAAGTATTTCTTTTCAGTATTTTTGCACCTATGTTCCTTAGAGAGATTAGTCTGTAATTTTCTTTTCTTATATATCTTTACCTGCCTTTCTTATTAGGGCGATGTTGGCTTCATAAAATGTGTTGGGTAATTTTCCCTCCTCTTCAATTTTTTGGAAGAGCTTAAAGAGGATTGCTCTCAATTCTTCCCAAAATGCTTGGTAAAATTCACCTGTGAAGGCATTTTGCTGCCTTTACTGACCCCACACCAAGGCCCTTTGAAACCGGTCTGCACCACATGAGGGAGTAACTGGCCCAGTTTTGATCAGTCAAATGAGGACAATTTTAAAGACCTAGAATAAGTTGAATCAAGAATCAGAGAAGAGCCATTACACCAAGATTGGAAACAACAATAATATCCTAGGCAAGAAAGAGAAACCGAACATCAGAGTAACCTTACCATCGTAATTAGATGCCTAGACATCAGCAGAAATAATGAGCCTTAATAAAAAACAGGAAAATATGGTCCAGTCAAAGGAATAAATCAAAACACCAGATAAGACACAAGATTTGAAACAACTATGATATACAAACAAATCTAAATCTTGAAGGAAAATATGGATAAAGAGATAAATGACATTAAGAAGACATTGGGTGTGCTCAAAGAATTTGAACACTTGAGTAGAAAAATAAGTGAGCTTATGGGAATGAAAGACATAATGGATGAGATTAAAAATACCTTAGAGGTGGAGCTGCAACTCCTACCCTACAGCTCAATGGACTCATCCAAGTCACCTTGCGAGGAGACAACGATGGGCAATGGCCATCCCAGGGAATGGAGAGGGCCTGCATCTGCAGGCAGGATCATCCCACCCACCATATCCATAGGATATAAGCCCTCTCTCACTTGGAGGTGGAGTGGACATCACCATCCCAGTCCCCTCAGGTTTGGGGGAAGAACTATGGACTAGAGTGGACTTGATGGTATTCTGTTGTTCACATATGGTGATTCTAGCAATGGAAGAAATTATAACAATGAGGTGGAGCCAGTGGCCACTAGACACTTTTGGGGCAGGGAGGGGACGAGCAGTTGAAATACAGGGGCTTCTTTGGGATTTGGAGGTTGTCCTGAGTACCTTTGTGGCAACGGATGTAGGCCATTTTAAAACAGCACACACCACTCAGAACTGTGTGGGAGAGAGTGTTGTCTACGGTGTGAACTGTGGTCTATGGTTGGTGGCAAGGCCCCAGGATGTGTAAGTCCATTGAGGGTGGTGGGCCCCACTTGTGGGAGATGTTTGTGTGGGATGTGGTGGGAGGTGTGGGAGGTGGGCAACATGGGAATCCCAGTGGGTTCCGTGTAATATTTTGGGTATCTAAGCACCTCTTAAAATATATTTATATATATACATAAATAACATTTTTGTAAGCAAATGCACATAGATGCATATACATTTATATATCATTTTGCAAATGTTGGTATGTATTGTGAAAATTTTGATTTTTACCCACAATAATAAAAAAAAAAAAATACCTTAGAGGCATACAACAACAGATTTTAAGTGTCAGAAGAAAGAATAAGTGAATTGGAAGACAGAACCACTGAAACTGAAAAGAATAGAAGAATAGAGAGAGAATACAATGGGAAAAAATTGAGCAGGAGCTCAGGAATTGAAGTACACCAACATATGTGTAATGGGAGTTCCAGAAAGAGAAGAGAAGGGAAAAGGGAAAGAAAGAATATTTGAGGAAATAATGGCTGAGCATTTCCCAATTCTTATGAAAGACATAAATGTACATATCTAAGAAGTACAATGTATTGAAAACAGTTCTACTTAGAGACTCATACAATTCAGAATGTCAAAATGAAAAAGATAAAGAGAAAATTCTGAAAGCAAGAGAAAAGTGATCTCTCAAATACTAGATATGTCCAAAAAGACTTAGTGCAGATTTCAGATCAGAAACCATGGAGGCAAAATGACAGTGGTATGATAT
>JAKSZT010000139.1:27741-49133 GCA_026826555.1 Tolypeutes matacus | reverse complement strand
AGCATGCTCAGTGGGGCTTGCTCTTTCTTCCAAGGTTTGGGCTGTGACTTAGGCCACTTCCTGCTGCTCTGAAAGACTTTTATAGACGGAATGGCAGTTTTAATGGAAACAGGATTGTGGTAACTAACCAAACCAGAGCACTTGCTCAGGTTTATCTGCTTGTCCATAAAAACCTTGTCAGTCACGGCATTCCCAAAGGGCATGGACATCTGCAGCAGGTCCAGCAGCACCAGGACTCTGCTGTGTCAACAGACTCTGGTTTTATAGAGTGGGGAGCACCAGGGCAGAATGTTGCTGGGCCCCCACAAAGACTGAGTGAGAGCCCCATCGTGCTCCCAGTGCCATTGGAAAGAGACGTCGCTGCCAAAGAGCCACCATTGAGGCCAGCCATTGCTCCAGCTCATGTCTTCAGGGCTCCAAGAGAGGCTCTGGGATTGATGGAGTTGCTGCTGCTGGAGCCAGGTGAGGACCCCGAACTGGGGAGAAGGCTGAGAGTGAGAGCGAGCACTGGCACCACTTGGCGTGTTCTGAGCTGTGCTGGGTGCAGCAGTTAGTGCAGCCACATCCTATACCTGCATTGCATTTAGACCCTCCCACTGGGTGAGGCTTCTCAGGGAGTTGGGGTTCTCAGAGGGGGTAGAATGCTGAAGTACTAAATACTGGGATCCAAGAGCATTTAGACAACAAGGTTTCTCCACACAGATACTAGGCTGACTTGCTGCATCTGCTGCTGGAGCTGCCGGGGCTTCTCTTGTGTTGTCCTTCTTTGTATCAGCAAATTTTACCACCAAGGACATGAACGTCCCTCCGTGGTCTGTGCTTGGTACATCACCTTGATTGCCGTCTGTGCCACAGCTCTAGTTGTAAAAGTCACAAATGCACAACCGTGGCTCAGGCCGTCACTCCCTGCAATATCCAGCACGTGACAATCCATCCAAATGAAGAGAACATGACTTGGATGTCATGTTCAGTGTGCTTTTTGGAAATCACACCAACAAGCAGCTTCCTGTCTTCTACTGCATCATTCTCCTCACTCTCCGTGGGTTTCATCTGTGTAAGATGATGCAGCCCTGGGAGGACTTGCATGTTATAAAGGGCATTCTGTGCATCTAAAGCAGCTTTATGGGTGTAAAATAAAACAAAATGGCACCCTTTGCTCTGAGGAGGGTTGTGGCTCCTGTCCTTTAAGATGCTGATTTCATAGACAGCACCATACTATTCAAGGAGAACCCTCATGCCCTTCTCAGACCAGGTCCATGGATCCTGGCCCACAGACAGCTTGATAGGATCAAGATCTGGTTGGTCAGGGCGGTGATTGACCTCTTTTGCTCAATTCAATGTTTGTGAGAGTCATCCATATTGTTGCAGGTGATAGGAGGTCATTTTCATTACTATAGCATATTTCCTTCTATGAATATACATCTACCCTATTGTGGATGTATATTTTGTGGTTCTTTTTTTTTTTCTGGAACCCAACTAGCACGAATAATGCTTCTGTGGACAGGCTTATATATCTTTTGAAGCATAACTGTACACATTCCTGTTGGAACAAAATTGCTAGAACCTAGGGTATGTGCACAATCAGCTTCAATAGATATTGCCAAAGAGTTTTCCAATTTAGATTGTACTTACATTCCCACCAACAGAGTTTGAGAGTTCCTATTTTTCTAATGTATATTTTAAGGTGTGGGTGGTTTTGAACTTTCACCAAGTAATGCATGTTCATAGTTTAAAAAAATAATCCATGCATCTTATTATGCAAAATAGCTGTTCTCTGTCCTACCCTTAAGCTCTGCTCCCCAAAGCCAAGCATTTCCAACACTTTTAGCTCTTACTTTGTGTTTCTATACACTTATTTCTTTTTCTCAATTGATTTTTAAAGAATTATATATTGTTTTCCTGCTACAGAAAAATAAATTTTCAGCATTCTCGCACCCTACCCCTACCTCCTCACCCTCCCCACATACATTTTCCTTATGCCACAGCTTTAGTATAATGTGGGTTATATTAACTGTTCACAGTTTAAACTATTACCATATAAGGTATTCACCAATAAAACCACTTGTGTTTTAGGATTGCATTTCCTTTGTCATACAAATGTTTGTTTTCCCTAAAGTTAGTGATGCCTTCATTTGTCCTCTGCTTAGTGTTCTCTCACCTGGTTTTCTCAAACTCTCTGATGGAATCATAAAGTCCCCCGCAAAACAGGCCCAGCTCCTGGGGGAACCTGTCAGTCCTGCATTTTCACTGTGAAGGTTTGCTGTTCTTATTAGAGCCATCTGTCTTCCTGCTCTCTGAGCCTCCTGAACAGCTGTCCTCCTAGGAAACCCCTCATTAGTCTCCTAGAAATCCTGTAAACCTTCTCTGAGCTGGAGCCCCAGCCCTGAAATCCCACATTTACTTTCTTTCTCAATGCTTCCCCTTGCTCACTGAAGCAAACCATACAGTATTTACATCCCTGGATATAATTGTATTGAGTCCTTGTATCCTGGCTTCACATTTCATTGATAATTTGGAGGTATATGGATTTCTGTGTTAGAAACCATTTGCCTCAGTTTTAAAAATATTTTTCACTTGACTTTTAGTTTCAAGTTTGCTGCTGAGAAGTTGGGTCTCACTCTGATTCCTGCTCCTTTGATGTGTGCCCAGGTTGCTCCTCTCTGAAAACTGTCATCATCTTCTGTTTCTCTCCCTGGTGCTCTGATGTGGACTTCATGTGAACTTCATGAATGAAACTTTCCAATATGTATCTCAAGTTCTTCAGTTCTTTCTCACACACACATATTTTTAATTCCTCCCCTTGTGTGTCTGCTGGTTGGAGGTTGAACCTCCAGGATGCACCCTTTTTTCTAATCATTTCTCTCCTATTATCAATGGCTTTGTTCTTTTGTTCTACTTTCTAGGAGATTCGCTCAACAGTAACTTCCAACTTTCTTTTTGATTTTTTTTTTTTTTCATTTCTGGTATAAATTTTTAAATTCTGAGAGCCCTTTTTTCTCCAGTTCTTTTCCTAAATACTATCACATTTGTTTCATCAGTGAAATGTCTTCTCTTTTCTCTTTCAAAATAGTAACTATAACATTTTTTTTTTAATTGCCTTCTGCTTGCTGAATTGTCACTGTATTCACCAAGTTCATGTCCTCTCAGTATTCACTTTGGTCTTTCTGACTTGGGAATAAAATCTTTCCTCCAAAGTCTGGTGATCCCTCACATCCACTGATATTTAAGAGAGAGGCAGTACAAAGGCTGTTTGGAAGTTCTGTGTCAGTAGAAGGGGCTTTGATGATTATTGGGCATTACTGGAAGGTGATTAGGTATGAATATGGCTAATTCATTGGAAATCTTTTTTCTTGGAGTGGTCAGTTTCTCCAGAGAAATAGTCTCTCATCTCTGCCAGTGTTCTGTCAGTGTTTTGACAAAGCTGTCAAACCCACCTAGCTGGGTGAGGGATTGAGATCTCTATTCCCCCTTATTCCATTTTAATGCCTCAACCCAGCTCTCAATTGACCCTGATGTCTCAAGTCTGTGTCCCCTTCCTTTCTCTAGATGCTGTGGGTAAGGATCTGTTATCTAGCTATAGGGAGTGAAGAAGGGCACCTAGGAATAAAACTAGTACACATGCAGTATTAATAGGGGCTTTTTATTGTTGTTGTTGCTGCAATCAACAGACATGGACTCTAGCAAATTAAGTGAGAAAGGAATTTATTAAATGGTGGGTAGTTCACTGAGTTCTGGGGAATGTTAAAGAACTTCTAGGACTATGCTCAAGACCAACCCCTAGAACATGCCTGTGAGGAAACCTTCACAGCCTCGCTGTGGTGCTCTAAAGTAGATTAACACACCATCCACTACCATCTCCAGTGCCAATACTGTATGAGGAATTCTACCTTACCACCACTGGCCAACTGCTTCCACCAAAAACCTAAATCCTCTACTTCAGAAATAAAAACCCACACACATCCTCATTCCTCACCCTACTTCTGAATTAGGATTTTATGTGGGTATATCTGATTAACACTGCCAGGTCACATGACTATGAAAGAGCTATAGGGGATGCTTGGGAATTTTTGTTCACATTGGGGAAACAAGACTCAGAACTTGAGAATTTCCCTAAATATAGAAAACTTATTCAGAAAGTATTGTTGCCACTCCTGAGCCGTTATTTCACACCTGTCTTTAGAGGTACTCCAATTTCCAAGTCTCTCTAGGATTCTGTGGCAAAAAGATGTCTTGCTTCTCATTGAAATTCCTCTCTCCAGGAACACAGTTTCAGCTTTCTTACTCTGCCAAGTAACCATTTTTTCATCTGCTTTCCATCTTTCAAACATTTGGTGGGACCTTTAATTTGGGGTTCTTTAGTCTCCTATGCCCTTTGTGAAGGTTTATACCTTTTCAATTACTTTTCCATCATTTTAGTGGGGTTTTGGAGGAAGCAGAAATCAATGCATGCCATGTCTAACTGGAATGTGAGGTATCTTTTGTATAGACATGGAGGAGAATAAATGTAGCAAGGTGATTTATTGATTATTTAAAATGCCAGTAAATGACCTAGGATTTAATACAATCCCAAAAAAATTCTAACAGCCTTCTTTGTAGAATTGCAAAAGCCAATTATCAAATTTATCTGAAAGAGTAAGGATCCCAGAATAGCCAAAAACATCTTAGAAAAGAACAAAGCTGGGGGATTCTCCCTTCTAGACTTTAAAGCATATTACTTAGCTACAGTGGTAAAAACAGCATGGTGCTGGCATAAAGATAGACAAATTGACCAATGGAATCAAATTGAGAGTTCAGGAATAGATCCTCACATCTATAGTCAAGAGATTTTTGACAAGGCTTTTGTGGCAGTTTCATATAGTTATGAATCCCAAAAATAGATATTGGATTATGCTTGTGAACTGATCTGTTCCTCTGGGCATGATTAAGTTATGATTAGGGCTTTGATTGGGCCACATCAGTAGGACATTCAGTCCCTGCCCCTTTGTGAGTGGGGCTCAGAGATAAAACTACATGGCAGAGCAGAGGAGTTGGTTGGAGTTTTGAGATGAAGTTCTGATGTGAGTTTTAATGCTGGAGCCCAGGGAAATCAGCATACAGAAGAGCTCGGTCGTGAGGAAGGAGAGAAGGCCCTGGGAAAAGTGATGAGCCATTCACCTGACAGTTCACAGCTGGCCTTGTGGAAAGAGGCAAAGCCTAGAGAGCCTCATAGTCTACAGCTGACCTTGTGAAGAAAGATCACAGCAGCTGAGCCTAAAGAGAAACAGAGCCCCGGGAAGAGAGGAACCAAAGAAGTCTGTACTCTAGGCAGACGTTGACAGCCATCTTGCTCCAACACATGGCAACAAACTTTGGTGAGGGAAGTAACTTATGCTTTATGGCCTGGTAATTGTAACCTTCTACCCCAAATAAATATCCTTTATAAAAGCCAATGGATTTCTGGTATTTTGCATCAGCACCCTTTTGGCTGACTAATACAGCTGTCAAACCCACCCAGCTGGGTCAGAAAAGTCTACTCAACAGATGGTGCTGGGATATCTGCATATCCATATCTAAAGGAAAGAAAGAGGATCCCTATCTCAAATCTTATACAAAATTAACTCAAAATGGATCAATGTCCTAAATATAAAAGCTGCAACCATAAAAGTCCTGGAAGAAAATATAGGGAAACATCTTCAAGTTCTTGTGTTAGGTGGTGGTTTCTTGGATCTTATACCCAAAGCATGAGCAATGAAAGAAAAAATAAATGAATGGAATCTCCTCAAACTTAAACACTTTTGTGCTTCAAATGACTTTGTTCAGAAGGTGAAAAAGCAGCCTACTTAATGGGTGAAAATTTTCAAAAACCACATATCCGACAAGGGTTTGCTTATATAACGAGACCACACAACTCAATGACAAGCAACCCATTTTAACAATGGGCAAAAGACTTGAATAGGCATTTTTCCAAAGAGGAAATATAAATGGCCAAAAACCACATGAAAAGATACTCAACATCACTAGCTATTAAGGAAATGCAGATTGAAAGTACAATGAGATATCATTTCATGCCTTACAGAATGGCCATTATTTTTAAAAAGAAAGAAAAAGAAAACTATACATACTGGAGAGGTTGTGGAGAAATGGCAACACTTCACTGTTGGTGGGACTGTAACATGGTGCAGCCTCTGTTGAAGACAGTTTGGTGCTTCCTCAGGAAGCTAACCATAGAGCTGTCATATGATCCAGCAATCCCGCTAGTAGAAATATATTCAGAAGTACTGAAAGCAAGGAAACGAACAGATATTTGCTCACCGATGTTCATATGGGCATTATTCACAATTGCTAAAAGATGGAAACCACCTAAGTGTCCATCAACTGATAAGTGGATAAACAAAATGTGGTGTATACTCATGATGGAATACTATTCAATTGTAAGAAGAAGTGAACTAGGGAAACACATGACAACTTGGATGAATCTTGAGGATATTATACTGAGTGAAATAAACCAGACACAAAGGAACAAATATTGTATGATCTCACTGATATGAACTAAACATGATGGGTAAACTTATGGAGTTAAACTACAGAGTATTGGGTAGTAGGAGATAGAATGTGAGTTTAGAAGGGGAAGCTGATACTGAATGTATGTTGGATAATTAATAAAGCCAATTGTAAATATGTGGAAATAGATAGAGTTGAGGGTAGCACATTATAATGAATATAATTAACACTGCTGATTTATAAATGTGAATTGGCTGAAAGGGGTAGTCCAGGGAGGTTAGCGTTAATGGGAAGACAGACAGAGGATAAGCTAGGGCAGGGATTCTTAACAAGGGGTTGGTGAGCTTGAATTGAAATTCAAAAAAACATTATTCTTGTGGGGACCTGTTGGTGCAGGTGTGATATATTTATTAAATAATACACAGTATAGTGTGGACTTAGTAAGGGGTCTGTGGTTTTCACCTGACTGGCAAAAGGGTCCATGGAACAAAAAAGGCTAAGAACCCCTCATCTAGGGACTGGATAATAACATAGTGATTGGGGTGGTAGATGAGGATTGTGGTTAATAATATAAATACAAGAATGTTCCTCTATTACAAGGTGTTAAGAATATGGTGACACATGGGAAAAATACAACTAATATAATTTATAGACTATAGTTAATGGTAATATTGTAATATTTTTGTAGTAAAGGCAAAAACAGTACTATATCAATGCTAAAGGTTAAAAAAAAGAATGCGGGATTTGGTTTTATGAGATATGAATATGATCAAGTGTTTTTGTTTTTTCCTTCATTTTCTTCATTGACAAGGAGACCTTGGTCATGTCATTTCACCAATATGTGCTCATTAGATTATCTTTCTGAACACTGGAGAAACAACTGAGTTTCATTTTAGGATTAAATAAGAAATATGTGCCTGAAGAGAATTTTTTAAAGAATTGCTTCTATAATATGTTAAGCTGCCTCTTGTCAGTTATTTTATTTTTTTGAAGTTGAAATAAAGTTTGCTTTTTAAAACACGCCAGTATAACCTCTTGAGAAATTAGTTTTCTCACTGGGTTCGACTCATCAAGACTTCCTGCTGACCATCTTCCTCCAACCTAGGCAAGAAGCCAGGCCTTTGTGTCTTTAAGGAGTGGACTTTCCACTCCAAGAATTTTTTTAAATATATATTTGTTATTTATTTTTAAAACATATTTAGATTACATAATATAAAAAATTATAAGGGATTCCCATATGCCCCACTCCCCACACCTCCCACTTTTCTCCACATTAACAACTTCTTCCATTAGTGTGGTACACTTATTGCAATTGATGAACACATTTTGGAGCATTGCCACAAAGCATGGACTATAGTTTACATTGTAGCTTACACTCTCTCCCACTCAATTCTGTAGGTTATGGCAGGATATATAATGGCCTGTGTCCATCATTGCAATATTATTCATGACAATTCTAAGTCCCGAAAGTGCCCACCTTTTACACCTTTCCCTCCCTCTCCCTGACTTCAGCACCCCCTATGGACACTGTCTCCACAGCCATGATATAATTTCTTCCATTGCTAGAATCACAATGTAGTAGAATACAAGTCCACTGTAGTCCATATTTTATTCCCCAGTCCTGAGGATTCTGGATGGTGATGTCCACTCCACCTCGAGTGAAAAAGGAGAAGTTGGCAACATGACTCTCTCTTTGTTGAGAAAGTTGGAGAAAGGCAGCTTAAAACAAACTCTCCATATAGCATTTTTCTCTCTTGAGTCAACTTGAAAATCTCAGGAAGGATTCTGATAGGCTGGCTTGGGTCATGTGCCCACCACTGTGGTCCAAGGGGATATCCTGAATTATATGGACAGGCCCTGATGCAATCACATGTGTCCTTATAACAGACAGGCAGAGAGAGATTTGGCACACACAGAAGAGGAGATGGAAGTGAGACCACAGAAGCAAATTTGGAGTGATGTGGCCACAAGTTAAGGAATGCTGGCAGCCACCAGAAGCTGAAAGAGGCAATGAGCGGATTCTCCCCTGGAGCTTCCAGAGGAGTGTGACACTGCTGGCACCTTAGCTGCAGCCCAGTGAACATGATTTTGGACTTCTAGCCTCCATAACAGTGAGAGAATAAATTTCAGTTGCTTTAAGGCAAAAAGTTTGTGGTAACTTCTTACTGTGGCAATGGGAAACTAATATTAATAGTTATTTTGGTACCTGGAAGTGGGGTGCTGCAGTAAAAAGTACCTAAAAATATGGAAGTGACTTTGGAAGTGGGTAATGGGTAAAGACTAGAAGAATTTTGAGAGACATGCTAGAAAAGCCTAAGCAGATTGTTGTTATAAATATGGACGTTAAAGGAACTGCTGATAAGGGTTCAGAAGGAAATGAGGACCATGTTACTGGAAACTGGAGGCAAGGTGATCCTTGTAATATAGGGGTAGAAAGTTTAACTTGTTTTGGCCCTGCAGCTCTGTAGAAAGCAGAACTTGTAAGCAATGAACTTAGACATGTAACTGAGGAGATTTCAAGTCAAAGTGTCAAAGGTAGGGCCTGGTTTGATTCTAATAAAACAAGAGGGTAAAGAGATAACTTGAGGGAAGAATTGCTCAGCAAAAGGGAACCAGGACTAGATGAGTTGGGAAATTCTCAGCCTATCCTGATTGAAAAAACAAAACAAAACAAAACAAAAACACCTAAAATTAGAAGAATCACTGTTAGGAAAATATGCCCTGGAGAGAAGTTCAAGTGTGTGGCTGGACAACCTTTTGCTAGTGCTGAAGAGATTTGGCATGTGATTCCTGGATCCCTTCAACCATCTCAGCAGTAGTCAGGAATAGAGACCAGTCCAGGAAAGATCTGTGGAGAGTCCTCTTGTCTAATGGCTTGAATCCCCATGATACATACAGGAGAGCAACAAGGTTTTTGAAAATGTTTTATCAGCAGAGACACTCCAGGCTTGGGACTAGAAGGGACAGAGATGAGACAAAATCAAGGAAGGTTACCAGACTCCAAAAGTTCTGCAGGCAGGAAACAGGCTGTTATAATCACTCAGCTGTAAATATGTATCCAAGAAAAAGGAAGAAGGCTCTCAGGATGGAGTCCTGGGCCCAGAGGATAGAGCTACAAGCCACAGAGGGTTATTCCAGGCCTTGAAACCTTGAAACAGGCTAATGGAATTTGGCCTGCTGGATTTTGAAATTACTTGGGCCCAAGGACCAATTTCTTCCTTCCATTTTCTCCCTTTTGGAATAGGGATGCTTATAACTGTTATTCTATGTCTGCCCCACCACTGTATCTTGGAAGGAGATAACTTGTATTCAGGTTTCACAAAGTCCCCAGAAGGAGAGGAATATTGCCTGGGCTGGATGATACCCAGAGTCTCACCAGTAAGTGATTTAGATGATTTCAGTGATGAGATTTGGGAGCCTCCCTGTTCCTTATCTGTAAAATGGGAAAATACCTGATTCACTTTATTCACTTGGTTGTTTTGAAACTCAAATAAGGAAACAATAGAATGCACTGTGCTTTGTAAATTATACAGTGGAATTGAAATTTATAAGTATTAATAGATAAACCCAGGGTCGGATTGGCTCAACTGGTTGGGCGTCCGTCTCCCATATGGAGGGACCCGGGTTCGATCCCCGGGACCTCCCGGTAAAAAAATTAAAAAAAATAAAAAATAAAAAAAAAAATAAATAAAAAATAGATAAACCCATCCAAAACATTGTCATATGTTGAAAGGCAAATATTAAATATTGTAAATGTAGGTTAGCTGGACTTTTGATTTTTTTAAATGTAGGACAATGAAATCCATTTGAATTCACTCATTAGAAGTTGGAGGCTTCAGAATTTTGCTAATAGAAACCTGAGTCCTGGGGAAAAGGTTGATTTCTTTCCTTCATCCAAAGCCAGAAATTGCAACTACCTAGGCCAACAAACAAGCTCATTCCAAGCTAAAAAGTTCTTAGCTACAAAAGACTGGCCATAATACATCATCTCTACGAGGCATGATAAAATGACAATTTAAAAAATAATCATTTTCCTTGGGAAATTAAACATATTCAAATGACACTGCCACTGTTCAAAATATCTGGGGAATGGTGGCACTTTTAAAATTTTTTCATAGGCAATCTCAACAGCAAAACAAACAACTCACTAATTCAAGCTCAGCCTTTGCCTTTGCTTCAAAATGGTGTTTCCTAGCATAATTTTCCACCTCATTCACAAGACTTGGCTGTGAAAGTATTTAGGGTATTTCTAAAGATGAAATCTATCCTCCAAGGACCAAGATTTGCCAACATCAAGAATGCTCCTTTAAAAAAGCAGTACTCTGAAGGTCATTCCAAAAGAGGCATTCCAGGAGAGTTCCGAACAATGATGCCATCACCCCAGTGAGTGTCTAGGCCCCCACCCCACCCCAGGGGCTAATCGTGAGGGACAAGGTGCTCATTTGCCTGTATAGAAAAGTAGAAGCCCCTGGCAGAAAGGGCTTGGGTGTCAGAGACAGATTGCACTGGGCCAGAATCCAGCTCCATTACTCACCTGCTAGGAGACCTTGGGAGAGTCATTTACCTTCTCTGTGTCTCAGTTTCTTCCTCCATAAATAAAGATGATATCTCTAGTGACCATAACATTTATCATCCAATTTGGGGTACTTTTGAATATGAAAAGGGATCCTTTCAATATTTGTACCAGGCATAGATTAGAACTGTCATAGGTAAAACAGATGCCTGATCCTCCTAAGACCCCACTCCTTTTAGGGTTTTTGTGAGGATTAAGTGAGGTCATAGCATGTGTATAAGTTATACTCGAGTTTTTAAAAATCATATCACTTATTGGTGTTGGCTCTTTGAACCATTGGGTCTTACTTTCAAATGTCCTTAATTTACAAAGTTCTGTAGTTCTGGCAGCTTGCCAGGTTTGCTATAGTGAATGGGTGAGCATTTTACACCAACTGTTCCTCTGTGCAGCTGACAGAGCCTTTCCTCCTTTAAGCTGTTGGATACCACCGTGGAGTGGCAGGTTTCCCTTTGAGCCTGGCCGGGGAGGAGAAGCACGAGGTCCATTTATCATTTGCTCAGCATCCCTGGAACTGACCATAGAATGAAGCTTTTGGGGTCATAACAGCCTGCACATGGACGAGTTTGCTGTTCAGAGGGTCTACATGCTCATGAGAAGTCGATTAATCCCAGATACATCCAGCAGTATGCAGGCCTCTGCATTTCCACATTTCACCTTTAGATTGTGGAAATTTCTCTGAAGAAAACAATTATTAAGAGTCACCTAAGTCCTGTGCAAGCTTTTCACCCTTTAAGCCTAGTACCTACTTTGGGAACAAATACATCCGATTAGCTTAATGTGAAATCAGTTCTCTCTGATGTGCTCCCATGCCTGATTAAAACTCTTTCTAATACCTAGAACTCCCTGGGGGAAAAATGCAGTAATAAAAATAATAAGTCCAATGACAAGAGCATGTATAGAAGTGAGAAGCACCCGTTCAGGCACAAGGCCACCTGGATTTGAATCCTGCACTTCGATTTATTAGCTGTGTGAACTTGGGCAACTGCCTTCACCTCTCTGTGCCTGTTTCATTGAAATGGCTGACCAGATCCTTGTTTAGTTAAACTCTGACATGGAGCCCTATTCTCCAGGGGCTTGCTTTCTGGAAGCTCAAGGAGGTCCCTGACAGAGCCACTTCTGGCCCTAGTCTCAAAGAACACTATCTAGGCAGGCTCAAACTTTGCCAAACCATCAGTGTCTGGTTTCTTTTTGCTTAGGTGTTCATTTCTCGGTTTATCCCTTTCCTCTCTCATTTCACTGTAAGCTGCAAGGATGGACCAGACAGCACCTTCCACACTTATCTTGGAAATCTCCTCTGCTAACTATCCAAGTTCATTGCTTTCAAGTTCTGCCTTCCATCTGATATCAGAACTCAGTTTCACAAAATTATCTGTCATTTTATAACAAGAATAGCCATTCTTCCAGTTGCTAGTGACACATCATCATTTTCTTCTAAGGCTTCAACAGAAGGACCTTTAAATGCATATTTCTACCAACATTTGGTTCCTGACAAATTATGTAATTCTCTAACATGATATAAAATTTCTCTAAAGCTCTCATTTGCTTTTGAGCCCTCACAATTCTTCCAGCCTCTACCCACTGCCCAATTCCAAAGCTATTTCCACACTTTTTGTATTTGCAATAGCAGCACTCTGCTCACCTCACACCAAAAACTGCTTTTGTTTCCTAACTGTCAAAGCAAGCACTGTGCAATGGGTGGGCTGACACAATTGGGATTGATTCATTGGCTCACAGCTTTGAGGCTAGAAGTCCAGAATCAAGGTGACGCTTTCTCCCAGATGATTGTGGCATTCGGGGCTGGCTGCTGGTGACCCTTGGTCATGTGGCAAGTACTTGGTGGTCTCCTCTGGCTTCTCAGTTATGTTAACTTCCAGCTTCTGGCTGCTGCCTGTGGTGCTCTCTCTCTGCAGCCTTCCCTATAAGGCCTTCATTAATGGATTAAGAGCCCTCCTGATTCAGCTGCCACCACCTTAACTAAGTAACCTCATCAAAAAGCCCTATTTATAAGAGTTCACACCCACAGGAAAGGATTAAGTTTAAGGACGTGTTTTTGTGGGGTAAATTCCTCCAAGCTGCCACAGATTCTAATTTCAATTGGCCCAATTATCTTTCTGAAGGAGGCAAATATAATAAACACCTCTCTGGCCACATCGTGTGTTGGCCAGTATAAACTGATAGCTGTTTCACAGAATATTTCAAGCTCAAACATTCTTATTATCTGAACTGTAATCATTAGTTCTCATTCATCCCTGTTTTCCTAAGATTATCCTAGCACCATTCTGCATTGGAAAACTCACACACAGGAGCCAACAGCAGTTTGGTGTTTTCTATCCCAAACTTAAGCCACAGATTCACACTCAGGACTTAAATGCAAATCAAAACTACAATGAGACACCATCTTATGCCCATTAGACTGGGGGCTGTTAAAAAAACAGAGAACTACAAGTGTTGGAGAGGATGTGTTGGAATGGGAGTCCTCATCCACTGCTGCTGGGGATGGAGAACAGATTAGCCATTGTGAAGGACACTTTGGTGGTTCCTCAAGAAAATAACTACAGATTTGCCATATGACCCAGAAATTCCACTGCTGGGTATATACCCAGAAGAACTGAAAGCAAGGATACGAATAGATATATGCAAACCAATGTTCATAGTGGCATTATTCACTATTGCCAAAAGTTGGAATCAAGCCAAATGCCCATCAACAGATGAATGGATAAAGAAAATGTGGTACATACATACAACACAATATTACTCAGCTGTAAGAAGGAATACAGTGCTAACACATGGGATGACATGGATGAATGTTGAGGACCTTATGTTGAGTGAAGCAAGCCAGGCATTGAAGGACAAATATTACATGACCTCTCTGATATGAATTGAGCAAATTGAGCCAATTCAGAGAGCTAGAGTCTGGAAGATGGGTTTACAGGAAATAGAACGGGAGAGGAAGGTTGTGAGCAGAGCCCATATGGGCGAAATCTATGATAAGGTAGAAGTGAATACTTGTGCAGTGAAGGGATAGGACAGGGGTATAGGGATACTATTGGGTTGGGCAATGGAAGCTTGACAGGGGCTAGGGTGGGGAGGATGGGTTAGAGGGCCCATGGAACTCAGGGAGGGTTGGGGGAGGGAGCAGGTGAACACTGCGGATTGTTGAGTACATGGGTGAAACAACAATGTTGAGAAAATTCGTTCGGCAACATCACAAGGAAGGGTTACTGGTTCAGAGTGTTGGATAGGGGTACATTTGGGAGAGGGCGCAGTCTTCTACACAATGTGGAGTGATCATTTTGTTATAGTGTATTGTATCAGTAGGGGGAGACACACAGAATGAGTGGGAAAGAGTTGGACTCCCATGCTGGGGAGGCCTGATATGTTTTCAAACAGAGGGAGGGTATCTCTCGAGAGCATGGGCATTTCCTACTAAAGGAGTACAGACTAGTGTGTCAAGCCCTCAGTGTTGTAGCAAGTATCTATGAATCTTGTCCTACAAGGAGGGAGGCCTGGTGGTTGCCATGGGCCTCAAGGGAAGGGAGGGAGGGGAAAAGAATATAATGCAGAGGGAGTATTTAGGGGCAAAGGAAGTATTCTACATTATCTTCCAATGATGTATACAGGCCATGTTGAATTTCATCAAAAATTTATAAAAATGTATGATCTAAAATCGAAACCATAATGTAAACCATTGATCATGGTTAGTAGCTATGTTTCAATATTTGTATATCAGTTGTAACAAATGTACCATCCACATGTAAAAAGGTTATTAATACAAAAGGGGGGAAAGGGGTAGGATGTTGGGTATAGGGGATTCCCCCATATTCCGTATGTGAATGTACTGTGACCTAGAACTTCTAAGACAAAATGATAAAATTAAGACACTGGAGGAAATGGAAGAAAATGCCACTGAACATACAGGACAACAGACATTACAGTGAAGAAAGGAAAATGTCAAAAAAAAATTTTTTTTAATATTTTTCATTAAATACCCCAATTTTTTGTTACTTTATTTTAGTTTTAGTTTTTCTACGTTATGTATTTCTTATGTTTAAACCTATCATTATTATTTCATTTTCCTCTTAATCAAAATTGGCAATATTCTTGGCTTCATTTTTGAAGAAGTTTTGGATCACAGAAGGGTTACAACTATGGCAAGGGAGGATGATTGTTGTGGGGTGTCAGTGATGGGGGTACACAGGAGGAAGTTCACTTGGGCACACATATAAACTATATAAATATGTTCAAATGTTCATGGGGCATTGCCACAAGAGGGAGGAGGGATTCACACAACAACCAAAAGATTATTGAATTGCCATCTCCCATATGGAGAGACCTAGGTTCGATCCTGGGGACCTCCTGGTAAAGATGGAGGAAAAAAAAATTATAGAAGGCATGTGGGACACCAGGCCCTGTGCGCTGCTGCTCCACATGGCCCCGAGCGCGGGTATGCCACCAGGCCCCATGAGCAGGTGCACCGCCAGGCCCCACGAGTCATGCAGCAATATGATGATGTAACAGGAGAGTGACACAAGGAAAAGCCAAGATGAGATGCACTGAAAAACCAGGAACTAAGGTGGCACAGGAGGTAGGATGCCTCTCTCCCACATCGGAGATTCCGAGGATCGAATCCCAGTGAAGACAGGAGGAGAAGGATGAGAAGAAAGGACAGGAAATGGACAGAGAGAGTTGCCCAGTGAATAGACACAGAAAGAACAAAAATGGGGGGGGGGAATGGATAAAAGTAAATAAATAAATCTTTAAAAAATGTATAGGGAAGAAAGATATCAACTATATAGTTAGTAGTAATACTTTGACAATGCTCTTTCATGATTTAATAAATGTTCCACAACAATGTAGGGTATTTTGGGGGGGTGATGTGTGGGAGCCCTGTATGATGCTATGCATGTTTGTTTTGTGCATTCAGGATGTTTACAAACACTTATAGTTTATGTATGTTCATGTTTGAATGATATACTTCAATAAATTGTTTTTAAAAAATAAAATAATTACAGATAATGAAAAAAAAAAAAAGATTACCAATATACACATAATGGGATTCCCTGGAAGAGAAGACAGAGAGAAAGGGGCAGAAGGAATATTCAGGGAAATAATGACAAAACTTCCAAAATTTAGCAAAAGAAAAAAAATGCACATCAGAGAAGGCCAAATAGCACCAAACAGGATAAATGTGGAGAGAAAGATGCACCATCACATACTGAGCAAGTGATCAAAAGCAAAGGAAAATGAGAGAATTCTCAAAGCTGCAAGAGAAAAACAATGTATTGCAAGGGAGTCCCAATTAGACCGAGTACAGATTTCTCATCAGAAACCACAGTCAAGAAAGCAGTGGATGGAAAAACCTAAAACGCAGAAAGAAAACAATTACTAGCCAAGAATTTTATATTTGGTGTAACTAGCTTTCAAAAATAAGTGAGAGATTAAGACATTCCCAATAAACAAAAGTTGATGGAATTCATCACCACTAGACATTGTGACAAGCTATGCTAAAGGGAGTTCTTCAGACTGAAAGGAAAAGACTCTAGAAAGTGGTTCAAGGTGGAATAGGGAAAGAAAAACCTCCAGTAAAGGTAAATATTTTGGTAAATATAAATCCTGTATTATCGTATTGTATTTTTGGTATGTAACTCCACTTCTTACTTCCTACAAGTGCTAAACACAAATGCATAAAAAGTAAAGATAAATCTATGGTATAGGACATATAATATACAAAGATGTAATTTGTAACAAGTATTCAAAAATGGGAGAATGAAAAGATCTTGTAACAGTGTAAGTGTATGGAAAGAAGTAAAGTTGGTAACTAATCAAATATTTTGTTATATTTTTAGGATGATGAATTTTAACCCCACTGTAACCTCAAGAAAAATATATGAAAAACATAACCAGATAGAAATGAGAAGGGGCTTAATATGGTACAAGACTAAAAAATCAAATAAATATGAAAGTAGGCATTAACAGAAGAACTGAGGGACAAAACATGTATAAAACTTAAAAGGACTAAATAGCAAAACATCAAAAGAAAGTTCTCTAGTATCAGTAGTGATTTAAATGTAATTGGTTAAAAATCTCCAGTCAAAAGACAGAAGACAGATATTGGTAGAAGGGATAAAAAATATGACCCAACTATATGCTGTTTAAAAGAGAATCACTATAGATTAAAAATATAAGTAGCTTAAAAGGGAAAGGATGGAAAAATATATACCATACAAGTAATAGCCAAAAGAGAGTTTTGATAGTTATACTAATATCAGACAAAAGAGGCTTAAGTCAAAAGGAGGGACAAAGATGGTCATTATATAGTGATAGAGACGATAATTCAACAAGAAGACCCAACAATTATAAATGAACCTAACATCAGAAGCCCAAAATATGTGAAGCTAATACTAATGGATATGAAGGGAGAAATAAATGAATCCACATTAATAGAGGGAGAATTCCATATATCACTTTCAATAATGGAGAAAACATCTGAACAAAAAATGAATAAGAAAATAAAATATTTGAATGATACTCTACACCAACTAGGCCTAACAGACATATAAAGAACACTTCACCCAAGAAAAGCAGAATGCACATTCTTCTCAAATGAACATGGATCATTCTCCAGAATAGATATATGTTAGGTTACAGAATATCTCAATAAATTGAAAGACTTTCTCATATGGTAATTCTGTACTTAACTTTCCAAGGAACTGCTGAACTGTCTTCCACAGCAATTGCACCGTTTTACATTGCCACTAGCAAGGAATTTTCTCCATATCCTCTCCAACACTTGTAATTTTCCGCTTTCAAAATAGTAGCCATTCTATTGGATGTGAAATGGCATCTCATTATAGTTTTGATATATGCATTTACATAATGGCTTATGATGATGTCTTCTTTACATGTGAGTTTTTGGTATATCTTTGGAGCGATGTCTGTTCTAGTCTTTTCCTCATTTTAAAAGTGGGTTGTTTGTGTTTTTGTTGTCGAGTTGCAGGATTTCTTTATATATTTTGTACATTAAATTTTTATTGGAAATATGGCTTTCAAATGTTTTTTTTTTTTTTTGCATTGTGTAGGTGGTTGTTTTACTTTCATGATAAAGTCCTTTGAGGCACAAAAGTTTTAAATTTTTATGAGGTCCCATTTATCTATTTTTCTGTTTTGCTTGTGTTTTGGGTGTAAAATCTAAGAAACCATTGCCTAAGAAAAGGTCCTGAAGATGCTTTCCTGTTTTCTTCTAGGAATTTTCTAGTTCTAGCCCTTATATTTACCCCTTATATTTTGGTCTTTGATCCATTTTGAGGTATATAGTGTGAGATATGGGTCTATCTTCATTCTTTCATAAATGAAGATCCAGTTTTCCCAGCACCATTTGTTGAAGAGACTCTTCTTTCCCAATGGAGTGGTCTTTGCAGCCTTGTGAAAAATGAGTTGGCCTTAATTATGAGGGTTGACTTTTGAACTGTCAACTTTATTCCATTGGTCTTTATATCTGCTCTTGTCTCAATACCATGCTGTTTTCATTATTGTGGGCTTTGTAAGGAGTTTTAAGATGGGAAAGTGAGGGTCCTCCAACTTTGTTCTTCTATTCAAAATTTCTTTGGCTATTCAGAGTGCCTCACTTTTCCATATAAATTTGACGATTGGCTTTTCCATTTTTTCAGAGGACACTGTTGGCATTTCGATTGGGATTGTGTTGAATCTGGAAATCACATTGGGTAGGATTGATATCTTAATAATATTTAATCTTCCAATCTATGAACTAGAATGTCCTTCCATATATTTAGGTCTTCCTTGATTTCTGTTAGGAATGTTTTGTGATTTTCTGTGTACAAGTCCTCTATATCCCTGGTTAGACTTTTTCCTAGATATATGATTCTTTTAGTTTCCGTTGAAAATGGAATTTATAAATTGATTTCTTCTTCTGATTGTTCATTTCTAGTGTGTAGAAACACTCTGATTTTGGGGTGTTCATCTTGTACCCAGTACTTCGCTAAAAGCATTTATTACCTCTAGGTCCTTTGTTGTAGATTTTTCACAACTTAATATAGGATCATGACATCTGCAAATAGGGAAAATTTTACTTCTTTCTTTTCAATTTGATTGCCTTTTATTTCTTCCTTTCTTTCTTTTGTTTCCTTTTTTCCCTAATTTCTCTGGCTAGAATTTCCAGTATAATGATGAATAACAGTGGTGACAGTGGATATTCTCTTTGTTAATGATGTTAGAAGGAAATCTTTTAGTCTTTTCATTGTTAAGTAGGAGGCTAGCTGCAGGTCTTTCACAGATATGCCCCCTTTCACATTGACGGTGTTTCCATCTATTCCTAGTTTTCTAAATGTTTTAATGAAAAAGTGGTCCTGGGTTTTGCACAATGCCTTCTCTGCATCAGTTGAGATGATCATGTGTTTTTTATTTTTTCCTTTATTTTTTTATTATGCAAGGTTTCATTAACTCAGGAGTTCTTAAACTTTTTTGTTCCAGAGACCCCTTTGCCAGTCAGGTGAAAACCACAGACCCCTTACTAAATCCATACTATAGTGTGTATTACTTAATAATTATATCACACCCACACCAACACGTCCCCACAAGAATAATGTTTTTTAATTTCAATTCAAGCTCATGGACCCCTTGTTAAGAAACCCTGCATTACTTCATTTTCTTATATTGAACTATGCTTGTATTCCTGCCTTAAATCCCAGTTGTGGCAAAAAAACACATGAAGAAATGCTCAACATCACTCATGATTAGGGAAATGCAAATCAAAACTACAATGAGATATCATTTCACACCTATCAGAATGGCCACTATGAAAAAGACAGAGAACTACAAGTGTTGGAGAGGATGTGGAGAGATAGGAACACTTCTTCACTGTTGGTGGGAATGCAGGATGGTACAACCACTATGGAGGACTGTTTGGCAGTTCCTAAAGAAGTTGAATATAGACTTGCCATGTGACCCTGCAATACCACTACTGGGTATATACCCAGAAGAACTGAGAGCAGTGACACCAACAGACATCTGCACACCGATGTTCATAGCCACATTATTCACCATTGCCAAAAGTTGGAAACAACCCAGGTGTCCATAAACAGATGAGTGGATAAACAAACTGTGGTCTATTCACACGATGGAATAGTATGCAGCTGTAAGAAGAAATGAAGTCATAAAACATATGGCAACATGGATGAACCTGGAGGACATTATGTTGAGTGAAGCAAGCCAGACACAAAAGGACAAATACTGTATGAATGCATTACTATGAACCAAATATATTGTGTAATATATTGTTTGAGTCACACACACACAAAAAAAAACAAAAAAATAAACAAAAAACAAAACAACAAAAAAATTTACATGTATCCATTACATTTAATTGAGAAATGTATATATTTATTCATCTGTGTTTACTTTTTAGTTTTTAATTGCTTATGTTTTCAATTATTAAATGTACAAAATAAAGTTAAAAAAAAAATGTACTGGACGAATAAAGAGAACTAGCAAACAGTCACACCCGGGACGATAGTATAAAACCCAGTCGGCGACCCCCCCAACTTCTCGGACCAGGGGTCTGGCCCCCGCCCACCTTGGCCACTTCTCTTCCAGCTCCCTGCAGCCAGGCTGCTTACGGGCTCCCGCCCCAGGGCCTGAGCACTAGCACTGGCCCGGCGTGCTCTTCGTGTGCACGTCCACAGCTGGGGAGCCCTCCGCTTAAGTCCCCCTCCAGCGGCTTCCAGTCCTCCCGGGCTCCGGGTCCTCCCCCTGCACTCACGCCCGCTCCCACCTGGAACACACATGGCGCGGATGCCACAACCCCGACCTCGCGTGGGCCCCCCCCCAAAAAAAAAAATCCCAGTTGTCATTGTGTATAATTCTTTTAATGTGCTGCTGGATTTGGTTCGTGTTGCAGTTGGGTATTGTCTATGAATTCCAAGAATAGATATTGGATTATATTTGTAAAGTGGCCTCTTCCTCTGGTTATATGATACTATATTGGATTCAGGGTTTTACTTTTACTTGATTAAATAATTATTAAGGCTTTGATTTGATCCTGGAGCCTGGGAAGTAAACACACAGAGAAGCAGATACATGAGGAAGGAGAGAAGACTCCATTAGGTGTTGAACCCTAAATTAGCCTACCCATAGGCCTTCATGGCAACCAGAGTAGAAAAGAAAAGTTTCCCACTGTCTTCTAAGTGTCTTATCTGAAAAGCACACAACCTCCCCTCCCTTGAACAATCTTGCAAGGACAGACAAGCACACAACCTCCCCTCCCTTGAACAATCCTGCAAGGACATCTCAACCCTGCAGCTGTGCCCCAGGCTATCAGGACATT
>JAKSZT010000139.1:0-20917 GCA_026826555.1 Tolypeutes matacus | reverse complement strand
AACTTCATAAAAGTGGTTAAAGTCTGAGTGTGGTCGATCTCCTGGGTTATAACATAGGCACTGCAGAGGCCCCAGGAAGAAAGACAAGCCATTTGCCTGATAGTCTACAGTTGGGCTTGTGAAGAGAGCAGAGCAACTGAGCCTGGAGACAAATGAGTCCCAGGAAGAGAAGAACCCAGGAAGCCTGGACCGTTGCAATTGTCAGTGGCCATCTTGCTCCAACATGTGGCAACAGACTTTGGTGGGGGAAGTAACTTATGCTTTATGGCCTGGTAACTGTCAAACAAATACTGTTTATAAGAGCCAAAATATTTCTGGTATTTTGCATCAGCACCCCTTTGGCTGACTAAATACAGGTTTCTAGTATTTTGTTGAGTCTTTTTGCATCTATGTTCATAGAGATAGTGGTCTATAATTTTATTTTCTTGTGTTATTTTCATCTGGCTTTGGTATGAGGGTAATGTTGGCCTTTGGAATGAATTAGGGAATGTTCCATTCTCTTCAATTTTTTGGAAGATTTTGATCAGTATTGGTATTAATTCTTCTTGGAATGTTTGGCAAATCTCTCTGTCAAACCATCTGGTCTTTTGTTAGTTGGGAGGTTTTGCTTATTGATTTAATCTCTTTACTTGTTGTTGGTTTGTTGAGATTTCTGTTCTTCTTGGGTCAGTATTGGTAGTTAATATATTTCTAGGAATTTGTCCATTTCATCTAGGACATGTAACTTGTGGGCATATAGTTCAAAGTATCCTCTTATAGTCCTTTTTTTCCCCAGTGGGGTTGATAGTAATGTACCCCTTTTTTATTTTAGTTATTGATGTCCTTTTTTTCTTGGTAAGTCTAGCTAATGTTTGTCGATTTTACTGATCTCTTCAAAGAACTAACTTATGGTTTTGCTGATTCTCTGTTGTTTTTTATCCTGTATTTCATTTAATTTGTTCTAATCTTATTTCCTTCCTTCTGCTTACTTTAGGTTCAGTTTGCTCTTCTTTTTCTAGTTCTTCCAATTTTGAGGTTCAGTCTCTGATTTGAAATCCTCCTTTTTAAATGTAAGCATTTAGAGCTATATATTTCCCTCTCAGCACCGCCTTTGCTGCATCCTATAAGTTTTGCTGTTATATTTTCACTTTCATTCACCTCAAGATATTTCCTAGTTTCCCTTGTGATTTTTTCTATAAGAGTACAGAGTTCAATTTCCACATTTTGTGAATTTTCTATTTCCCACTGCTATTGCTTCTGAGCTTCATTCCATTGTGGTTGGAGTAGATACATTGTGTGATTTAGTATCGCATTCCCACTACTAGATATATGATCGATAGAATGCAAAGCAGAGACTCAAACACGTATTTGCACACAGATGTTCAAAGCGCCATTATTCACATCTGCCGAAAGATGGAAGCAACCCAAGTGTCTATTACATGATAAATAGAGAAATAAAATATAGTACAGACAGACATTGGACTATTATCCAATTGTAAAAATAGAAGGAATTTCTGATACATAGGAAAACATGGCTGGTCTTTCAAGATAATCATGTTGAGTGAAATAAGCCAGGCACAAAAGGACAAATATTGTATGATCTCAATGACATGAAATAATTAGAATAAGCAAATTCATAAAATCAGAATCTAAAATACAGGTTACCGCCGGATGGGATGGAGTAGGGACTAGGGAGTTAAGGCTTTAAATGTACAGAGTTTCTCTTCGAGATGATGGAAAAAACAACTCAAACACACTTAACAATAATGGTGATTTATTGACTCATGTAAATGCAAAGTTAGCCTCAGCGGAAGTTTGATTTTGTCACTCAGTGGTGTCAGCACTTGATTTTTTTCTACCCAATCACCTTGTATCTTGTGACTGAGTTTCATCCTAAAGCTGATTATACCTCATGATGGCAGGAGGGCTACAAAGTACTCCCAGGGATTCCTTAGACATTTCCAGGGACAGAAAGTGTGGCTCACATTTCCAGAAGCTATCTTAGGAGAAAGAATAAACCTCTTTCCAGGAATTCCATTCTCCCATTCTAAAGGGTTAAATCAGATCACATGCCTAACCTGAACCAAAACTATGGCCAGATGATGGAGCTAGCTTCCTTCAAAGTTCTTGGGCTCCACAGGGGGAAAGGTGGTGGTGGTGCTCTGGACATTCAAACACAAATCAGGTTGTCATCAAGTAAGCAGAGATTAACATTTAGGAGATAACCACAAGTCTTCTAGACACTGTCATTCTTCAAGGCTTTTAGCATTGAGCTCACCTCCTCCATAAAACCCTTATTTTTCATATAAGTAATATAACAGGAGATTCATTTCTGCAGCTATCCATAGATGTCAAAGTTAAAAGATGACCTAATTAACTTTTGCTATTGTATTTAAACATATACCCATAAGTAACATAACTGCATTAATGAACTCTAGAAACATTTCAAATAGGAACTGAATCCTGACATATGTTGCCATAGAGAACCAACTACATAATATTAAGAAATTCAGTTAACCTGGAACTATTTTTCTTCTTTCTCTTTTCTCAATTAAAACAAACAAACAAACAAACAAACAAAAAACATTATTCAACTAATTGAACTAGAAAACTCTATTATACTTTTTTGGAGTCATCATATAGAATATGTTTAGTAAACAAAAATTGTTGCAATGTGGCATATGTCATAAACAAGGATCGTAGAAAAACATAAAATGTAATGAAGTTTATACAATGCACTTAGTTTTAAAAAATGGATGGAAAAGACTTATTTGTGAAATCCAATTATCAGAGTATTAGGCATTTACAACTTCATATTTGCAATGGTTTCATAATCACTGCATTACCATTAACAAAAGATGTATAAAGGTCTGTAACTGATAAGTTGCTCTATATTTTGCTTAATATTTTCATTAATGTCTAAAAAAAATAAGCAACATTTCAGGAAAAATTACCTTTTGAGTGATATTAAATTATTAAGTGTTTCAAGAATCACTAAAATAAGGAATTAAAAGACAGAGAAGGGTTCCAGAAATTAGAAATGGAGACAGTAAACAGCATTAGTTTCATGGTAGTAAGTCTGCACATCTCACAGAAAGAAGAGAGCAAGGTCAAACTGATACTTAAGAGATTTCTCACAGGTCATGAGTAGATGAGTAAAAAAGAATCAGAGTGGATCAAGCTCTTACCTCAAACAACCAATGTTTTGGTACACTACTATTACACAATCTGAGGAGGAAATCAGGGGAAAATTCCATTTACGATAGCAACAAAAGACTCAATTACCTAGGAATCAATTTAACCAAAGAAGTATGGGACCTATATGCAGAAAACTAGAAAACAATGCTAAAAGAAATTTTAAAAGACCTAAACTTAAGAGAATTCAAAGTGAGTTGGGAGGTCATCAGAGAGGTAATGCTTATGGATGTCTCAGAAGGATCTCATAGATGACCAAGGTAGATACTACCCCAAATAGTGGGGATCCTGAGGGCTCTGGAGACACCCAGGACCTATGGTCATGGCAGATAGCTCTGGAGTTTGGTGCCTTGTCAGGGGCCCTAATTTGGAGTTTGTGCTCCTGAGGGTGACAGTGTTGGACTCAGATGTGACTTCTCTACACATGTCTCTTCTGTCCCTTTTATTTGAACCTATAATTGGTGCTGGAGTTGGTAGGTATATGTGCAAGAAGTTCAGTCTCTGGGCTGTCCATGCACCAGCTGAGCCCTGAAATTCAACAGAGTTGCAATACGTACTCTCCAGTTCATTGGACTCACCTAGGACAACTAAGTAGGAGATGATGATGGACAAAGACCATCCAAAGGAACTGAGAGTCTACAGCTGTAAGCAAGAGAGTCCCACCCATCTGCCCCATGGGATCAAAGCCTCCTCTCAATTAAAGGTGGAGTTGGCATTGCAATGAGATAGGGGCCATTGCATGTCTTGCCATAACCTGCAGAATTGTGTGGGACAGAGTGTAAACTACAATGTGAACTACAATCCGTGCTTAGTGGCAATGCTCTAAAATCTTTTCTTCAATTGTAACGAATTTGTCACACTAACGGAGGATGTTGTTAAATGTGGAAAAATGTGGGAGGTGTGGGAAGTGGGGCATATGAGAATCCCCTATGTTTTTGTGTAACATTTATGTAATCTAAATACCTTTTAAAAAATAAATAAATAAATAAATAAATAAATAAATAAATAAATAAATAAAAAGACCTAAACAAACATTCCATGTTCATAGACTGGAAGACAAAATATGGTGAAGATGTCAATTCTACCCAAACTGATTCATAGATTCAATGTAATACCAATCAAAATTCCAACAGCCTACTTTACAGAATTGGAAAAGGCAATTACCATTTGGAAGGGAAAGTGCACCCAAAGGCCCAAAAACATACTGAAAGAGAAGAGAGACATGGGAGGAATTTCAATGTCTTACCTCTGAATATATTACAATGCTACAGAGGTCAAAACAGCATGGTACTGACATAAAGAGAGACACGTCGAACAGGGAATACAACTCAGAGTCCAGAAATAAACCCTCACCACTTCAGTCAACTAGTTTTTTTACAAACCTACCAATTCCACATTAGAAGGAAAAAAAGTCTCTTCAACAAATGGTACCGGGAGAACTGGATATCTATAACCAAAAGAATGATAAAGGACTCCTATCTCACTCCCTATTTAAAAATCAACTCAAAATGGATTAGAGCCCTAAAAATAAAATGATCATAAAATTACTAGAAGAAAAATGTAGGCAAACATTATAAAGACCTTGTGGTACATGGTAGTTTATTGGACCTTACAACCAAAACACACGCAACAAAAGGAAAAGTAGATAAATGGGACCTCAAAATTAAAACACTTTTGCACTTCACAAGACTTTGTCAAAAAGGTGAAAAGGCAGCCAACTCAATGGGAGAAAATACTTGGAAATCACATGTCTGATAAGGGTTCAATATCCATGATATATAAAGAAATGTTACAACCCAATAATAAAAGGAAAATCAACCCAATTTAAAAATGGGAAAAGACACAAATAGACATTTGTCCAAAGAAGAAATACAAATGGCAAAAAACACATGAAAAAATGTTAAACATCATTAATGATTAGGGAAATGCAAATTAAAAATACAAAGAGATTTCACTTCAAAACTATCAGAATGGCCACTATTAAAAAGTCAGAGAACTACAAATGTTGGAGAGGATGTGGAGAGATACAACACTGTTGTAGGAATGCAGAACGGTACAGCCACTGGGAGGACTGTTTGGCAGTTCCTAGAAAAGTTGAAAACAGATTTGCCACGTGATCCTGCAGTACCACTACTGGGTATATACCCAGAAGAACTGAGAGCAGTGATATGAATAGACATCTGCACACCTCTGTTCTTCATGATTGCCAAAAGGTGGAGACAACCCAGGTGTCCATCAACTGATGAAATATAAATCAATTTACAGAGGGGAAAAAAAAGTATTTATGCAAGAATAGCCAAAAATGGGAGCTCTGGACAGCAAGGGAAGCATAGAGAGACAGAGAGGTGATAGATTTTCTTGTTTTTTATTATTATTGAAATAATGAAAATGCTCTGATTGAGGTGATGAATGCACAACTATGTGATTGTGCCAAATACATTGATTGTGCACTTTGAATGAATTGTATGCTTTGTTGATATGTATCAATAAAACTGATTTGTATTAAAAAAAAAAAAGTAGGAAAACAGCACTTAAAAAAGGGGAAATACATGAATACACATTTACCAGAGAAGAAACATTCAATTCTTTTCATCACTAGGGAAATACAAATTGAAATCTACTATGAGCTATCATGTACACATACTAGAACAGCTAAAATCAAAAGAAATAATACCATCTGTTAAAGAAGATGGGGAGAAACTGGAGCCCTCTTACATTTCTGAGAATGCAAAATTGTGCTGCCACTTTGGGAAACATTTCATCAGTTTCTTGAAAATATAAACTTACCATAATTCTTGCTAATTCCACTCAGAAATCTATCCAAGACAAATGAAATAATGTCCCTGCAATGAATCCTAGGACAAGGTCATGGCAGTGAAAACTGGAAAAAAATATATGAAAGTCTATCAATTGGTGCATGGATAACAAAAGGTGGTGCAATGATAAATACATTGCAGCTTTAACTATCTAATTTCACTAAATTAACTTTCATAGAATACACAATTCTATCGTATCTGAAAAAAAATACCAAAGATTTAAGACACTAAACTTGCAAGCGCAAAGAAAAACTGTACCACTCTTATTCAGACAGGGGCCTATGCAGTTGCCCAGCCTACCCCCAGCAGGACCCTGAGCCCCAGCCCGCCCACATATCCCCCTACCTGGCCCCATACCAAACCCAGCCCAGAGGGCATACAGGACCCGCAGCGATGCCATGCACAACTTTCTGGGACCTCCGCTTACCCCTAGAGCACCACAACTGCTGTACTGGAAGGCCCTCTGGAAGGTCACTCGTCCTGCATTTCCTTGCTTATGGGGGGTTCCGGAAGGCTCACACCCGCCCCCACCAAGTTTGGTCAGCAAATTTACCACACGTGCAGCCTCGGTTCTGGAGTCAAGGAGCCAAGTTTGGTGGCTCCGCCTGAGGGTACCGGCCCCTGGCAGCTCCAGAGGGACCCCATGCCCATGCACTCACCAGACTTCCTAAGAGAGTGGGGGACCCCCAGTGTTGGAGGCCCCTCAGAGTTGGGAGTCTCCTCTAAGAGTGGGGATACCCCTAGAGTCCCTCAGGGTCCCTCCGGGAGTGGGGGTCCCCCAGAGTCCTGGTACTCTCCCCCAGAGGAGTAAGGATCCCTTTTGGATTTCTGAGAGTTGGACTTCCCCTCAGAGTGGGGGCCGCCCTTGGGGTTCCTCAGAGTCCGGGTCCCTCAGAGAGTGAGGGCTCCAGAGAGCCCGGGGCCTGAGAAGCGGCGACCCCAATGGCCTCACTCACCCAAGTTACTCGGTGCCTTGCAGGAGGTGCTCAGTGTGGGGCGGCATCTGATGCTGCAGTCTGGCCCAGTACCGTTGTGTCCAGGAGGCAGTGGTTCCTCCACTTCTACATTGTGGAAGAGTTTAAGCAGCATTGATGGTAATTCTTTCCAAATGATTGGTAGAATTCACCTGTGAAGCCATCTGGTCCTGGGATTTTCTGACATGAAGGTTTTTGATGATGAATTCAGTCTCATTACTTGTGATTCTTGTGTTGAGTTAATCAATTTCTTCTTTCTTCACTGTAGTTGCTGGTGTATTTCTAGAAATTGGTCCATTTCATTGAACTTATCCATCTTCTTGCAATACAAATTTTTATGTATCCTCTTATGATACTCTATTTCTTTGGGATCAGTGGTGATATCCCATTTCTCATTTTTTATTTATTTGCATCTTTCTCTCTTTTTACTTTGTTAGTCTAGCTAAGGGTTTGCCAATTTTATTATTCTCAAAGAAACAGATTTAAGTTCTGTTTAATCTTTGTTATTTCCTTTTATCTTCTTCTTCCAGGATTAGTTTCTTGTTCTTCTTTTAGTTCCTCCAGGTGTACAGGTCTTTGATTTTAGCTCTTCTTCTAAATATATAGACATAATAATTATTGCTGTAAATTTCCCTTGAAGAACTGCTTTTGCTGCATCCTATAGGTTTTGATACTGTTGTGTTCTCATTTTCATTCGTTCCAAGGTTGTTACTGATTTCCCTGCAATTTCCTCCTTGACCAATTGATTGTCTAAGAATGTGTTCTTTAAGTTCCATATCTTTTTGCCTATTCTGGTTCTCTGCTCCTTAATAATTTCCAGCTTCATTCTCTTGTGACTAAGAAAATTACTTTGTATAATGTGAATCTTTCTGAATTCACTGAGTGTTGTTCTGTGACCTAGCATGTGGTCTCTTCTGGAGAATGATCCATGTGCACTTGGGAGGAATATATATCCTGCTGTTATTTTTGTGTAATGTTCTTTAAATGAAGGACTATTTGCTCAATATTCTAATGTATTTTTTCCAAGTCTCTACTGCTTTATTAATCCTCTGTCAAGGTGTTCTGTATAAAGGTGATATTGATCTATAAACTCCCCCACTGTAATTGTACAGGCATCTATTTCTCCACTTACTTTTTTTTTTTTCAGATTTTGGCAAACTGAATAATGGCCTGTATCTGTCAGTGCATTATCCTGCAGAACAATTCCAATGTATCAAAAATGTCCCATGTTACACCTATTTTTCCCATTCCCTCCCCTCAGAACTTCTCTTGACTAATGCCTTTATATCAGTGTTACAAGTTTGACCATTACCAGAAAAATATTAAGTTTATGTAAGTCCATGTTTGCAGTTCCCCCTTAACTTTGTTCATTCCTCAATCTTGAGGATTTGGGGATGGTGTTGCCTACTCTGCTTCTGACCGAGAGGGGGCTTAGATCCCATTAAGGCAAATGGATGAAATGGTCTTGCTGGCAGTTGGAGATACTGTTTGTTTTTAGGGATGTGAGTTGTCCATCATCATCCTTTTGTTAGTTGTCCTCGGTGAGTCCAATGACCTTAAGAGTAGGTGTTGCCTGCAACTGTGCTGAGATTTAGGTCTTCTACATAGAAGATACTGGAAAATTCACCTCAAAGTTCCTAGAAGAGACAAGTTCATCAATTTGTTTGGATAAAAGATTAATACACAAAAATCCAAAGTGTTTCAATACATACAAATGAGCAATGTGAGGAGGTATCAGAAAAAATAATTTCATGTACAATAGTGACTAAAAGACCCAAATATTTAGAAAAAAACTTAACCAAAGACATAAAGGATATACATTTAGAAAACAACAAAACACTGCTGAAATAAATAAAAGAACACCTAAATAATTGGAAGGACATTCCTTGTTCATTGGTTGGAGGACTACTTATCATTAAGATGTCTAGACCACCCAAATTCATTTACAGATTCAAAGGCAATTCCCATAAAAATCCCAAAAATCCATCTTTTGCAGAAATGGCAAATCCAATTACCAAATTTATTTGGAAAAGTAAGGGGATAGAAATAAAGAAAAAAAAACTTTAAAAAAGGAATGAAGTTTGAGGACTCTTACTTCCTAACTTAGCTACATTGGTAAAAAACAGTAGGAAACTGGCATAAAGGTAGACATACTGTCCAGTGGAATCGAATACAGTATTAAAAAATAGAGCCCTTCCACTGCTCAGTGATTTTTGTCAAAGCTCTCAAAAGCACCCAGCTGGGACAGAGGAGTCTATTCAAGATATTCTGTGTAAAGGTGATAATGACCTATAAACTCCCCCACTATAATTGTACAGGCATCTATTTCTCCACTTATTTTTTTCTTTTTTCAGGTTTTGACAAACTGTATAATGGCCTGGATCTGTCAGAGCACTATCCTGCAGAACAATTCCAATGTATCTATTTCCCATGTTACACCTATTTTCCCCATGCTCTCCCCTCAGAACTTCTCAGGACCAATGCCTGTATATCTGTTGCAAGTTTGTCCATTACTAGAAAAATAATAAGTCTATGTTAGTCCATGGTTGCAGCACCCCCTTTGCTTTGTTCATTCCTCAGTCTTGAGGATTTTGGGATGGTGTTGCCTACTCTGCTTCTGGTTGAGAGGGCACTTAGATCCCATTGGAGCAGATGGATGGAACAGTCTTTCTGGCAGTTGGAGATACTCTTTGTTTTTAGGGTTGTAAATTGTCAATCATCATGTTTTTGTTAGTTGTCCTCGGTGAGTCCAATAACCCAAAGAGTAGGTGTTGCCTGCAACTCTGCTGACATTATAGATCTTCTACATAAAAGACACTGAAAAATTGTTGGATAAAAGATTAAAACACAAAAATCAGAAGTGTTTTAATATATACTAATGAGCAATGTGAGGAGTCAGAAAAAATAATTTCATTTACAATAGTGACAAAAAGACTCAAATATTTAGAAATAAACTTAACCAAAGACATAAAGGATATGAATTTAGAAAACATAAAACATTGCTGAAATGAATAAAAGAACACCTAAATAATTGGAAGGACATTCAAGGTTTCTAAACCACCTAAACTCATTTACAGATTCAAATACAATTCCAATAAAAATACCAAGTCTTTTTTTTGAAGAACTGGCAAATGAAATTATCAAATTTATTTGGAAAAGTAAGGGGATAGGAATAGAGGGAAAAAAAAAAACTTTATAAAAGGAATGAAGTTGGAGGACTCTTACATCCTGACTTAGCTACATTGGTTAAAAAACATCAGGGTACTGGCATAAAGGTAGACATATTGACCAGTGGAATCTTAATCAGTATTAACAAATAGACCCCAACTACTGCTCAGTGATTTTGTCAAAGCTCTCAAAAACACCCAGCTAGGACAAAGGAGTCTATTCAATAAATGGAGCCTGGAGAACTAGGTATCCATGGATAAAACAAAGAAAGAGGACCCTTGTCTCACAACTTGTACACAAATTAGCATAAGAGGGATCAAGGACCTTAATATAAAAACTAGTACCATAAATCTCCTAGAAGAAATTATGGGGAAACAACCTAAAGAACTTGTGTTATGTGGTTTATTAAACCTTACATCCAATGGTTGAGCAAAGAAAGAGAAAAGACATAAATGAGATTTCATCAAAATTAAACACTTTTGTGCTTCAAATAAATTTGGTAAGAAACTGAAAAGGGAGCCTATTCAATCGTAGAAAATTTCTGGAAACCACATGTAAGATAATGATTTGATCTCAATATTATATAAACATATAACACAACTCAATGATAAAAAGACAAGGGAAGGGAAGCAGATGTGGTTCAAACAGTTCAGCTCCTCTTTTCTACATGGGAGGTCCCAGGTTTGGGTCACAGAGACTCCTAGAAAAAAAACACACACACACAACTACAAGCAAACAAATGAAAAAACCAACTCAGGGAAGCATATGTGGCTGAGTTGTTGAGTGCTGGCTTTTCATGTATGAGGTCCCAGGTTCAATCCCCAGCCCTCGTACCTCAAAAAAAAAAAAAAAAAAAAGGCAAGGGAGATGTCATATTTCCCTTATATTTCCCTTAAACCTTTTCTGTAATCTAAAATATATCTAAAATAAAGATTAATATATTTAAAAAAGAAAATAGATGAGCAACCCAGTTTAAAAATGGGCAAATAATTGAACAGACATTTTTCCACAGAAGAAATAAAAATGGCCAAAAGGTAAATAAAACAATGCTCACATCACTAGCTATTAGGGAAATGCAGATTAAAGCTACAATGATATATCATTTCACTCCTTACAGACTGGCCATTATTAAAAAGACAGAAAACAAGTTCTGGAAAGGATGTGGAGAAATAGGAATATTCCTTCACTCTTGGGAATATAAAATTGTGGAGTCTCTGTGGAACTCAGTTTGGCAGTAACTCAAGAAGCTAAATGTTGAACTGCTATATGATCCAGCAATCCCATTTCTACAAACACATTCAGAAGAACTGAAATAAAGGGTATGAACAGACATTTGCACACCAATATTCACAGAGGCATTATTCACAATTGCTAAAAGATGAAATCAATCCATATCCACCAACTAATGAACTGATAACAAAATGTGGTGTATACATATGATGGAATATACATTCAGCTGTAAGAAGAAATGAAGACAGGATGCATAAGACAACATGGATGAACCTTGAGGACATTATGTTGAGTGAAGTAAGCTAGACACAAAAGGACATATATTGTAAGTCTTACTAATATGAAGTAAATATGATGGGTAAACTCATGAAGTTAAGCTATAAAGTATAGGTATTAGGAGAGAGAATAAGAGTTGAGAAGGGGGAGCTGACTCTGAACTTTTGTAGAATGTAATTAATAAGGTGGACTGTAATTGTGTAGTAATAGCTAGAATGGATGGTAACACATTATAGTGAGTATGACTAACACTGCCAATAAATAAATGTAAATGTGAGTGAAAGGGGTAGCCTAAGAATGCTACAGTATAATCTAGGGACTGTATAACATAGTGATTTCAGTGATGCATGATGGATGATGGATGATGATTGTGATTAATATTACAAATATAAGAATGCTCCTCTATTACAAGTTGTTAATATCAAAAAACATGGGAAAATATAACTGATGTAACATATAGACAACAGGTAACAGCAATTTTGTAATATTTTTATAACAATGGCCAAGAAGATGTAACATTGCTAAGGGTTAAAAATGGGGGTATATACGGGGCATGGGCCTTTTCCTTTTGGATTAATTCTGAAATGGAGTGAGCTGTTGGCAGCACAATTCTGGTTTAAACTGAAAGCTATTGATCGTTCACTTTGGAAGGATTATACAAAGGAGGGTACCATATAACCCAGTGTGGTGAACAGTACAAATATGAGATAGTTGTATCATGAACTATAACATATATACAACACTAATACATGTTGTTAATAGTAGGATGATTTGTGGGAAAATACACCAAATATAAGCTATGGACAATAGATCACAGTAATATTATGATGACATTCTTTCATCATTTGTGACAGTGTATGGAAATCTTGCATGATATGCATGATTGTTCTTTAAAAATAGCTCACCTGATAATTGCAGCATTTCTCTTTAGAATTCCAGATTCCTTTTTTTGCAAAGTCTTTAATCACACTCTCCATTATCCTCAAACAACTGGACTCAACTTTTTTAAGTTCACATTCAATAGTTAACACGCACACTACATTTTACATTGGAAATAAAACCCAGCCATCCGATGAACCTCCTTTCCTCAAACTGATCGCAACCCACTTTTCTTTCTCACTCTGGCCATGGCATTTTCATCACTGGAAACCTTCAAAAGAATGTCGCTTAAATATTTACCTCTTTTTTCTTCCATTACAAATTATTGCTTTCAGTTTGTTCTTCACAATAGCATTTTAAAAATTTACTGTTGGTGTCCAGCACTATTTAGTGTTGGTGTCCAGCTAAATTTACAAAAAGCTAATTTTTACCTGGAGATATATATATTCCCCTTTGGGGTGAGCAGATCATAGCAACTCATCCTAACACTAGTTCAGTAGTACCATGATTTATTAACTTCACCACACTGGCAATTATTTGCAAAAAGGTTTTCTTCCCCATTAGA
The DNA here is from genome assembly GCA_026826555.1 of Tolypeutes matacus. Classification (NCBI taxonomy): domain Eukaryota; kingdom Metazoa; phylum Chordata; class Mammalia; order Cingulata; family Chlamyphoridae; genus Tolypeutes; species Tolypeutes matacus. The sequence goes on along the minus strand of JAKSZT010000139.1, from coordinate 7,835 downwards.
CTGTGAACTTCATGTAGTTAGGAACCTTGCCTACTGTTCATTGCCATACCCTAGGTGCCTGGATCAGAGGGTGCACTCAACAAATATGTGTTGAATTCATCTATGAATTTATCAGAAAAAAATGGAAAAAGGTAAGGCAGGTAGTACATTGTATATATCTAGCACATTTTGTCTATCCATTCTTCTGTTCATGGGCACCTGGATTGATTCCAACTTCTGGCAATAGTGAATAATGCTGCTATGAACACTAGAGTGCATATATCCATTCATGTCTTTGCTTTCATGAATGGGTATACACCCAGCAGAGGAATTGCTGGAACATATGAGAGTTCTATATTTAGTTTTTTTGAGGAACCGACAAAATGTCCCCACAGTAGCTGGACCATTCTACATTCCCACTAGCAGTGTATGAGTGTTCCCTTTTCTCCACATCCTCTCCAACACATATAGTCTGCTGCATTTTTAATAGCTGCCATTCTAATGGGGGTAAGATGGTATCTCATTGTAGTTTCAATTTGCATTTCCCTAAGAACTAGTGATGTTGAGCATCTTTTCATTTGCAATTAGCCATTTGTATTTCTTCCTTGGAGAAGTGTCTTTTCAGGTCACTTACCCATTTTTTTTAAATGGGTTGTTTGTCTTTTTATTTTTGAGGTATAGGATTTCTTTATATATGCAGGATATTAGGCTCTTATCAGATATATGGTTGCCAAATATTTTCTCCCATTGCGTAGGCTTCCTTATTATTTTCTTAATAACATCCTTTGAGGTGCCAAAGGTTTTCATTTTGAGGAGATCCCATTTATCTATGCTTTCTTTTGCTGCTCGTGCTTGGGGTGTGAAGTTCATGAAACCATTTCCTATTACAAAGTCCTGTAGATGCTTCCCTACATTATCTTCCAAGGTCTTCATGATCTTGGTTCCTATATTTAGATCTTTGATCCATCTTGAGTTGATTTTTGTATATGGTGTGAGATGGCGTTCCTCTCTCATTCTTTTGGATATGGATATCCAGTTCTCCAAGCACCATTTGTTTAAGAAGCCATTCTCTCCCAGTTGAGTGGGCTTGGTGGCCTTGTTGAATATCACATGACTGTATATGCGAGGATCTCAATTCAGTTCCATTGGTTGGTATGTCTATCCTTGTGCCAATACCATGCAGTTTTGACCAGTGCAGCTTTGTAGTATGATTTAAAGTCAGGCAGTGTAGTACCTCCAATTTCATTTTTCTTTTTCAATATGTCCATGGTGATTCAGAGCCTCTTACCCTTCCAAATAAATTTTGTAGCTAGTATTTCCAATTCATTAATTCATGCTGTGTTGATTTTTATTGGGATTGCATTAAATCTGTAGATTAGTTCAGGTAGGAAAGACATCTTAATGATGTTTAGTCTTCCTAACCATGAACAGGGAATATTCTTCCATTTATTTAAGTCTTCTTTGATTTCCTTTAACAGTGTTGTGTAGTTTTCTGTATATAAATCCTTTACATCTTTAGTTAAATTTATTCCTAGGTATTTGATTCTTTTATTTACTATTGTAAATGGTATTTTTTTTTCTTGATTTCCTCCTCAGATTGTTCGTTATTGGTGTACAGAAATGCTACTGATTTTTTTTTTTTAAAGATTTTATTTATTTACTCATCTATCCCCCTCCCTGCCGCCTGCGCTCGCCGGGTCAGCCAACCACGCCGTGTGGGCGGGCCCGCCCTCACCAGGAGGCCCCGGGAACCGAACCCGGGGCCTCCCACATGGCAAACGGGAGCCCCACTGATTGAGCCACAGCCGCTTCCCTGCTACTGATTTTTGAGCATTGATCTTATAGCCTGCAACTTTACTGAACTCATTTATAAGTCCTGAAACTTTGTTGTAGATTATTCAGGGCTTTTTATGTATAGAATCATGTAGTCTAAAAACAGTGAAATTTTTACTTCTTCCTTTTCAAATTAGATACCTTTTATATCTTTTTCTTGCCTCAGTGCTCGAGCAAGTACTTCTGACACAATGTTCAATAGGAGCGGTGATAGTGGGCATCCTTATCTTGCTCCCAATCTTAAAGGGAAAGCTTTTAGGATTTAACCATTGAAGGTGATGTTAACTGTGGGTTTTGCACATACCCTTTATCACATTCAGAAAGTTTCCTTCTATTCCTATCGTTTGCAGAGTTTTTATCAGGAAAGGGTGCTGTATTTAGTCGAATGCTTTTTCTGCATCTAGTCAGATGATCATGTGATTTTTTTTCTTTCAATCTGTTTATGTTGTGTATTACATTGACTGATTTTCTTATGTTGAACCATCCTTGCATACCCAGTGAAGAAACCCACTTGGTAATGGTGTATTTCTTTTGATATGTTGTTGAACGTGATCAGCTAGTATTTTGTTGAGGATTTTAGCATCTAGGATCATTAGAGAGATTTTCCTTTCTTGTGGCATCTTTGGCTTTGGTATTAGGGTAATGTTGGCATCATAGAGTGAGTTAGGCAATGTTCCTTCTACTTCTATTTCTTGGAAGATTTTAAGCAGGATTGGTGTTAGTTCTTTCTGGAATGTTTGGTAGAATTCACCTGTGAAGCCATCTGGTGCTGGGCTCTTCTGAGGTTTTTGGGAGGTTTTTGATGACTGAGTCTACCTCTTTATTTGTAATTGGACTGTTGTGTTCATCAATTTCTTCTTTTGTCAATATAGGCTGCTAGTGAGCTTCTAGGAATTTGTCCGTTTCCTCTAAATTATCCTTCTTGTTGACATATAATTTTTAGGAGTATTCTCTTCTTATACTCTTTATTTCTGTGGGGTCAGTGGTGATATTCCCTTCCTCATTTCTTATTTTGTGTATTTGCATCTGCTCTTTTTCTTAGTTTGGCTAAGGGTTTGTCAATTTTGTTGATCTTCTTGAAGAACCAGCTTTGTGTTTTATTTTTTTCTAGTGCTTTCTTATTTTCTATTTCATTTAATTCTGTTCTCATCTTTGTTATTTCCTTCTTTCTACTTCCTTTGGAGTGAGTTTGTTATTGTCTTTCCAATTCAACCAGGAGTGCAGTTAGGTCTTCGATTTTAGCTCTTTCTTCTTTTTTGGTATATGCATTTATGGCTATGAATTTCCCTTGCAGTTCACCTTTTGCACATCCCATAGGTTTTAATATGTTGTGCTTTCATTTTCATTCATTGCAAGGTAGTTACTGATTTCCATTCAGATTTCTTCCTTGACCAAATATCAGTTGCTGGGAAGCGGCTGTGGCTCAATCAGTAGGGCTCCCGTTTACCATATGGGAGGCCCCGGGTTCGGTTCCCGAGGCCTCCTGGTGAAGGCAAGCCCGCCCGCACGGCATGGTTAGCTGACCCAGCGAGCACAAGCAGCAAGGGGGGGATAAATGAATAAATAAATAAAATCTTTAAAAAAAAAAAATCAGTTGCTATGAACAGTCTCAAAGTTAAAGAAACATGAAAGAAAAAATATAGCTTATGCTGTGAGAACAAGGAAATGAGATACTTTATTCCCCACCATCAACCTTACTTATAACAAACCTGTAATTTTTTTTAACAGCACTCCATATGCTGCTTACAAGAGACCCACATTAGACCCAGGGATACAAACCGGCTGAAAGTGAAAGGTTGCAAAAAGATACTCCATTCAAATACTAACCAAAAAGTAACAGGAGTAGCTATACTATGATCAGACAAAACAGACTTTAAATGCAAAAAATTGTAAGAGCTAGAGAAGACCATTAAATATTAATAAAAGGGACAATCCACCAGTAAGATATAAAAGATATAAATATCTATGCACCTAACCAGGGTGCCCCAAAATACATGAGACAAACTGGCAAAATTGAAGGGAAGAATAGACATCTCTACAATAATCATTGGAGACTTCAACACACCACTCACATCATTACACAGAACAACTAGATGGAAATCAACAGTAATAGAGAATTTAAACAATATGATAAACGAGTTAGACCTAAAAGACATATACAATAATCCTGCATCCAAACTCAGAGGGATATACATTCTTTTCACATGCCCATGGATCCTTCTCCAGGATAGACCACATGTGAGGGCACAATGCATCTCTCAATAAATGTAGAATGACAAATTATACAAAGCACCTTCTCAGATCATAAGGGAATGGAACTGGAAATCAATAACAAACAGGAAAAAGGTAAATTCACAAACGTGTGGAGGCTAAACAACATACCCCTAAATAATCAGTGGGTCAAAGAAGAAATTGCCAGTGAAATCAGTAAATGTATTAAGACAAATGAAAACAAGAACACAACTTAGTCACTGTTGACAAGAATGCAGAATGGTACAGCCACTGGGGAGGACTGTTTGGCAGTTCCTAAAGAAGTTGAATATAGATTTGCCAAGTGACCCTGTAATACCACTATTGGGTATACACCCAGAAGAACTGAGAGCAGTGACATGAATAGACATCTCCACACCTATGTTCATAGTGGTGTTACAATTACCAAAAGCTGGAAACAACCCTGTTGTCCATCAACTGATAAGTGGATAAACCAACTGTGGTATATTCACACAATGGAATATAATGCAGCTGTAAGAAGAAATGAAGTCCTAAAGCATATGACAACATGGATGAACTTGCGGGACAGTATGCTGAGTGAAGCAAGGCAGAAACAAAAGGACAAATAGGGGAAAATTGCATTACTATGAGCTAAATGTATTGTATAACATAGCGTATGATCCCATTTACATAAAATGTAAATACAAATCAATTTATATAGGAAATAAAAAAGTATTTTGTAAAAATAGCCAGAAATGGGAGCTGTGGATAGCAGGTGAAATTTAGATCGAGAGGTGATGGATTTCATTAGGTTTTTTTTATTATTAATGAAATTAATGAAAATGCTCTAATGATGACAGAGGTGATGAATGCACAACTATGTGACTGTGCCAAACACCACTGATTGTGCACTTTGGATGAATTGTAGGCTGTGTCGATACATATCAATAAAATTGATTTTTTTATAAAAAGTCAAACAGCACTTAAATATGGGAAAATATGTGAATACACATATACCAAAAAAGAAAGATTCAATTTTCATCACTAGGGAAATATGAATTAAAATCTGCTATGAATTATCATATACACATACTAGAATAGCTAAAATCAAGAGAGATAATACCATCTGTTAAAGATGTGGAAAAAGTGGAGCCCTCACACATTTCTGCTGAGAATGCAAAATGCTGCTGACACTTTGGGAAACAACTGTGAGCTTCTTAAAAATATAAACCTACCATAATTCTTGCTAATTCCACTCTGAGAAATCTATCCAAGACAAATGAAATCATGTCCGTGCAATGATTCCTGGGGCAGGTTCATGGCAGCAAAAAACTGGACAAAAAAATATATATGAATGTCTATTAACTGGTGCATGTATAACAAAATGTGGTATATCCATAAATAGATCTGCAGCTTTAACTATCTAATTTCAAGCTCCCCCCAGGCCACCCTTGGAAGCAGCCCGGCCCAAACTCTTCCCAACATGCCTGGAGGGCATGCAGGCCTCTGCAGTACTAACTTTGGCATTAATTGTAGATTCAAATAGGACAGAAGAACCATGTGTAGGGAAACCACAACTGAGTCCAACTCTCACTCTGGGGAGCATAAATTTCAAAGTAGGGCCCACTGGCAAGGCACCAAATTCTTGAGCTGTCTGCCCTGACTCTATTGCCTGGATGTCTCCAGAGCCCTCAGGAGCCATGCTATTTGGGTTACTACCTACTTTGGCAGCCAAACAGCTCCTGCTGAGACGTGCATAAGCATAACCTCTGGAATGACCTGCAAACTCACTTTGAAGTCTCTTAGCCATATAAACTCATTCTCTTTACTTTTTCCCCCTTTTGGTCAAGGTCTATTTTCCAGTTGCATTGCAAGTTGGTGCTTGGTAGTAATTCTTCAGTGCCAGGGAGGCTTATCCCCAGGCATTATGTCCCATGCTGGGAGAAATGTCATGTATTTGAAATGTCAAGCTGAGTTTGGCTTAGAGAGAGGCCACATTTGAACAACAAGGAGGCTCCCAGGAGGCAACTCTTAGGCACCCTATAATACTAAGTTTCAATTTGAAAAGTAAAGGTTCATACCCACAGTCATCAGTATCAAGGGCCCATTAGGAGACCATCCTCCTTCACTAGTCATTGCCCCTGCACTTGGGGAATTCTTGCTGACCTATTAGAGAATGTGGCAGAGCTCCCCAGGATGGGAATTTGACATTCTTTCAATTATTGTATGAATCTCCACCTACCATGGCAATAGCCCATGAACTTTTAAACACACTTACAAGCCTTACATGTATACCAAGGTGAGTGTCCTCCCATGTATCTCCCGTCACTGGCACCCCTCACCAATTATCCTCACTTGTCACAGAGAACCACATGTGCTGGAGAGGATGTGGAGAGATAGGAACACTTATTCATTGTTGGTGGGAATGCAGAATGGTACAGCCACTGTGGAGGACTGTTTGGCTGTTCCTAAAGAAGTTGAATACAGACTTGCCACATGACCCTGCAATACCACTACTGGGTATATATCCAGAAAAACTGAGAGCAGTGATATGAACAGACATCTGCACACTGGTATTCATTGCGGCATTATTCATGAATGCCAAACGTTGGAAACAACCCAGATGTCTGTCAACTCACGAATGGATAAACTGTGGTGTATTCACACAATGGAATATTATACAGCTGTAAGAAATGAAGTCATGAGGTACATGACAACATGGATGAATCTAGAGGACATTATGTTGAGCAAAGCAAGCCAGACACAACAGGATAAATAATGTATGATTGCGTTTGCGCTCCTATGAATCAAATCTTTTGTGTAAGATATTGCATGATTCAAATATATATATATATGTCTCCAGCACATTTAATGGAGATATGTATGTTTTCATCCAACAATGTTTTTTCTTTTTCTTTTTAAATCATTGTTTATATATTCAATTATTAACTGTACAAAATAAAGTGTATTAAAAAAAGAAGTGAAGTTACACAGCCAGGAGGAGCCACAGTGGGATTGTGCCCTAGACCCCAGACTTTACCTGTCCTATGTACTTAAAGAAAGCAGAAGTAAAACATTGGAGGAAGAGTGAAAATTAAAGGCTCAAGTAACTCACCAGGGCTTAGATCTATTAAGACTAAAATGGGGTGCCTTCCTGTGCCTGCTCTGCAGAAAGGATTGTCATGGGGGCGGGGGATGATTTGTGCAAATGTTGTAATTTACTCTCCACCTGAAGAGGCTCTGCCTCAGAGTGACCTTTGGAATTATGAATTCCCATTGAATAGAGGCTTGGGAGTCCATCAAAGTGGGCCCTGTATTTGAAGTAGCCTGAGACGGGATCCCTGGCAGCTGGCAGAGCAGCCAGGGGCCCCGTTACTTTCAGGCATGGTGCAGCTCAGGTCTCCTTCTTTCAGCAAATATCTCAAAAGTGTCTCGTATGGACAGGCACTTTCTAAGGCCCTTTGCTGACTTCACTGAACAAAGCTGGAAAAGTCCCTGCACACAACTGGGCTTCCCTTCTAGTCAGGGTCAGGAAGCAACACTAAACAATAGCAACCTGGGTCACCTTCATGTCTCCTCCAGATAAGGAGATGATGGCACTTTTGGTGAAGAGGCTGGAGTATGCCAGGAATGTCTGAAAAAGTGAGTGAGGTCTGGCTGAGGAGTGAGGGACTCCTCCTTCCCAGGTAGAATGGGGAGTGTGGGGCTGCTGGCAGGAGCATCGGAGCAGCAACCTGGCTGGAGAACAGAGGCCAAGGGCCAATTTCCTGTAGTAAAGAAGAACACAAAGAGAATTGTGGAAGGTTTCCAGG